>CM060947.1:111692921-111772921 GCA_030765055.1 Mantis religiosa
AGTGAGAGTGAGTGAGAGTGAGTGAGAGTGAGAGTGAGAGTGAGTGAGAGTGAGAGTGAGAGTGAGTGAGAGTGAGAGTGAGAGTGAGAGTGAGTGAGAGTGAGAGTGAGAGTGAGAGTGAGTGAGATTGAGAGTGAGAGTGAGAGTGAGAGTGAGAGAGAGTGAGAGAGAGAGTGAGAGAGAGAGTGAGAGAGAGAGTGAGTGAGTGAGTGAGAGTGAGTGAGTGAGTGAGAGTGAGAGAGTGAGAGAGTGAGAGAGTGAGAGAGTGAGAGAGTGAGAGAGTGAGTGAGAGTGAGAGAGTGAGAGAGTGAGAGAGTGAGAGAGTGAGAGAGTGAGTGAGTGAGAGAGTGAGTGAGAGAGTGAGAGAGTGAGAGAGTGAGAGAGTGAGAGAGTGAGTGAGTGAGAGAGTGAGTGAGTGAGTGAGTGAGTGAGTGAGTGAGTGAGAGAGAGAGTGAGTTAGTCCCACCCCAAATGACATTTACGTGGAAACTAGTAAAAACATGTAGATCTTGTTAAGCCACACAGTTTACCTCAAATAACATTTTTCTTTATGAATCATTTCCAAGGTATACTTTTTTGTTGTTCAGAGTTTTCAAAAATATACTGTGACTTTTTGGATTTGTAAAATTAAAAGTTGAGTTTGCAGAAATTCAAACTGCTCTTTATTTCCGTAGAAAGTTTGTACAACTCTTGGCAGCAGCAGACTTATATAACATACACAAATACAACCTTCAAGGTCTCTGCCACACGATGACAAACAAAAGAGTTCACTTTCAAATCACAGCTGCATGCACATGATTATCGAGCCCAATCATGACTGTCCCTTGACAACTAGCAACGACTTCTTTTGTACATCCACTCATTTTTCTAGAAATTAGTGGAATGTTCTGTAACAATCAAGACGGTACCAGATAGACGAACCTTCCAGACATCTATCTGTATCTTTTTTTTCCCTCTGTTTTTGCAAGCTTTTATCTCCGTGCTGCACTATCTGTCTCTTTGTGTGTGCCGGCTGCATCCATCGCAACAATGCCTCGCGACAATACTTTTTTTTTTTCAAATGTTAAGCTGCTATTTGTTTTTGTCATGGTCATTTAAAGAATGTGGAATTTCTAGCAGTCACACTGCAACTAACTTGCTTTTAAAAAATTTCTTTACATCGCTGTATTCTTCTAATGCCTACAACAAAATTGTAAGTATGAATGTTTATTTCAGTTAACAATAGAAGCTTTTATAAGAACTGTTTCTAGAAGAGTGAGCAGAGAAAGTTATGTGAAAGCAGTGCATCAGATTTTGTAATTTAAATATCTAGAATATGGAGTATTTTAATAGCAATCATTAAAGACATTGGGCATTAATCAAGTTATGAGAATCCCTAGTGGTTTTCCAGGAAACATATGAGTCAGTTGGAGAATTTAATGTCATGTCGGTATGTTGGCCATAGTACCTTAATGGGTAAGAGCAACTGGACGAAGACCGGAGGTCCGTGGTTCAAATCCGAGCTGTGGCATTGAATTTTTCAGTCTAGCTCTACTCATCCAAATTAAGAACATTATTGAGAAAATAAAAAATAAAGCAACATTTTTTTTTTCATATAAGATATATCACATTCTTGGTAAATCCTGAATGACTTTTTGTTTTTGAGTTATACTGCCTCCTCCCAACATACACATGCATGCACGTATGCACACATACACACTTTTTAAATTTATATTACATTTTTGTTTAGTGTGTCCTGCGCCATGGCATAATGGGCTAAGGCATATGGTTTGGTTCCCTACATCTGGAATGCACCTGGAATTGATTCCACTCCTGGGGGGTGTGGATTTTAAGTGCTGGCCATAAGATCAGTGTCCACTCAGCATCATGAGGAAATTGAGGAGCTACATTAGGTAGCGAACCCTGCTCTAGAAAGCCAACTTTCCAGCTGAGGATGTCGCGATCCTGACTATATTTCCTCCCCATATCAGCCCCTATATGTGGGCATGAGACCAACAGTCAGGTTGGCAGGTTGAGACCCATTTTGGGCTATTATGCCATGGGTTACATTATGTGTTGTATTCAAAGACTCATGTGAAGGCTAAGGTCTTGAACCATAAATGGTCTGTGCTTTGGAAGGCTAATTTTATTTAGCTGTACTTTAAGACACTCCTCTATGGCAACTAAGATCTTAAGGGACCATATCTTATGAGATGCATCTTTTTACTATCCACATCCAAACATTATGGTTAGAAATCCTACTTATGAGGAAGTAGCTAAAACAATTATTTCAACATTTTTGCTACTACATTTCTCATTTTTCTGCTTCTAAAGTGCACTGACCTTGCAGTACTTGCCTGTCTTAGCTGAATTCGAAGACATGTTCATTAGTACCAAGTTAACATAGAACAAAGCTCTTTCAGATTCTCTTTAGTAAATGTGCAAGTAGTTCTAATATTTATGGAATTAGACTGCATTTCAAATTTATTTTAGCTTATTTCATGTATTCATTGCATGAAAAATACATTCATAAACTGATTGGCATTTTGTATAGGTGGTCAATTCTTAAAAATACTGTATGTCAGTAGATTAAATTTTAAGCTAGTGTAGTACTATTAATACTGGTTTACACACATTGCTACTGAGATAAATGAAGATATGCAACAATTTTATGTTTGCAATTTCTTAGTTAGAATTAAGTTCTAAGCCAGGTTTTTTTTTGCCTCTGGTAGGACAGGAAATCAAAACCAATGTGAATAACAAAATAGTTTTATTGGCAATGTTCATTATATACATAAGCTACTTATTCACTTAATGGCCATGAAGATTAAAACATTTTACCATATCTATGCACCAACATTTTGCAGTATCATATGCAAAAATATTTGGTGCCTATTTCTTGTGCCAGATGTGAATGATATCCTTAAGATTATTAGAGCAGAAATCATAGTTTTTAATTGGCAGTTAAAGATGGAATTATTTCTAGTTGTGAGTTATAGGGAGGGTGATCAAACACTTTCATCCCTCATGATCTTCGTCGTGAACATTGGTTTGGCCATACATACTGTTCATACTGTGTTGAATTTCTATTTCTTCTTGTAGAAACCTAACATTGGAAAACTTGTACATGACAATGAACATGGTAATGGACATTTGACATATGGCAATGGACTATTTAAGTGCCAATAGCCACGTTTTAACTGACCAGTTAACCACAGCAGTCATTTTGATTGTGGCAAGAAGTTAGCCAGTCGCACTGTGCAATCCTTTAGCACCTATTGCTACTTGGCCATCAGAGGATGAAAAAAAGTAGTCATTGCATATAAATGTTAATTCCTTTATTTTATGTAGATATTTAGAATGACCAATTAATGCATTTTCATTTCATGGAGGATTTACTAATAAAAGGAACCTAATTTCTTTTAATAGCGTTATAAATCATACTTCAGAATAAGAAAAAAGCTGCTATTAGATCTACAAACAAAGCTGGGTGAGAAAGAAAAACGGGTACGTGACAGCGCAAAGAGATCAGCACAAGATAAAAAGCCTCAGTGGAGTAGCTCACAACAAAAGAAGACAGTTAGAAATTTAGTTGGGAAAGTAAAAAGCAAAGCCCTTAGTGTTCTCAAGGGTTCCAGGAGCAATGAAGGTCAGTATATTTCTTGATATTCACGTCTTATTTAATGGCTGTTTTTGTATTTTTACCATCATTGTCACTGCTCAATATAATTTACATATGATGATAGTAAATAAGTATAACATCTTCTATTTTAGTAGCATTTTCCCATACAGTAAAACCTGTCTGAATCAATCATCAGACACTCTTTATTTATTGGCTGTACTGTTCTTTTGTAATAATTTATTCTTTTTTTTTTTAACGTGCATCATATGATAGAAAAACTTTTGTGTCTGTTCAAACCATTATGAAATTGGATCTGACCAAACTGTTGAAACAGATATATAAAATTAGAAATTTGTTTTATTTTAGGAATTATTATTTGTTATTTATGTCTTTTGTTTTTGTATATAATGTTTGTATTTAAATTTGAATTCTATCATTATTATATAAGAATTGCTGAGAAAAAGTATCACATATCTAGAGTGACCTAAAAAGTTTATCGGGAGAAAAAAAAATACTTGTTAAAAGAAAAAAGTTTGTTGGAATAAAAAGCTTCTGGGAGTTCATTGTACCACTTAAGAAAAAAAGAATAAATAATCTCCACATAAAATTGGAGTAATTATTTCACCACAGCATAATCTGATATGAAAATAAGACTCCACTCACCGGATGAGAATTTGAAATGGAGAATTCTCACTAAACATATTTTGCAAAGTATCCAGAGAAACTTAAAATAGATATAAAATAACTATACCTACTAGAAGAAGTAAGGAAGTATAGAAATGAGGTGACAAATGTAGGAATAACTTAGTGAAATCAATGGAATGAAGTTAAATTTAATTAAAGAAATAGGAAAAAATAAAATGAGAAAGGAATAATTTTGAATCCAAATAAGTAATAGAAGTAAAGTAATTGACCATCAAATTGAAAATGTAATGAAAGATAATAGAACTCCTGAAACAGTTAAAGGTACAATACAGGCAGAAATGAATGTGATAGCAGGAGTAATGCAAACGCATCAAGTAACTATGGCAAAAAATTGAAGAAAATAACATAAAAGTTAATAGTGAAATAAGGAAAGAAATGAAGTTAATACATGAGGAATTGCAGATGGAGAAGAGAATTTTCAGAAACTAAGCCAAAATGTGATTGCATCAACATTGCATGGAAAAGGAAATTTAGAAATTTGTGATAGCATTAAGGTATTCAAAATAATAGTTTTATGATGATATATATTATGTAAAGGATCCCTCCCGCCCCTTCCTGCCACAAACACTTGCGTGCTTGCAGACACACACACTCTTAAACCAGGTCCTCCAATATTTGATGGAGAGAGAGAGAGAGAGAGAGAGAGAGAGAGAGAGAGAGAGAGAGAGAGAGAGAGAGAGAGAGAGAGAGAGAGAGAGAGAGAGAGAGAGAGAGAGACATCCCATAAATATGGGTACAAAGTCAATTACAGTGGAAGTAAATTCAAGAAGAAGAAAAAAAGAAAATAAGAGCAAAACCAAATTTGTACATTAAGCATATGCTGTGAATAAAGTTTCATATGAAATAAAAGGGTGCTGAGCCATATGTATTAATATATAAATTCATAATTATTAAAATAAATAAAATATTGTAACCACTTGGGTTACATGGTTAGATTTTTTCATATTGTTACTGCTGTTAAACTCGATTCCATCATGGGGGCAGCTAGCTCAGAGGCATACTGGGAACCTTAGGAAAATCTACAATCCTGCTGGGAACATAATAGTGGAAATAACATGTACAAGGTAAGTTAATTTTATACAAGTTCAAAAATTACATTATATATATATATAAATATATAAATGAATGGATGTTTGTATCGCAAAAACTCAAGAATGGCTTAACTGATTTGCCTAATTTTCATTTTGAAAGATTTGTATAAGTCCAAAGAAGGTTTAAAAGGTGAGAAAAACAAACCTGAAGTGATAATGGACCGGGTTATTAACTAAATATAAAAGTACACACACAAACTTTTTAAAAACACATACACCTTTTTTATTTTCGATAAACAAAAGCATTACAAAATAGAAACATATTATACTCCTTGCCAAAGTCTTCAAAGCTATTTCACTTACCATATTTTATTAAATAATGTTTATCGTTTGTTATCAAGAGTGAAATTCTTTTATGTAGCATGATGATAAACCTTTCGAAGATTAGACACACAATTAATTTCTGAATGCACTATAGCACTGTAAATATTTGACCACAGACGATTCTTGTCAAATATTGGTAAATCCTTGGATAGCTTCTTCATAATTTGTGTTTGTGAATACGTGAATGTGAATTGAATTGACACAAAATTAATTGAATTCCTTTGTGACTGTGAAGTTCTCACAAACTTTTTTACTATGCCAAGGAGAAAAGACCTGACGTGGTTGTAGAAGTCAGTCAAATGTGTGACGAGCTATGTCGCATGCTGACTGCACTGATAAGCAGCGAGATGCAGGTAATGCTAATAGTTGTGTAGCTATGTCAGAATTGTGTTCTAGAGTGTGTGTTTCTTCTGGGCGAGTTTTTTTCGTATAAATCAGTTGACACAGTTATAAACCAGGATGACGTGATCAACTATCCCACAGAGTTTTTAAATTCATTAGAATTCCTGGACTCCCACCTCACAATTTAAAATTAAAAGTAGGATCAGTTGTGATCATGCTGCGTAACATTAACCAACCACGACTGTGCAATGGAACGAGACTAACTGTGATAAAGCTAATAATGTCATCAAAGCAACAATCAGAGGAAATACAAAGGAGAGAGTACCTTGATCCACATATTCCGATGATTCCAATGGATTTACCTTTTGATTTTAGGTATCTACAATTTCCCATACGTTTGGCCTTTGCGATGATCATAAATAAATCGCAAGGGCAGTCGTTGAAAGTTTGCAGAATTAACTTGGAGATTTCCTGTTTCTCTCATGGAAAATTATACATCACATGTTTGGGTATAGGAAAGCCGTCTTAATATATTTAGACACCACAAAAGAAGACAAAACATATTGTTTATCAGAAAGTTTTAAATTGATTAACTTACTTGTAACTTTGTTGTATTTAAACTTTACCCCCAATTGCAGACTAAATAACTAACCTGAATTTGTTTTATTTATATAGATAAGTTCAGACAATATATCGAGATTTAACTGTATTGGAACACCACAGTGAAGCGAAAAATTATTAATTTTTAGATGAGTCGTATTTATTACACATCTGCTTCACTTTCGTACTGTGAAAAAATTTACATAGGGAGGACAAAAAGAAACATAGGCACTAGAAAGAAAGAACACTTCAGGCACTTAAGATACAAAAATATGGATAAGTCCGCAATAGCAGCTCATTTCTGGTCTGAAAATCATGAAATTGAAGAAAGCACAGAATTACTAAAATACGTACAAAAACATAGTGAACTCGTCATATGGGAGAGGATATACATAGAAAAACATAAAAACCAACTAATGAACTTTGAAATCCCGCCAGAAGAGAATCCCACATTTAAGTTCATCACTAAATCAACAGATGGCAGCAGCAACCCCAGAATTACCCACACCGCTGGATCAAGCTTTAGTCGCATAAGAGCCAAAGATGCAAACGATGATTTGCGAAACATGTCCTCAAAATAGGTACGAAAGTGAAGCAGATGTGTAATAAATACGACTCATCTAAAAATTAATAAGTTCAGACAACTTTTAATGGCGGTACAAAGTTTGCCGGGTCAGATGGTTTATTGATAAATTTAGTTTCACATATAGAATCCAACATAATTATACATCTTGCTATTCATGACTGCTCCCTTAACCCTGGGGCTGTCGCCTTACTCATCCGCTCAATAGGTTGTCCATTGATATACTGATGCTACCGTAAATGAGGTACTCATTTGCACGTCATGGTGCATGCACTATTCTACATAAATTGTTCCACTGGTCTACAAAGCTCTGCTCATGGACCATTTCCACTACTAGGCTAATAATAATAATTATAGTTAATTGATGGAAATTAATCATTTCTCACACTAGCCGTATATAGGCTAAGGTTTTTGATAGAGTCAACATGAAAAATTCAATGCCATGGCCAGGATTTGAACCACGGAGAATTTAATGTCAGGACGGCATGTTGGCATGCTAGCTCAATGGGTTAGAGCGACTGGACGGAAACCAGGAGATCCGTGGTTCAGATCCCGGCCGTGGCATTAAATTTTTCATGTTGACTATCAATCAATTAATGATAATGTTATTATATATGCTAATAATTTTATAACAAAATTTATGAATTTAGAATAATCAAAACTCTATTATGTGACAATATTATAAATAACATAGAGAATAGTAATTGTATCATTTTATGTGTGTTAAACTTATTAAAAAAAATAAGTTTACAAAAATTATTTGAAACAGATTTACATAAAATTATAAATTTTTACTTTAGAAACTATAATTTATTATTTTATGTGTTTTGTTCATGTTCGTATTTAAATTTGAATTCAGTCATTATTGTATAAGTACTGTTGAGAAAAATGTGAGGATTAGTATCTGTGTAAGTTAAACAAGTTTATTAAATGAGAAGAAAAAGTTAGTCAAGGGAAAAAGTACTTGTTAGAAGAAAACTTTTGATGGAAAAAGAAGTTTATTGGAATAAAAAGGTTCAAGGAGTCTATTGTATAATTTGACAGCCAAGAATAAGTAAACTATATGATCAGAGTAATTATTTCACCACAACATGACCTGAAGTAAAAATAAGATTCAGCTCACTCAATGGGAGTTTTAAATGAATATTTCTCACTAAATGTAAAATGTAAAACAGCCGGAGAAAATGAAGAAATGTGTTTTAAAAATATTTTTGTTACTCTTTGAAACCTCTATGTTTCACAAAGTCAACTTCATGTGGTGAGAAATGGTAACCACTTTTCTTTTGTTTAGTTGCAATTGATCTCTGTGTGATGAGAAATGGCAACAATGGAGCCTTTCTTTTATTTTGGTGAGAGGAAAAAGTTGCACACAGCCAAATCTGTAGAATAAGGAAGGTAAGGGAGGATTCTTGAAGAACGTTCACTGGCCACAGTGCATACAAAAGCATGCAGATAAGTGACCTTCAAAATTGGATGCTGGATTTGCCATGCTGCAATGAGTGACTTGAAGAAGAAAGCCATCATTTTCTTTTATGCACTTTTGCATCTTCATGCTTTTGTTGATGGGTCATCATTTGGAAAGCATCATACTGCTAATTTCCCCTTTGTTTTATGATCATATAGTATATCCATGATTCATCTGTGATAATGTCATAGGTGTTCTTGCTTCTCCTATTGTTGACAATTTCTAACATGAAACAGCACAATGTCCCTCGTTTTAGAGTGGAGAAGTAAATAAAATATTTTCTTCAAGTGCTTAAAACACAAACAAACTGATAATAAATTTAGAAATACTTCCAGTGGTATAGCACTATAAGTAAAGCATTTAGCTATTGATTCACACCATTAAACTCTAGAATGAGCATGCTACAACCTACTTCTTTGATACTTAGTTTGCAATTCCTGTCCATAAGACACAACCTCCCTTAAAAGTGTTTCACTTTTACTCTTCGCATTGGGTCTTCAGAATTAACTGATGGTCGATAACACCTGCAGAAATAAACTTTTAAAAATGAATGTCCTTGATTCAAATTGACTCAGAGGAATGTTCTGAGTAAATGTAATCACCTTGACATAAGTGTATTTAAAAAACAGTTTTTACTAGAAATACTGAAAATCCAGTACCCTAATATAATTTTAGACTGTTGCTGGATTAACAAAGAAATATCCTTATAGATAAGATGGTAATTCCTTATTAGAGCTTCTAGATTACCAGGCGTGCAGTGTTTATAAAATTGCTCAAGCTTTTGGCCTGGCTTGCTCTATGGCCTTCTTTAGTGATGAGCTTCATTTTTTTAAATTAAAGGGCAGCCCCACACCTGTCGCCCCCAGTGGCAATCGTCTGGCATGCAAAGCTGTGTGTTATATTGCCTCACTCATGCAGTTAAGATTTCTGACATGCTGGAAGACATTGTTTTAGTACATGAGTTAGTCAGATCCCACATTAGCACCGTGGTTAGTCTTGTAATCTATGATGCTGTCATGCATTGCATGTAAGGTGTCAGAGGATGACATCCCAGACTGTAGTCATGAGTGAGTTCTGAGTACAGTCAGGGACAGTTATGGTATACGTGCATTTTTCAATTTTCAATTTCAATTTTCAATTTATTCATCCCCTATATTTCATACAGAGAATACATAAACACAATAGTCACAGACAAAGGTGCATGTATACTTTGTTACATTAACAGTGAATAAATCTATCTAACTAAACATCATCATCAGCATGTCCATTACTGGAAACTGGTTTTGATCTGCCCTAAATATCTAAGTCGTGCTTGTCATAGTAATCAGTTTTACATAGCTTAGACACTCCCATATGGCAATTACGGCCTTCAGGGTAACCTTTTTTTCATCCATATGATCCAAATACATAGGATACGTCAACAGGTTTAACAAATACAATCTGTACATAACAGTATTAAAATAATAAAATATAATAAAATATGCAGAGGGTACCTTTACTATTTAAGCTTTAATTTAACCTTTTATACTCATCTATAGAGTAGACTGGGTTTTCTACAAGGTACTTTTTAATTGCTTTAAGTTTAAATTTTTCTTCTGTTATCTGTTTTATTTGATTCGGTAAATGATTGTACAATTCTTTAGATTTATTTTCTATATTTTTGTTACTTAATGTTCCTCTTAATCTGTTTAAGAAATAATTTTGTTTTGTTCTTGTGTTATGTGTATGTATGTACATGTTTTTATTTTGGTTGCTAGAATTTTTTGTTACGTATTTAATGCACTCATATATATACAATGCTGTAAATGTTAATATTATAATGTTTTATATAATGTTTTACACGAATCCTTCCTTTTTAATCTACAAATTATTCTGATGGCATATTTCTGGAGTCTTAATATTCTTACCATTGCTTTTTTCTGTACATTTCCCCATAATACCACCCCATAGCATAAATGAGAGTGTATGACTGCATAGTAAATTTGCTTTAGAGTTTCTCTATCCATTTGTTGTGCTGCCTGTTTTAAAATATATAGCCCCATATTTATTTTCTTTACTACTTTTTCAATGTGTTGTTTCCAATTTAGTTTGTTATCTATTATTAGTCCAAGGAAGTTAGTTTTTGTTACTTCGAGTATTTTTTTATTATCTAATGTTAGTTGCATACGTGATTGTGTTTCTTTGTTTAAGGTGATTTGCATCCATTCTGTTTTGCTTGTATTTATTACCATGCCTAGTTTTCCTAACTCACTACTAATTTTTTCAAGTATAAGATTGGATTTATTTTGTACTTCACTTTCCGTTTTTCCATTCACTATGATTGTGGTGTCATCGGCATATCCAATGGCCAATTCCCCTGCATCTACTACTGTTTTGAATATACTGTTTATATATATAAGGAATAAATAGGGCCCAAGTTTTGAGCCTTGGGGTACACCGTAAGTTATTTTCTTAAATGAGGATCTAATTTTGTCCAATTTACCATTTGAATTATGTATAATTTCCACACACTGCTCCCTGTCCTGAAGATATGATTTCAGCCAATCTAATGGTGTGCCTCTTATCCCATAATTTTCTATTTTGGTAATTAGTTGATTTATGTTTATGCAATCAAAAGCTTTTGTCAGATCCAGAAAAATTGCCACTATATGTTCTTTCCTGTTTAATGCATTTATAATGATGTCATTTCCTTTACATATTGCCTGTACAGTTGATTTCTTTTTTTGAAAACCGAATTGATAGTCTGAAATTATTTTATATTTCCTACAAAAACCTTGTAACTGATCTAGAAATAGTCCTTCTATTATTTTTGAAAAACTTGAGCACAATGTTATAGGTCTATAATTTTCTAATGCTAGTTTTGACAATTTTTTCTTATATATTGGTCTAACTATTACATTTTTTAGTGCTTTAGGAAATGTTCCTGTTATAAATGATTGATTACTTATATATGTAATTACATCAGCAAGTTCGTATTTACAGTACTTTAACATTTCATTTGTGAATTCATCTAATCCACACGAGCGTTTACATTTTAAGGCGTTTATCTGTTTTAAAGTTTCCTCACATGTTACTTCACGTAATACCATTGAGTTAGAAATACTGTTCTCAAATTTTTGATCAGACTGGCACTTTATGACACCTAAGGTCTTTACTACATTGATGTAATAATCATTAAATTTCTCTGTTAAGGTTATTGGGTTCTCTATTTGTTTATTTTCAATCTCAATGCAAATATTTTCTTCCCATTTTTGTTTTGTTTCTTTGTGTAATGATTTTATAATATTCCATGTTGCCTTGGTTTTATTTTCTGCATTTTGTATCAGTATTTTATTGTGTTGCACTTTTGCTTCGTGTATTACTTTATTAAGAGTCTCTCCGTATTTTTCGATATAATTGTATGATTTATGATCTAGTTTTGTGTGTTTCAGGCTATTTAGAAACTGCATACGTCTTTTAGATATAGTTATACCTTTGGTAGCCCAGTTTTCACACTTTTTTAGCTTTCCCTTTACCCTACGTTTAGGCATTACTGTATCTAGACATTTTTCTATATTTTTAGCAAAACTTCCATATTTTTCATTAATATTAGATTTTTCGTATATCTCAAGCCATTTTGTTTCTTTGATATAGTTTCTTAATATTTCTAGGGTGTTTTTGTTTACTTTTCTTTTAAATTCTACCAGATTGTTTATTTTATTTTTTATTTTACCTAATATTTTACTATCTACTAGTTGGCCATAGTGGTCACTTATTCCGTTTCTTATTATTTTAGTTTCATAACATTCCTTGTTTAAATTTGATATCATGAGGTCAACACATGTCGCAGAGCTTCTAGTTACCCTTGTTGGTTCAGTCTCAGTCAGAGTAAGATTATTTCTGTCTAGCATTTCTAACAATAACCTTTTCTTTTTATTTTCTATTAATACGTCTATATTGAAGTCACCTATTACTATGGTGTCCCTCTTTTTATTTGTGGTGCTATTTAGACATTCTTCCAATCTTTGGAGAAAGGTATCTTTTTTTGCATTTGGAGGACTGTATACCCCTATTACTAACAGATTTCTGTTTTTTAACATTATTTCTACGGCTGCGAGTTCACTGCACATTTCGTTGCAGAAATTTTTACAGTCTATCTCTTTGTATTTAATCCCATGCTTTACATAAATTACTACCCCTCCACTTTTATGTTTTTCCCTACAGAAGCTAGACCCTACTGTATAATTTTCATAATTATTTACCTTTATTTCGTCTATTTTCAGCCCATGTTCTGTAAATATTAGTACATCTGGTTGCATATTTACTATATTCTGCTCTATTAGAACCCTTTTGTTTGTAATACTTTGAACATTTTGATGAAATAGGCTAAAATTATTACGTTTCTTTCCTACCATCAAAGTTTTATTTAATATGTGTGCCTCTTGAGTAATATTATTTGTACGATCATTTACCTTATCTCTATTTAAGTATTTACATGCCTTTATTGTCCCGTCAAAATTCTTTGTACCCCCTGCTTCTAATTGTTTCCCTGGGCCGTAAACCAGTTTAAAGTAGCTGTACACTTTTCAATGGAATTTTTCATGATTCTTTCTAGACTCATTGTTCCCTTTCTGCTCAGGTGTAGTCCATCCCTTCCTATACAGTCCATGGTCATTTGTTTATCTACATCCACAAAGACACACTTCAACTTCTCGCACATCCAACGTATATTTTCATTTACACTGTTTATGAACCTAAAGTGTATGTCTCTTCTTTTCACCACACCATTTATTATCACTAATGTTTTCGGGTATATTCTTTTGATACACTGTGTCGCACAATATAAGTCACCCATAACCTCTTCTGGACAGGACGCTTGCTTCATTGTATTTGTTCCCACGTGTAGGTATATCGCCTTTGGTTGTCTTGGAATGCCAGCACACTTCTTTTCGATCAGGTTTTCCAGCTCATTTGTCCTTATGCCACTGAATACGCTTACTTTAGCCACTTTGGATAGGTTGACGTGTTTTATTATGGAATCACCCAACACTATTACATCTTCTTTCTTCTCCATTTCATCTTTTTCTTCTGTTTTAGTCTTCTCACTCTCGCTAGGTATTATCTTCCTCACTTGTTTGTCGGTAATTGTATTTGTAGACACTCCTAGTCTGTTTTCCAGTTCGTTTTGGATTTCCAGATAGTTGAATCTGTTTTTAGTTTCCAGCACTTGTGTTTGTGTAGCTAAAACCTGTTTTGCTTTTCTTCTATGATTTACGTTTTCCCATTTGGTAGTCGCGTTTTCCTTAATTTCTCTTTCCAGTATCGCTTTTTCTTCTTTTAGCTTTTGGTTTTCTAGTCTTGTTTCTTTAAGTTCTTTAGTTAGTATTTCGATTATAAGCTGTAGCGATGATATGCTTTCTTTTTCTTCTACTGCCGGTTCCTCGATTTCCTTGTTGTTTACTTGACCCACGTGCACTGCCGGTTTCTCGATTTCCTTGTTTACTTGCTCCACATGTTTCTCGATTTTCTCCTCTTCTGCTTGGTTTTTACTGTTGCTTTTATTTGTACTTTCGTTTCGAGGGGTTTTACTTTCCCCATTACTGCTTTCCTTTGCGTTTTTATGCTTATTGTTATTTAATTCTTCACTATTTCTGAGCTTTGCTTTATAGTTGCACTGTTCTGCCGCCATCTTGAATCCACTCTCCACGCATAGGATGATGCGTGCATTTGTTAATGTTAGGTTGCATGCATTTTCGAATGTTTATGCGGATCTATCATGCAGGGAATTGAGTGCTGAGAAGTAGGGAGCGGTAATAATCTATGCTATGTGTGGTCACCTCAATGGGTGACAAGCCAAACGACAAGCCCACGATGCTGAGCAATAAATGAAGGCCGGCGTAGGGAGGGGAGACAGGAGGAGTGGCTGGGTCTTCGTTTACCCCTCCTCCTGCCACTCGAAGTGACACAAAGCTTCGAGAATGTTTTCCCCCTCCATAAAAGGAGATTCAGCAAACTTCGGGCCGTTCAATACCGGAAGCGACAGTCAGTTGAGTGTAGTGTTGTTATGGCGTGCGAGGTGTAAGTAGCGTCGAGCGTACGTGTAGATTTTTATTGGAAAATCAACTAATTGTGTACATTAAATTGTAATTGTGAACAGTGTATTGCTACGAAAATAAAGTGCAATTTTTTGTGTTTGTAACCTCGACTTTTTATTTCACGAACCCACAAAGTCACAATATTCGTGCCTGGTCATCATGGTGTCCACACTTCTCTGCAGCTGCGGGGAGTGTGTCACTTGAGGGGGCCCTTTTTCCCCAGGGTCCACCTTGGCTGGGTAGCTCAAGGTCTTCAAGGGCAGCTGTGGCTTACAGGTCCCTCACGTGAAGTGTCTGAAAGATAAAGTATCAATTAATCAGGTTATCCAGAAAGTCTAGTAAGTCTGGGAGAATGGGGAAGAGATAGAGTATCACCTCACCGGGCAGTATATTGTGACTTTGTGGGTTCGTAGAATTAAAAGTCCAATTTGCATAAATTCAAATCGTTCTTTATTTGCATATAAATACACCCACAGCAGCAGTGTTACATCACATACACAATCACAGTCTACCAAGGTCGATGACTACAACAACAGCGTTCTCATTACAGCTGTTTACAACATCAGCTCTCGTTACAGCATCTGTTCACGACTAGTAGATCACTAGCCATTGATTCTTTTTATACATCCATTCATGAATTCCAGACTGTTATAGAATGTTCTCTAACATGTCACCAGATAAAACATGAATGTTCTAGAATGTAACTATATCTGTGTCGGCAAGTCTTTTATCTCTGGCGCTATGTTTGCTTATGCAAGCTCTTTATCTCTGTGAAACACTATCTGTTTGTTATTTGTCTGTGCCGAACCTTTTATGCGCGTCGCCGTGACCTGCTCCCTCCTCAAGGCTGGTTGTCCCAAACAGCACCATCGTAGTGGTCCAGACGATCCAGGTGTACCATCAATATCTTCCCTCCGGGCATCTTCTGGATGTGGTAGACAACGTCGTTAATCCTCTTCACCACCCGGTACGGACCTTGCCACGGCTGCTGAAGCTTCGGGCAGCGTCCCTTGGTCCGAGTAGGGCGATACAACCAGACCAGGTCACCTTCCTTGAACCCTTGGCTGTTCGCTTGCCTGTCGTATGGGTCTTGTTAACCCCAAGTGTTTCTAGTGCCTCCTTCATTAGGGTGGACTCAAAATTGGTACCCTGGTCGCTGTGGAGCTCTAATGGCACCCCAAATCGGCAGAGCACTTGCTCTACGAGATTGTCTTCGCCTCCTAGTTTGGGATGGCATACACCTCCGACCACTTGGTGAAGTAGTCCACGACTACCATCACGTACTTATTGCCTCGGTCGGACACTGGAAATGGTCCAGTTATGTCGATGGCGATCCGTTCGAATGGTGCTCCGACGTTGTTCTGCTGCATGCGACCCCAGCTCCTAGTCTGGGGGCCGCGACTTGCCGCGCACACGTGACATCGACGGCACCATCCTTCAGCGTCTGCTCAGAGCCTCAGCCAATAGTAGCGCTGTCGGAGTTTGTCGATTGTTCGGTGGCCTCTCAGGTGGCCTCCTGAAGTACCAGTGTGCACTTTCTCCAAGACCTCCCGGACCTTACTTCGGGGAAATAGCAACTGTTCTCTCTGCGTCTTCCATCAGGTGATTCCCATACCTGGAACAGCACGCCCTCTCTTGTCTTCAGTGAGTTCCATTGGGCCCAGTAAGACTTGTAGGTGGCGCCCCTTGGTGTGATGTCCTCCCAGGTGGTCTTGTCCCTGCCTCCACTTCCCTCAAGAGTGGCCCTAAGTCTGCCTCCACCAGCTGCTCCCTCCTCAGGCCTGCACTATCCCAGCCATCCGCAGGCACTGCTGTGGCTACTCTGACAGCTGCGGCACGCTCCTTCTCTTCCACTCTTGTGCACTGGCCGCACTCTTCTGGACAGGGTCTTCGAGACATGGTGTCTGCTTTGTAGTGGCTCCTCCCTCTACAATGTTCAGAGGTGAAGTTGTACTCCTGTAGCCGCTAGACCCAACGGGCTGTCTTGCCTTCCAGGTTTCTAAAGCTCAGTAGCCAAGTTAGGGCGGAGTGGTCAGTCTTCAGGTGGAATGGCTGACCGTACAGGTACTTGTGGAAGTGCTCCAATGTCTTAACCACCGCCAGTAACTCTCGCCGGATGACGCAGTAGTTCTTCTCTGCCTTGGATAGCGTCTTGCTCATGGCCGTCCTGAGCTTGGGATAGGACACCTCCAATGCAATGGTCGCTGGCGTCGGTGTCCAAAATAAAGGTGCTGCCTGGTTGTGGAAATCCCAGAATAGGAGCACTACACAGTGTCCTCTTCAGGTGCTGGAAAGTGTCTTCGGCTTCATCCGTCCACACAAAGTCGGTGTTCCCCTGTCAGGAGGGTGAGTGGCTTGACGATGTTGGAGAAGCGGCGGTAATAACTGTACAGCCCCAGGAAACTGCGCAATTCGCTTATCCTTTGGGCGAGGCCAATCTCTCACGGCCTGTGTCTTCTCCGGGTCTGTGGCCACTCCAATTGGTGAGACTATGTGGCTGAAGTAGTTGACTTCCTTGCGGAAGAGCTGGCACTTCTTTGCATTTAGCTTCAAATTGGATGCCTGCAGTCTCTGTAGCACCTTGCTCAGGTTTTCCAGATGGTCCTCGAACGTCTTACCGACGATGATGTCTTCCAGGGATTGCAGGCAGGTGTCATAAGTCAACCCTCTCATTACCTACTCCATGAGCCGTTGGAAGGTAGCTGGCGCGTTGTAGAGGCCAAAGGGTATAACTGTGAACTGCCAAAGCCCTTGGCCTGTCGAGAATGCAGTCTTTTCCCTGTCTCTCGGGTCTAGAGCCACCTGCCAGCAATCCGACTTCAGATCTAGGGTTGAGAACCACTGTGCACCAGCTAGCATGTCCAGGGTGTCGTCAATCCAGGGTAAGGGGAAACAGTCCTTCCGGGTGACAGCGTTCAGCATCCTGTAGTCCACTCAGAAGCGTAGCTTGCCGTTCTTCGTTACCAGAACTACAGGGAACACCAAGGGCTGTCAGACTCTTCAGTCACTCCCCTGGATTTCTTGTCATCTAGCATATCCCGCACCGCTGCTTGTTTCGCCAGCGGAACGCGTCTAGGTGGTTGCCGAATAGGGCGGGCGTCTCCGGTGTCGATGCGGTGGAGCATTCGGTCCGTGCGGCCGTAGTCGCTGTAGCCTTAGCGTAGGGGAAGGGATCCGTCCCTTTCAGCTGCCAAAGTGCGGGCGCTGCGGACCCTTAGCACTCGTGGTACCTCTGACGTTACTAGAGGAACCTCGGGCCGAACAGCCGAGCCCCTCCTTCGGGAGTTGTTCGGATTGGGATGGCTTCGAGGGGGCAGTGTGTTCCCGATACCCGTGGGAGATTGGATACGTCTTCGGACGGGGTTGAGGGAAGCCATTAAGTTTCCGGGTACTAGCCTGCTAAGCTAGTAGAAGGTGTGCTAGATCACCAGGCGGCCCCACCGAGGTCATATCGGTAGTCTTCACCTTGAGTGTTGACGCGCGCAAGTGGCGTATCCACTTCCATCCCGTCTTGTGTCCCTAGGACCAGATGGGGGGGGCTTGTTAGGAAACTAGGTCTTGCCCTACGGAAAGCCCCACGGAGGATGCCGGGCGCCCTTTAAGGGACAGCTCGGATAACTCCCTGGTTGAAAGAGGCCCGGGTCTTGTTCCTACGGGTTCAAGGCTAATGGGAGTAGAACCTCTGGACTCAACTGTCGCCTTAGCTGAAGACGCTCTGGTATCTTCTCAGTAGTTTTCGAACCTTCTCGAGGTGTTCTGTGGTCAGGTGGTCGGCCGCCCTTTCCACTAAACCTTCCAGCCAGTGCCCTAGGTGTTGCGTCGGCACCGGCTCCTGTGTCGATTACAGTCACTCTGACCACGGGCTTGCACGTCCCCAGCTCCGTTCCGGCCTGGACGTCGTGATCGGTTCTGCCAGGTTGAGCAGCCTCACTGGCACCTCCTCTCGGCACGGCAATAATGTCCTGGCTTCACACAGTCCGTGCACAGGTGTCTTCTGGTCCAGCATCATGTTCTTCGTCCGCTGGCCCTCCAGTTGCTCCGTCACCACCACCTCACTTCTCGCGGGGACCACCACGTCTTCCTTCAAGATGACCCTGCAGATTCCAAGGCGCTCTTCGGGTTGACGGAGTATCACCTCATTTCCATTGAGCCGCAGGACCTTTCTGCCGACGTCGGCCTTCGCCTCGTGGCTCCTGAGGGTATCCAATCCCAATATCACCTCCTCAGCCACCTTCGCGACGAACACCACAGACGCACGGCACTCCGTCCCAAGGTCAACTTCAGTAGGGCCTCCTTCTCCACAGACAAGGTGTCACCCGATGCCGTGACAAGCTGGTATGGTCGGCTTGGTTTTCTCGACGGCAAACCCTTGGTCACGTCAGGTCTGATGATGGTCACGGCTGCCTCGGTGTCTACGAGCACGCGGCACGGCTTCCCTCTCACCCAACCGTCCGCGATGAGGCTGTCATCCATACGCCGGTTGACGGCGCGTAGTGTCACTCGAGCGAATGGTGGTGATGGCGCCGACGTGTCCCTCTCCACGACGGCCCTTACTCTTTTTCCGGCTGTTCTTCCTTGTGTTAGCAGTATCTCTCCAGGTGTTCCGGCTCTCCACACCCCCAACACAGGCCACAAGGTCTTTGCCGGCGTCCCTCGGCTGGCCTTCTGTCTCCCGTGTAGCGGATATTCCTGGTTCGCGACGTCGGGGTAGCTGGCACCTTGGCCGCATCCATCCTTAATGCTGCCGTTAGCGCCTCGTGGATGGTTTTGTAATTGCCGAGCATTAGCATCTTCGTGTCTCGTACCCCGTCGACAAAGGTGTAGGTAGCCTCTCGGGATATGAACTCTAGTGGGAGGTCGACTAGGGCTTTGCTGGCCAGCTGCTCAGCGAACTCCTGTAGTGTCTCCCCTGGCTGCTGCGACCTTGATTTCAACTCGCTTCGGTACGCTGCGGCTAAGCGGTGGTTTCCATAACGATTTTCCAGGGCCTCCCAGATGTCCTTGGGCGCCGCCGCTGTCTGGACCGCGTTTAGGACTTCTGTGGCCCGTCCCTGGAGCCTGGCTATTAGCTGTGCGGCCTCTTCCTCCGGTGACAACTTGTGGTGCTTGGCCACTGTGTCGAACTGGCGGCGGAAGACTTCGAAAGTTGTCGCGCTGTCGTATTTAGGACGTTTGACGGGCGCAGATGTTGTGTCGCGTCCTGGCGCGTCGGCCTTCAAGTCCTTCAACCTCCTGCTGACGATGTCCTCTGCCATGCCGTTCAGGCACTTTGTGTGTCCGTCGGCCTTTCCCTCCAGGCTGTTAACGCGGCTCGCCAGGTCTTCGATGCCTTCCACCACAGCGTTCAGGAATTTGGAGTTATTGTCGGCCTTTCCCTCTAAATCGTTAAGGCGCTCGTCCACTTGACCCATCCGCTTGCCCAGCTCCGCGACGTCATCCCTTACGTCGGTCAACTGCCCTTCAAACTTTGCGGCGAGGGCCTCGTTTGCTGCTTTCATTTCCATGGTCAATTCGGTTATATTCGCGGTCAGGCTCTTGTTTGCAACTTCCGTCTTCGCAGTAAAGGTGTCATTCGCTGACTTCATTTCTTCCATTTTGGCGGTGAGGTTGTCGTTAGCCATCTTCATTTCTTTCAACTCGGCTAGAATCTGTGCCAATGCAGCCTCCATCTTCGTAATGTCTCACTCCTGACACCAATTGTGACTTTGTGGGTTCTCAGAATTAAAAGTCCAATTTGCAGAAATTCAAATTGTTCTTTATTTGCATAGAAATACACTCACAGTAGCAGTATTACATCACAGTCTACCAAGATCGATGACCACAACAACAGCGTTGTGATTACACCTGTCCACATCAGCTCTCGTTACAACATCTGTTCACGACTACTCGATCACTAGCCATGGCTTCTTTTTATACACCCATTCATGAATTCCAGGCATTTATAGAATGTTCTCTAACATGTCACCAGATAAAACACGAATGTTCTAGAATGTAACTATATCTGTGTCGGCAAGTCTTTTATCTCCGGCGCAATGTTTGTCTGCTTATGGAAGCTCTTTATCTCTGTGAAACACTATCCGTCTGTTATCTATCTGCACCGAACCTTTTATGCGCGTCGCCGCAACAATATATATCTCCAGTGGAAGGGCAGGGCTAAATGGTGCTGTCCATTGGGGAACCAGTGTTCTGTGATTGGTTCAGCAGAGTGCTGGCAATGTTAAAAATGTTTTTTCCTCTAGCTCTCTGATGTTTGAGTTCTTTCGTCCAAGCTGCACTCAGCCCTATGTCATTGTCTCTATTAAAATTGTGTGGCTGTGATTTAATTTCTTTTGCTTCTTTATAAGTCTGTTGTAATATTGGTCTACATGATGTAAGACTGGACCGACTAGAGAATATAAAATAATTCATTTTTATATGATAATAAAGGGAGAATGGGGAAGAGAAAAATATGTAGACTAATAATGTAACAGATAGAAGAGGGAAAGCAATGGCTTGGATATGAACAAGATCAATGTATTTAGGAGGGTTAAGAGGGAGCAGAAAAGGAATATGTAATTTATGGCATTCCATTATTTGTCAGCGTGCAGAGAACTAGTGGTATGGAGACAGAAAGTGTGGGAAAAGAAATAGTAAAAGATGCAAAGTGAGATGGTAGTTTTAAGAATGGTTATGGAGAAAAATGAAAGAAGAAATAGGGGAACTTGTTTTGTAAAGCTAAAGAAAATTGGATGGGAAAAGTAAAGAATGGAAAAGAAAAAATGCTGGGACAACAAGGGGAGAACAGATAGGAAATCAGATGAGATGGTGGAGGCAGTGTTATGCTACTCAGCAATGCCTGAAGTCCGGGGCGCCAAGCAAGCTGAGTTAACAAGTGTAAAGTGTGACACCAAGCAATCTATAGAGCTAGGTTAAATAAAATATTTATATAATATGTGTAATATATTCTAAATAGTAAGTTGTATAAATAAATTTTATTATGTTTTATTCTGTTCTATTTCTGATCCTCTACAGTGGTAATATAACACATATTTTCTTGGAGTTTTTGTTCTCTACCAAATACTTGTTCATTATTTCAATAACATATAATACATTTTTTTACAAACTTCACACATCTTTTTAAGAAAATTGGTAAATTCTTCACATAACTCAGGATGGTGATGCAAGTAAATATTTGCAAAACTAGTCTCCTGAGTTCTGTAAAGAATTTGCTAATTTTCTTAAAAACATAACTGAAGTTTGTAGCAAATGATAATATTTTATTGCAATATTGTTTATTGTTTATTTTATTGCTTTACTGTTATTAGCTACAGTTTTTTACTTATTCATTTTTTTGCACTTATATACTAAAATATTTGAAGCAAATTCAGTGTCAGTTCATCACTTAGGAAAAGATGCCTCTAAGGTGAAATGCATTACGAGTATGTTAGAAATATGTTTGAATATCATTGATTTTGAATGTATTCTATTCTTTTTTAATGATAGCTCTTCAGTCTAGAAGTGGAAACAGCTCAAAGTTAGACACTAAGACCTCAACAAAATCTGCAAGTGGAGTGCTGCCAAAGAGTTCCGGCACATCATCAAAAAAATTGTCATCTCAAGTAGATACAGGGAGTCTTAATTTGGAGAAGAGAAGAAAGCATATTCATGTTGCAAAGAAAATTGATAGCAAACATTTACGAGTATTTTCTAAACCTAGAATGGCTGAACCAAAGATGAGGATGTATCCCAGGTAAGTAGACAGTATTTGCATAAGAGGTTTATGAATGTTTGCACAAAAATTATGATAGTTGCCAATAGTGCATTAAAGAGTAAAATGAGCTCCACTCTTTTATATGTTTGAGAAATTTATAACAGAGGAATAAAGAACTGCATTGTAAAGTACAACTGTGTTGTTTCATCTTTTTGTGCCAGATAAAAGGTTTTGGCTGTAAGTTGTGCTATGTTATATGCAAAATATTCCAAGAATGGAAGAACACACATTTTTGGATTATTAAGAAATATTTAGTATACAGAAATGAGAAACATGGTTTTGCAGAGTACATAACTGGTAAATAGATTTCATCAGACTTAAGGAAAGGTTTTAAAAGGGAAGCTGAACACAAGTGTCTTTTATTTCCAAACCACTGGTGAACGTTTAACTGATACATATTGTTTATGAACGAGGTTTTATAATATATATTACTTACACTAAAATGTTAATAGTTAGTACAAAATGTCCTCTAAAATGCAAACAGTACATGACGAATATAATATTTTAGTACAATTATATAATTACACAGAAAATGATCTAATGTTATTATATATTATATAATGTTATGTTATTATTATATTAATTATATTATATTATTATATTAATGTTATTATATTATATAATGTTATTATTATGTTATATTATCTAATGTTAATTTTTTCCTGATACTAGACTACTGTCTAATCACAGCAGACAATATAATAAGAAAACGTTAATTCTGAAATTGGATATTCAATATTAAGGAATATAGAGGAAGTTATTATATTTGGGTAGGTAGACTGAAAAATCAATGCTATAGCCAGAATTTTGAACCACGGATCTCTTGGTCTCCATCTGCTTGCTCTTAAACCATTGAGCTACCATGTCAACATGCCCAGATGACACTAATTCTCCAACTGACTGGTATTTTTCGTATATAATGAGATACACAGTTTTTGTGGCGACTTACTATGTTGTAAGTACTTAAGTCCCAGGCTTCATAGTTTAACCCCTTAACATAAAAGCCCGAGCAACTCGTGTTTATAAGTTTTCAAGAATAGTAAAATCCCGAGTATACTCAGGTGACTAGCTTCACAACTGAAAATTAGTTAAAAACCCGAGTTCTCTTGTTATCTTGCAGTTTCTTAAAATTTCCACTAGATTTCATGCTGAACTGACTCCTTTGCTAGTTGTAAGTGTGCCAACAGATGTCTCTGATTCAGACACTTGTTTTTTTCCGCATATTTTTCGATGTTAGGTGTCTTTGTTCCTACCAGCTATTGTGTGTACCCATACAGTGCACGGTTCTGTGTGTTTGATAGAAATAGAGAGTGATAAAGATTATCATATTGAATTTAGTGGTATTGAAATTTCTAAAGAAAGCTACGAAGGTATTTCAGAAGAAGAAAGTGACTTTTCCAGCTCATTGGAAGGTGATACTGCAGCTGAGCAAATCATTGCAGAACACCAGAGGGAGGAACTTTCTCCAAAAGCAGTGGGTAGGCCATCAGCGAAAGGAAATCGTATGCAACTTGCTGGCTGACATTTTGCATCAATAACCCCGCCCAATGAAAAGAAGAAAAATCCAACACGAATATGTGGAATGTGCAGCAGTGTGTGTGATACTAGGTGCAAGAAGATACGAAGGGAATCTAGATATATGTGCACTGACTGTACCGTATCTTTGTTTGTTGATCCTTGCTTAAGTGTTTTTCATACAGCAACAAACATATAAACAAAATAAATAATAAAGTATGACACTTAGGTTAATAGCTCATTTTTGTTGTTTTATGTTGCAGTATGTAATATAAACTTGTTTATATGTATTTATAAAAGAAGGCATACTAAGTAGTTAACGAGTTCCTCGGGATTTAAATCTTGAGGCTATTCAGGTACAAAAATCTTTATTGTTACGTTCGTAAAAACTGGTTCTATTGTTGTGATCATGATTGTATCTTAATGAATATTCAATTGTAACAATAAAAAAAATTGGTAAGAAAAGGAACATACTTTTGGAAAAAATAGGTATGCTAAGAGGTTAACCACTATAGGGTTAATTGATGGAAATTATTTGTTCTTCCACAGTAGTCGTGTTTATGGCAAGATTTGGATAGGTAGAGTCAGACTGAAAAGTTTCAGCTATGGCATAGAATTTTTCAGTTGATGCTACCTATCCAAACCTAGCTAGAGGCTAGAGTGGAAGAGCAATTAAATTCCATCAAATGTGTTATATGTTTATTTTCTCTACTATATATAATATAAATGAGTAATTTATCATCTTTGAAATTTACATGAAATTTACATAGTTTATTACTCCCTCTGTTTCATGCCCTTGTATTTAACATTCTTTTGTGTATATAATGGGAAAATCTATTGTTTCTATATTTGTTTTAATATGTCTTTATCCTTTTTCCATATTTTTTCCACTTTTCCTCATATTTCTTTTAACCATTTCAGTTTAAATTTTCCTAAATATTTAACTGCTTTCTTCATATGTTCATGTGATTTTTGAGTTATCTTCCTAACTTTTAGCTCTATAGAAACATTTTCCTGTTGTCAACTATTATATTCTCTCCCACTTTTTCTATATGTTTATATTCCAGAATAAAATGCCAATTATACCACAGTCTGTTACATTTAGTGCATCTCTCCTCCCTTTTCTTTCCACTTAGGCCACCAAAATTCATTACAATGTCCTTGCCATTCATAGCTCATTTTAAACTTCTTGTTAGATACCTTAATGTATTTTTCTCTCCCCCATTTCCATTTTTAAACATCTATGATCTATCAATAACCTTTCCGTTAAAACTGCATGAATTTCTTGCTTTTCAATATTCTCCACTCTTGTACTAATTTCTTTCCAGAAACCCTTACTTTTATTGTTTCTTCCTGCCCATATTTCCTCCATTCCTATTTCTTCCAATGTCTTGTTCATCCAAATTTATTTTTCTTCCATTTTCTCGTGTATAACCATGCATTGCTTAATATTTTCCTCTAGTAGGTAATCTTTATTTCCATTTCAATTACAAATAATTATACATTTACATACTTATTACTACACTGAGTTGCTGGTTATCCTTGGGCCCAATAGACTCAAACTTTGAGGTTGTCGAGCTAATGGGTCCCTATTGGCATCTTATCAAAAATAACTTCATTTTCATTTTTGTCATATTTGCTTATCATCATCATCGACAATTTGGCTCTTACTTTGCCCAAAAAGTTCCCAAATTGTTCCTAGTTTTTACACTCATTAACTTCATTGCTTTAATTTCCTTTGGTAGCCTTGCCCATTCTTTTTCACCTATCTTCTCCCTAAGCAACCTAGTTTCTTCACATTCTAAAAGCAAACGCTTATCCCTTTGGTGACACAATGGGCATTTCTCCAGATCCCTCCCTCTTCCCAAACCCTTCAGTTTCACCACCCCTGTTCTTGCCGATGCAAAGCCTTCTCTTGCTGCTTTATCACAAATATCAATGTATTTTTCCCTGTTCCACATCACTTTCATCTCTCTAAATTTTCAGTGAGCTTTTCAAGTTGAAGCTTCCTAACATTTCTTGCCTTTCAATATCTTCTATTCTTAACCCAAATTCTTTCCAAAATCCACTTTGCAATAATTTCAGTTTTCCCACATGACACCAAACTCTATTTTTAACATCATTTCTTTCATCTTATTGAGCCATGAATCTTTCTGATTTAGTCTTTCCTGTACTATCAAGCATTGACGCAGAATATTCTGCTCATCTAAACTTCTCACCCAATATTTTAACACCCTTTCCACCATTGTCCCTTTAGTTCCCAGTCTTCCCAGTTCTGCTTGCACCACTCCATTTGATGAAGCTCATGGTAAACCCAAAACTTGTTTGCAAAAGTTTCTATGTATCACATTTATATTTGCACCCCCTTCTTCAAACCCCATAATACTACTCCATACAGCATTTTTGCTTCTACTACAGCTGTGTAAATTCTCTCCAGCTGTTTTATTTGCATTCCTGTTAATTTATCTAGACATGCTTTAATAGCGTTTAATGCAATTTTACCATTGCCATTCTCTTCTGCTTAATCGTACTCCTAGATAATTAAATGTATTGACCACTTCAATTTCTCTTCCTTGCCAGAACCATTTTTCCTCTTTTCTTAACTTGTTGCCTTTCTTAAATACCATAATTTTGGTTTTGTTTACGTTAATTCTAAGGCTCCATTCCTTTCAAAATTTGTCTATTGCTCCAATTGCTCTATCTGTTCCCACTTTGGATATAGCTTCTGCTACTAAATTATCTGCAGATAACAAACAAGGTATTTCGCTGTTATTAATTACTGGCATGTGCCTATTTTCCATTCTAATTGCATCCAGAATATCTATAAATAGATTAAACAGTACTGGGCTCAACTTGCAGCCTTGTCTCAATCCTATATTATTCTGAATGAATCTTGTTACTTTATTATTTGCCCTCTTTATGCAAAACTCATTGTCTGAATATATACATTGTAAACTCTGAATAAATCTGCTGATCATTCCTTTTTTACTCAATTTGTAACATAGTGCTTGAAGCAGTCCCTATGTGATGGGAACGAATAATAGTAATAGTAATAACCCACAGGGACATTCAGGCTATATATAAGAATCATATTTAGATATATAAATAATACACCAATATTTATCTAATATAAATGTTTTCCTCAATCTAATGTCTCTGAACATTCTTGGACACTCAAGTTCCCACACTCAAACTTGACCGGAAACTTACCTATTGTTTGACTTAGCCCAAGGCAGTGTGAGGCACCGTCCTGCAAGGACTGAGTTCTTTCTTAGAATTTGCGATTGTGATTGTAACAAAAGACTGCAGGATTTAACCTGAACCTTTCCAAACCTGAGCTGGCATAACTTATCTAACCGTGGGAAAACAGAAAGCAACTTTGATATTAGGTTTAAAGCTGGAAACTTTGAACATCGATCATAAGTGGGGATAGGTGCCAGCCAGTGGAAAATTAATATTTGTTCACGTGATTTTTCAAACTCCAAAAAATACCTAGAGTGGGGGAAATGCAAAACAATGGCTGAAAGAGGTTTTTCCTGTCAGAACACTTCGGTCCTGTGATCTACATGAGACAGACGCGTACTTGGCATTGTCTAACAAATCTGCATCCATGCCATGCACAAAGACAAAGTATAGTATTTAACAATCATTCCAGTGAGAATTAGTGCAAAGGTTAATATATATCAGGAATTTGATATATACATATATTTCAGCTATGTCACACCATTATTTCTACACATCACATCACAATACTGACGTGGGACACAGTGACACTGAGCACAACAACCACGTGGATGACAACTTTGCGGTGGTGAGCAAAGGAGTGTAAGGACAACAGCAAAATTCGAGGTGTCTTCTTCATTCAACCCACGAGTTAGGATGCACCCACTCCCTGAAGCTCAGATTAGAGTACTCCACAAGAGACACATGACAAGTCATCTCGAAATGGTTCCAATCTCCCTATCCTTAATCTCTGCATGCCACCAATCCTTAATTGTGAGGTGTTGAGCACAAGGGAGAGCTCAACATGTTTCGCTACGCCCGGACTGCTTCATGTTTCATGATGTATTGTATCAAAGGCCTTTTCAAAGTCAATAAATAACATATATACCCTCCCTTCTTATCTGCTAAATATTTACTTATCAATGTGCTTATCACAAAGATGGATGGATGGACGGACGGACGGACGGGCGGGCGGGCGAGGGGCGGGTGGGCGGGCGGATGGGACCTTTGGACTTAGAAAATATTCTTGCATTGCACAAAAGAAAGTTTCTCCATACTGTCTAATTGCTGGATTTCTCCTGTATTATCCAATTCTAGAATACTTTGTCTCCCCTCTTTTATCCCTAAAAGGCTTTCAAAGTACTTGCACCATGCTTCTTAACTTATGTTGCTTTCCCTAGTTCTAACCTTAAAGGTTCGTTTCACTAAGGACCAAATTGCCTTTGTACCATTCATTTTTATTGCCTCCCTTATTTTCTTACATATATTTTCCTCCGTTTCCTTCTTTTTAGTTTCCATGAGGTGCCTGTACCTCCATCTTTCAGTTTTAAAATCTTCTTTTTCTGTTATGGCCCCTGTTTGTCTCCATTTCCTTAACTCCCTTATAACTCTCTGCTTTGCCTTGCTACACTCTTCATCTTAACAGCCTTTTCTAATATTTACGAGGGCTGTTCAATAAAGAATGATCACTTGTCTTTTTTTGACAACGTACCTTTACTCATCCTCATAATTTTGATGGTCCTTCTCAAAATAGTCTCCCCTGAATACGATGCACTTGTCCCAGCATTTCTGCCAGTCTTCAAAGACATGCTGGAAACCATTTTTTGAGAGATCCTTCAAAATCGCCTCCACAGCCATCACCACTGCTTCTGATGATGGATAATGCCTCCCAGGAAGACATTTCTTCAAGTTAGGGAATAGAAAAAAGTCACATGAGGCTAAATCTGGACTATAGGGAAGGTGAGGGATGCACTTCACATTGATTTTTGCAAGATATTCAGCAACAACATTGGCAATATGCGGCCATCTTGGAACCCATCGCGCACAAACATGTCTCATGCGTAACATGTGGGTGGCACCCAATGAAATGTTCAGTATTTCAGAAAGTGATCTTAAGGTAATTCGTCGATGCTGTCACAATGGTAGCAGCAGTGTTGAAGTTTTCTTCTGTAAGAGCAGTAATTGGAGCACCGGGTCCACCTTCCTTTGAAATTGATTGTCTCCCCTCTTTAAGCATTTTAAACCACCTTCGAGCTGTGCTCTAGGGAAGAACAGACTCTCCAAGGGCTTCTGTAACATTGTATAGGCCTGAACTGAAGATTTTTTGAGACAAAAGCAGAATTTCAAAGTCACATATTGTTCCTCGCATCTTACCTCCATTGCAGCGATAGGCGATACTGAACATGTCTGAACTTGCCTGGTTCTCACAGGCGGGAACCAGGAGTACCAACAATGAAACTATTATGGCATGTTTGTTTCACATTAAGCTAACAGAATATAATAAGATTGAATTTTAGTGCAAAAAATTATGACCTTAAAAAAATTATGATCATTCTTTATTGAACTGCCCTTGTAGTTTTCCTCTAGTAAATTTATTTTGAGCTAGTAATTGACTAGATAGAGTCAACATGAAAAATTCAATGCCATGGTCGGGATTTGAACCACGGATCTCCTGGTTTCTGTCTAATCTCTGTTTCACATAACCTTGCCCCGCTGAAATGTATCACTCCGCATTTAACTACCTTCCCCCTCACCCTAATTGGCTAATGCTTTCGCACCATAGGCCATAGGCGGTGCCTTCCCGTCACATTTAAACCTACAGTAAACGTCATAATAATTGCCGGGAAGATAAGTAAAATCATACAAATAAGGATATGAAGGCATGCAAAAATACTTGAACTGAGCAAGTTGAAAAATGACTGAGCAATGAAACTGAAACAAGTTTATAATGAAAGGCCTTTGGCTTTTTCCACTGTGATTTTTTAAACCAGCACACATACCTTTCAAAAATGCTTGTCTTTCAGTCTTAAAAGTCCTGTCACGCCATACCTTTCTTTTCGTGTGTTCTTCGTTTATATTTTGCGATTTGTATCTCGGTACAGTCTGGTTGTCCTTAAATAACGTCTTCGCCACACAGCAATATTGCCTCTGTCTTTTAGCACATTTTTCTTGCCTCTTTTTTCATTCACAAACCCCAGCTGTATAAGCAATCTGATGAAGTTTGGTAAATCTGCATCCTCATTTACAGCAGACGAAATGTTACTTATGTTAGGGAGTTCGTTTCTAAAGAAAAAACTATGTACATGACGACGCACAACACTTTTCACGTATTTTCTCCGAGAACTCACTTTTGTTTATTCCTGCTTTTGCCTGGAGTGGTAAGTTTTCCTGTTTTCTCAATTTCACATCGCGATGTTCCTACGGATCTAACACTCACACCTGTAACTTCAGAGCACAGCTGTTTGACTTCTCTCACTGACAAAGACGGATTCTTCTCTGTGAGTGCATTAAACACATGCACAATTCTTTTCTCGCCTGTTTGTAAAGAATTATCTTTGCGATACTTCAGCGAAAAACTGGCGGTAGACTCTGCCATTATACATATAATAAGTACACGCGCAATAAACGATCAATAAAATAATTTATCTCTCGCACTGGGCACAACACACCGTCGAATGGCGATATATGACTAATCCAGTTCAAAACAAGGTCAGTGATAAAAGTCATATAAACAAATATGTCATCACTATCGCTAAATTACGTGCTATCGTTTAAGAATTAATATGCATTTCAGATAAATCAACTCTGTTGCGTAATATATTTAATTCAAATAGTTACGAAAATATAAATTTGACAATTCTCTTCCAACATATGAAGATATATCACCATGTTAAATAATGAACTAATTTTTACCACACAACAGTCATTACCACAACAGGAGCCAATGAGAGGTGATTAGGTCACGTGACCGTTAAGAGATACGGGGCAAGCTTATGTGAAACAAGGATTAGTCACTCTAACCCATTGAGCTACCATGGCCAACACGCCGTCCTGACATCAAATTCTCCATTTCTTCATGTTGACTCTCTACCAAAAACTTAGCCTATATACGGCTAGTGTGAGGAAATGATTAATTTCCATCAATTAACTAAAATAGTAATTGTTTTTTCCACTACTTTACCTGTAACGCCCAAGGTCCATAGATCTTAGTATTACCCAACATTCATCTTTCAGAATAAGGGAAAATCTGGAAAAAAAAGCCTTATCCAGATAACTCACTCTGACCAAGATTTGAACTTGGGACCTCTTGAGTGTTGGGAAGACACATCACCTGTTACAGAGGCGGGTGTTCCTGTAAGTGAATAAATAAAACCTAAGCAGGAATGTGACTTTGATTTGTGTTCACATTGTTGTTTCTTTTCCAGAGTTAACAACAGATTCTTTCAGTTCATAAGTCAATAGTGTATTAGTCACAAGTCAAATGCTACTTTAATCACCATAAAGGATTCTCCATGTTCAGAAATTACAGTACGTTATGTAGCATATTCCTGTGCGAAACTTTGATTACATTTAATAGCAACAGTAATAAATAGTGGTGCAGTATTCTATCACTTACACAATCAACAGCTTCAAGAAAGAAAATAAATAGGCAAATAAAAAAATGGAGAAGAAATAACACTTAGCAGGAATAGAACTTATATCAGATGTTGTTGGTTTGAGAACTCATTACTTTCTTACTGAACCATACACGTATACTTTATAAAAGTATAGCAAATGTCTACCTGTACCATTGAGGTGCTATCAGTGACATACTGGCCCAAATTTACTTTGGATTTTTGCAAAAAATCATATACTCTGAGACCATAAGTGTCCTGTCTCGAATTGCTCTTTCAACAACTCTCTATAAACTCTTAAATTTAATCAGTTGGATTCTAAAATATCCTTTACATATAATATACTACTTTGACATCACTTCTTACAGCCACTGTCATTTATTACTTTCTCTACTATGTACTTACTGTAATTAGGAAAAGTGTTGCATTACACCTAAAAATTCAATTCAGAAGTTTCAATGGAAATACATGTTTTGAGGTCCCCAGAATCGATAAATGCATTTTTAGAGAAAGATGTATGCATGTGTGTATGTGGATGAATATCTGGGTTCCTGTATGTGTTCTTGCGTGAACACATAACTCAAAAACAAAAATGGTTTAAATACAAAACTTAGTATTTAAGTTCAGCATGTTCCAAGGATGTGGTATGAAGATTTTCAAAAAGATCCCTTCAACCCAGCCAACCTTTAAATGATATTTTTAAAAAATTTAGATTTTCTCCAAAATGGCTCTTTAACGATTTTGATATATGTTTAAGACATTTTTTGACAAATGAAATGTATATTTTAAATTTTCTGGGAATTTCCTCCATTGTTTTCTGTAATTTTTATATGACTTGGAAACCATAAGAGGTAATCTTATAATGCAAAAAATTAGATCTTGTTAAAAATCAAAATCTATGTCTAATACACTTTTTTGTGAAGTGAATATTTTGGACATATTCTTTGTTATTTGTCTTTATTTTTCAGTACTTCTACTTTTCTTATGCGAAGCAGTTATTCATTTTTTAACTCTTACCCATGCACAGAGAACAGAATTTCAAAGCATCATATGACAACCAGCTGTTTAAAGAGTTTATTCTTGTTTAAAACTCACTACACTCTCATATTCTTCTTATTATCAGCAACAACATAATGTTTATCTTAAGATAGAGTAGATAGAGTAATACACATTTGTAAGAATAATTTTATAACATTAGAGAAAGTCATTTGAGCGCACCACATCAGTTTTTTTTTTTCTATGGTTTCTACAAACTTAGTCACAAAAGCTAGTTTTTCTATCCGTTAAGTAAGATCAGCATTTGCAGAAATGTTTTCATTATGCATATTCTAAGTACAAAGAGGATAAGTAGGCTGAAGCATTAGACAAATTTTTAAAGATGGGTTGCTTATGCTGGCTTTGAAATTCCATTGTATTTGCAGGATTAACAAGAAACAGCTGATTGGCGACACTTCAAAAAAATTACAGTATTGAACTATTCAAACTAATGGCAACAAATATCTTAGAGATGGCTGGAGCGTCCTCCCAAAAATATATTATAGATAGTGTATTTTAAAGAGAACTACATTTTTTGGAGTTGGAATGCTGTTTTTTGGAAAATTCAAGGTAATTACTTTTCATTAACCGTACAATGTTTTAATTGAAATTATTATAGCCATTTTTGAGAAAATGAAAATTGACAAAGATTGCTTCACTTAAAAGATAGTTTGGGATGGAATTTTTAAAAAAATCTTTATTCTGCATCCCTTAAAGATTCTGAGCTTGACTCAAAGTTTAGCATTTAAGCAACTGTTCATTTTTATGGTGTGCTATACATCTCTCTCTCTCTCTCTCTCTCTCTCTCTCTCTCTCTCTCTCTCTCTCTCTCTCTCTCTCTCTCTCTCTCTCTCTCTCTCTCTTTCACACACACACACCTGCGTGACCCTTATCAATGGTGCTTTTAGAAAATGTTTCTTTATTTTATTCAATAAAAATGCTTTTCAGTATTAAAGACTTGGATGGAGGGCACTACATATTTCCTCTATCTACTATTAAGTAGATGCCATAGGAAGTAAAGGTAATATATAATTTTCTTGCACTGCAAACCATTCCTCTAGAATATTTATCACCAATTGACTTTAAAATTTGTTTTCTTTTAAATGTCCTTAACTTTTGAAACAGATAAAACCAGGAGGTTAAATCTGGAGATTGGGGAGGCTAATCAATCAGTTAATGGCACTTAAATTTTCTGCAGTGTAATGAAGAACATATGAGGAGAAGTCTTTGCAGAAAAGTACACCTTTGGACATGTTTTCTTGATTTTTCCAAACACTTTTGAAGCTAGTTCAAAATACTGAATAGTAAATTCTGACATTATTTTACCCTGTTATTGTGGACATTAAGCATCCTTTTTCTTCCTTTTTTCTTTCTCTTCCTTCTTTTCAGCTTACTTTTTTCCTCGGTGTAATTTTATAGTTTTATCAGTATAAGTGGTATGAAACCCAGAAACTTCTCTTACTTATATGTAAAACTGTAATTTCTTTTTTTCCAGTTCTCAACGAACTGTAAGCACTGCATCTAAAGCAAATGTTGTAACTTCAACACCTCATAAGAACAAGTTTACAGGATTTATAAAAGGGTAAGCTTTAATATATATAAACATCTTAAAGCATAAAGTCAACCTGAGAATTTAATGCCATGGCTGGGATTTGAACCACATCTCCCGATTTCTGTCCGGTTGCTCTTAACCTTTGAGTTACCATGGCCAATGTGCCATCATGACATTAAATTCTCCAATTGACTTGTATATTTCCTTGCAAGTCACTAGGGATTCTTGTATTTGTGATACACACAGTTTGCGGCAACTTACTTTTGTAAGTACTTGATTCTCAGGCTTCATGTTAAACCATGCTCAAAGGTTAAGAGTGACTGGATGGAAACCGGGAGACCCGTGGTTCAAATCCTGCCCATGGCATTGAATTTTTCAGGTTGACTCTGTCTATCCAAAACCTTAGCCTATACATGGCAGTATGGAGGAGCAATTAATTTCCATCAATTAACTTATAGCATATATGTACATAAATTTGTACTTATTTATTTACTTATCTTGTGGGTCACGTGATAAGGACATCTCTGGCTGCCTCATTAGCATAGATGGTAGCATGTCTGCCTCACATTTAAGAGATTCTGAGTTTGAATCTCGATCAGGGTGAGTTACCTGGATAAAGTTTTTTCCGGGTTTTCCCTTAACCTGAAAGATGAAGTCAGGTAACTCTAAGCTCTATGAACCCTGGGCTCATTTGAGCATCATTTCACCCATTTCGTTCATCATCTGTTATGACTTAACGTCGTAGGATGTATATGGTGGGGAAGACATGTCAGAGATGTTAAATGTACATCACCTGTACAAGTTACACTTTGATGTGGAATAAGCATAGGGCATCTGACTTTTAAAAAAAATAAATAAATAAAAGTTAGTGGATGTCAGTCCCTATCATCTCTAAAAATTATTTAAAAGCATTAAATAAACAAAATTACAGTAATCAATCCTGTGCATTGAATGTTATAAAGTATGCTGAGTAGCAAAATATGAGTGGCATATTCTAACAATTAAAATTGAAATTTAACTGTATTGGAACACCACAGTGAAGCGAAACAATTATTAAATTATAGATGAGTCGTATTTATTATACATCAGATTCACTTATGTACTTACATGTTTTGCGAACCATCGTTCGCATCATCAGCTCTAATGCGATTAAAGCTTGATCCAGTAGTGTGGGTAGTTCTGGAGTTCTATGTAAGTAAATCTGATTTGGAATAAATACAACTCATCTATAATTTAATAATTAAAATTGAGTTAAAATTACAATAATGTACCAACCTCCAAATTGCACATGGACAATTCAGTCAACAGCTGCAAATGGAACTCTTTCATGGGGAATCTACAGATTTTGTGCACAGGAATATGAAACTGCAAAACACCTATTGCTACACTATGACACTCTGGAAAAAAGGAGGTTCCAACTCTTTGAGGGTTGCCACTAGGCTTAAAAAAGTCCTCTTATGGTCATGAAAGCTCTGAACTGTATTAAAGACAAAGAGGTTCTGGGACTGCACAAAGGCTAGATAGCTGAGGCACCAGAACCTAGAGCTCCCTGAAAGCCTCATTGTTTACTGCTGCCACCCCTGCCGCTGCCAAATACTTACAGCTCAGCTAAGCTTTGTTAGTTTATTTCCAATACTTTGCCCTTGCAGTTTTACATAAATTATATTTTATATCACTAAGTCATCTGAATAATAGTTTAAAATAGCCTTATGCTCTACTTCTCCTGTTTCTATAGGAGGTTTAACAAGAGTGCTGCATATTACACATTCATTCTGCAAGAAATGGGGTTTAAGAATAAATTTTAAAAAGTCAAGGATAATCATATTTAAAAAAAAGTTATAAAAGGAAGAAGGAAGAAAAATGATATATGGAAGGGGAAGAGTTGCAAATAGTAAATAAATATGATTAGAAGTGAGAATAAGTAGCAATGAAAGATGGAATGATCATAAGATTAGTGTATTGGCTAAGGGAAAATCGGCAATGACAGTCATAAGTACATGTCTACAGCAAATACCAGACATAAATATTAAATGGTTGGAAAGGATTTACAAAGCGGTAGTCGAAGAAAAAATGGCCTATGGGTCGGAGGTTTGGGGAAGTGATAAAGGATGGGACACGATTGATAAAGTGCATAGATTGTTTTGTAAAAGTATACTGGGCCTATCTATTGTATCACCCAATGGAGCACCAATGATGGAGTTGGGACAAGTAGGTAGTAAGAGTTTGATAGTAGAAAGGATAATTTAATATTGGTACAGATTAAGATCACGTGATGAGCAGAATTTATTGAGGCAATGTTTAGTAATCCAAGAGAAATCTAGTGCTGAGGTGAACTGGGCTCAGGGAGTAAGGAGAACTTTACAGGAAATTGGAATGGGGAATATATGGGAGGAGTTGATTAAAGGTTTTTGGAAAGAAGTGAGGAACAGAGGGTAGGACATAGAGAAACAGGAATTATTCCAGAGTCTTGAAGGAAAGAAAAGTTTAGTACAATATAGACAATTAAAAGTTGAATGGGGAAGGGAGAAGTATGTTGAAATTTGTAATAGGTTAGGAAGAGAAGGTTGGGCTTGGACTAGATTAAGTGCACATAAGTTAAGAGGGGATAGGAGGGAAGTGAATTTGGATAGTTGCCCTCTATGTGGGGAGGTAGATAATTAATTACATTATATCCTGTAATGTGAAGAAACAAAACTATGGAGGGACCAGTTTATACCCAAAAAATGGGAGAGTGTTAACAAAGAAGTGCTAAACATCAAGATAATGAGAGTACAAAAGGAGGGGGATATGAAAAGGATAGGAGAATTTATGGGGAGAATAAGAGGCAAGGTTTAGGAAAATAAAGCAATATAAACCGTGGTAAAGTTCATCATGCATATTATTAAAATCAGATGGTACAGGGCAAAGACTATATAAATATGTGTATGTGTATGTAAATAGTGTTTGTTAAAATATTAATGCCAAGGTAATATGAATTATGTTAAGGACCATGTAAATGTGTATGTGTATGTAAATAGTGTTTGTTAAAATATTAATACCAAGGTAATATGAATTATGTTAAGGTTCATCATGCATAAAATACCACGGTGTTAAAATGCATGGCGGAATAAAGGGGGGGGGGGGGGGAATAGCAACTCAAAGTTATGTATATGAAAATTGTAAGATTTTTGTACAGTATTATTATGGAAATAAATACTATACTATACTAATAGTGGTTTAACTATGAAGCCTGGGATATAAGTATTTACAACATAGTAAGTCATCACAAACGGAGTGGTTTACTGGGAAAATTATGAGTCAGTTGGAGAATTTAATGTAATGCTGGTATATCTGCCACAGTAGTTCAGTGGTTAAGAGCCAGAAGATCCGTGGTTCAAATCTCGACTATGACATTAAATATTAAAAGCAGAAGCATTATTAACAGTGAAGTATTCTTCATTTTTGAGTTTGATTTATGAGTCACTTATGTTTACACTCAAACTTGACTTCAACAACAACTTCAACAACAACAAGTAAGTGAAGTTTGAGTGTAAACATAAGTGACTCATAAATCAAACTCAAAAATATGACATTGAATTTTACATTCTGACTCTACCTATCCAAACCTTAGCCTGCAATGGTTAGTATGGAAGAACGATTAATTTCTATCAATGCAATATGTTTGATATTATATAACTGGACTAGTTTCACAAATATATCATTTATATATTCAGCTGAGTTATTTATTTCTGTTATCATTATTGCCACTAGGTGAGAAATTGTTTTTTTCTTTATTATCAACCTCTGTTATTTTGATCTTTGTATTTATATGTTTTTGTAACTAGAACCGTAACATACCTTACTGGTAAAATAGGGTTAATTCTTTTGGAGAATAAATAATAATAATAATAATAATAATAATAATAATAATAATAATAATAATAATAATAATCTGTTTATATTTAATGTTTCTAATATATTCATTCATTCTAGATTCCAAATTACATTTAGCTTTACCAATTTTAACCCTATCCTAACAAATGTCAAATTTTTTGTAATTGAAAGTTTTATCTGTTTTAAAGAACTTAGCATATCTTTTATATTGAAGTTGAAATTATTCCATGCTTTTTAAACATTTTTTGTAAATTTCTTATTAGCTCAAGGACGACAAGGATTTTTTAAAATTTTAATCATCTTTTATTTTCTTTAGGTAGAAGCACCTTTAACAGATGTTGATATTTAAAACTTTCTCTCTTTTTATGTATAAAACCTGTATTAAAACCATTAATTAGTTAATTAACAGATTTTGATATTTAAAATTTTCTCTCTTTTTACGTATAAAACCTGTATTAAAACCATTAATTAGTGAAGTGTTTGTAATGTGTTTATATTAATTAAATTCTTCCTAAAAGTGAAAAATAACAATATAGATATTGTTAAAACACATAGTTCAAGTAAAATGTTCTTGTGGTGTTAACCATTTCTAAAATATTCTTTATGATCACTTAGAGTTTTAAAATATTTAACATTTTCTTCAACTTCTAAGTCACCAATCATTTTTTTTTTTTTTTTTTTTTTCTTATGGTGCAAGGAGTGCAATTTCAGAGCTATCACATAGTGATTCACTTTTTGAAGATCCATCTACAATTTCAGTTTACTATATCCCCCATGCACCTACAATGAAACATGTAATGAAACCACTTCATGTACATTTATTTCAATAAATAAAAGTGGATAGAAGCATAAGCTTTTGTTGGATTAGTTTGTACAAGAGCATGTGAGTATAGCACATAAAAATTTTTGTTTTTGAATTGTTTCCTGTCTCTTCAAAATATTGTTCTTCCCTCAAATAGGAGGAAGAGGGGGAGGAGGAAGAGGAGAAAAGAAATTAATAAGTTTTCATGGAGTGTTGCAATGCATGTAATATATAATCATTGTTTTAGCAGGGACAGACCTTTAGATGAAATGCGTGCAGCATCAGTTTCATCAATAGATAAAGAAGAAGAGGAAGCTGAAGACTCAAACAAGGAGCAGTATTCCAGTGATGAAGCTAGAAAGAATGTTGCAGCATTTTCTACAGATCTCCATTTAGCTCAAGATCAGGAAAATAAAAATAATCTGTTAACTAAAGCAAATTTAAAGGTTAGATGTAGCACTGTTGTTTTTTTTTCCCTTAGATTTTATTAGTCTTTTCTGGTAGTAGTTAAAATACTGCATATGAGACAACAACCATGGACCTTTTTATTATTTTATCTGTCTAGTTACTTTCTCATCCCTTACTGCACTTTCAGAATTTCAGCATGCATATTACTAATCTTGAGGTTTAATGTCATCCTGTTCCCTCCATTTTCCTCATAAAGAGTTTTGAAGTGGACTAGCCACACATCTGGATCAATATTTGGCTGATCTACTTATTTATTAACTGATGATTTTACAGCCTTCCAAATTTTATTGGTATTCTCCTCCCTTAAATCGTCAATTAATCTACTCTCCTTTTTTTTTCTTCCACCTTTTCTTTTCTTTTGTTCTAGAAGTTATAAGATACCCTGTAGATATTTCTTTCTTGCTTTTACTTCTTGTTTTCTCCATTTATTTCAGGATGTTTCAATAGCACTTTTGATACTTTACATTTCTAGTCAAACTAATCCTCCCCTTGTTTAAATACGTTCCTTTTCACGTTTATTTCCTCTCCTGCCGCCTGGAGTACAACTTCGTAAATAGTTATTACATTATTTCATTTGCATCTAACATTATATGAAACCTTTGCGGGCACGTCTGCCCATAACTGGAAACCAAAACTTGCTTAAACCCAGTGCATAAATTATCTTTCAACTTAAATCTCGCGTACAGTTTCAGTTATTTTAATTACGTCTTAGATTCTTGTTTATCCATTCTGATTGCACTTTTATCACCCCCACCAATGGGAAGGAGCCACTGCTGGAACTTAATTAAGGACTTTGAAATCACTGGGAACACATTTCAATTAATCAGCTATAAAATATAATCAATTACACTTTATCCATTCTTTTTTATAAAGCACATTTTCCATTAACATCACCATATTTCCTGTTTAAAATGTTTGAAGAATTCTGCTCACTGAGTGCAATAAAATTTGCACTATTACAATCTTTAATTTTATCCTTCTACTCCCCATTTCCATTTTACCCATACCTATTCATTCATCCAATAGTTCCTTGTTTCTACATCCTTTTCTCTGGCTCTAATGTTAGTCATACATTAATATGAACTCATATACATACATTCACTCTATGAATACATACACATTTTGCCAAAATACACTGTGATCAAAAGTATCTGGACACATGGCTGAAAATGAGTTTGTGACAGCCTCCATCGGTAATGCTGGAATTCAATATGGTGTTGGTCCACCCTTAGCCTTGATGACAGCTTTCAGTCTTGCAGGCATACTTTTAATCAGATGCTGGAAGGTTTCTCGAGGAATGGCAGCCCATTCTACATGGAGTACTGAACTGAGGAGATGTTTTGATGTAGGTCGGTGAGGCTTTTTTTTTTTTTTTGGTGTAATTTACGTCCTGCGACGTTAAGTCATATCGGACAATGAATGAAATGGGTGAAATGATGCTCAAATAAGTCTGGGTTTCAAGGAGGTTAGAGTTACCTGACATTGGTCTATCAGGATAAGGAAAAAACCCCGGAAAAATCTTATTCAGGTAACTCACCCTGACCGAGATTCGAACTCGGGACCTCTTGAACGTGAGGCAGACATTCTACCATCTATGCTGCTGAGGCGGGCAGGAATCTGTGCAGGCCAGTCCATTACAGAGATGTTATTGTCATGTAACAACCCTGCCACAGTCCATGCATTATGAGCAGATGCTCGATCGTGTTGAAAGAAGCAATTGCCATCCCTGAATTGCTGTTCAGCACTGGGAAGCAAGAAAGTGCTTAAAATATCAATGCAGACTTGCGCTGTGATAGTGCCATGCAAAACAAGGGTTGCAAGCCCCTCCAAGAAAAACATGACCATACCATAACACCACCGCCTCAAAATTTAACTGTTGGCACTGCACTCGCTGGCAGATGATGTTAACTGGGCATTTGCCATACCCACACCCTACCATCGGATCACCACATTATGTACCATTATTCGTCACTCCACACAATGTTTTGCCACTGTTTAGTTGTCCAATTTTGACACTCCTTACACCAAGCGAGGCATTGTTTGGCATTTACTGCATGATGTGTGGCTTATGAGCAACTGCTCCACTATGGAATCCAAGTTTTCTTACCTCACGCCTGTCATACTACTTTTAGTGGATCCTGATGCAATTTGGAATTCCTGTGTGATGGTCTGGATAGATGTCTGCCTCTTACACTTTCCGACCCTCTTCAACAGTCTGCAGTCGTCAGTCAACAGACGAGGTTGGCCTGTACGGTTTTGTTCTGTACATGTCCCTTCACGTTTCCACTTCACTATCACATCAGAAACAGTGGACCTAGGGATGTTTGGGAGTGTGGAAATCTCGTGTACAGACTTCTGATACAAGTGACACCCAATCCCCTGACCACATTCGAAGTTTATGAGTTCTGTGGAGTGTCCCATTCTGCTTTCTCATGATGTCTAGTCACACTGAGGTCTCAGATAATGAGTATCTGGTAGTAGGTGGCATCACAATGTACCTAATATGAAAAGCATATGGTTTTGGGGGTGTGTTGATACTTTTGTTCACATAGTGTATGACAAATTTCAAAGAGAACCATTCTCCTTTCTCATTTGGTTGTAACCATTAGCCAACAAAAGGCGGCCCTTATAAACAGCTCAAGATTCCATAAAGCCAGTCTTCTGGTTCATTTATAAATTTCAAAGGGAACCACTCTCTTTTCTCATTGAATTGTAACCATTAGCCAACAAAAGGTGACCCTTATAAACAGCACAAGAGCCAATGAAGCCAGTCTTCTGGTTCATTTATTTCCTGCAGATATATAACTTGTAAACCCAAACCTCAAAGTAATGCCGCCCTTGACAGAGGATGTGGCAGAGGTATCATGTTTTGAAAAAAGCTATACTTCTTTAACTTTTCACAATCCTCTTCTAGTGTTTAAATAGGTTAGAATTGTGAAACTGTATGGTATACAGTGAGTTGTAATCTATTTCCAAATAAATTATATCATTGAAAAATTCAATGCCATAGCTGGGATTTGAACCACGGATCTCCTGGTCTCCATCTGGTTGCTCTTAACCATTGAGCTACCATGGCCAGTATGCCAGCATGACATTAAATTCTCCAATTGACTCGTATATTTTCCCATTAAACTAGGGGCTCTCATATTCGAGATACACCTGTTTCCTCCTCCTACTCCTCCTCCTTCTCACTATGTCAGTCTGGGTGGCTCAGTTGGTTAAGCACTGGCCTACTGATCCTAAAATTGCAGGCTCAACCCATTCCAGTTTGTTTTTTAAATGTATTTAAAAGCATCAACCCCATATCATTAGATTTACTAGCATGCTTTGGCATCCATGCAAGTGTTATTATGTTTTGTGGTTTTATAAGGTTTTTGTGGGCAGTTCCAGACAACTTGGATATTCTGTGGTTTCTTGCACTTGCTATAAGAGCAGCCTGCCTGTTGAGAAATCTATATTCTACTATTTTTACAACCTCTATGATTATATTCTTCAACATAGATTTTAATTGCACAATACTCTATGCTATTGCTACTTCTCGAAGCTTCCCTTGAATTCCATCTTCTGATCCATTGTCCATCTTTGAGCTGTATTGTGGCTTTGTGGGTTCGTGAAATGAAAAGTCCAATTACACCACTCAACAATGTTCTTTATTTCCACCGACTTACAGTTAAACTCTTGCCAATTACACAGAATTACGTGCTGCACACAGTTACAATTCACCAGTTCGTCCGTTACAACTTCACTTGTACTCGCGATTACATAAACTCCGATACACATACACAGTTCGTACAGTCTTCCGTTGCACAACCCTTTCGTTCATTAACACGTCACTGACTAACACTGCCTTCTTACACCAAGAACTGTCCTCACTCACACACTAACCAACTGACTGACTGACCAAACCAACAACTGACAGACTAACTCCTCCTGTCTGTCTGTAACTCTCTTTATATAGGAATATCGCCGGTTTCTAGTGACCAGGAGAATGTTCCAGATTACGTAATTTCGAGAAACAGGTGTAGAGAAAACAGGCGACACAGTCATGTTTTTTTCCTGACCACAGTCTGTCACCACTACAAGACAAACGAGGAGGAGGTGTGGCTAACCGAACCTCCCCTGCCTTCCGCTGCCAGCTGCTTTCACAGGGTGTTCCAGCGCTCCCGTTACACTGCTATTGCTACTTCTCGAAGCTTCCCTTGAATTCCATCTTCTGATCCATTGTCCATCTTTGAGCTGTATGTTTATTAGATCAGTCCTACAGCAGAACAGTATTTTTTATTGGGATCCATTCATGCTAAATGTTGAGTGATTTATTAAAAGATAATTTAAAAAGCATAATCATTGCCCCTTCAATTTGTGATTTTGGTGTGCTCCAGACAGTTGAGGTTGAGGTTTCACTGACCTATATACATCTAGTCTTGCTGTTCCTCTGATGGAGATCTCTAGAGGCGACAAGAAGAGAAGATAATTGGTGGAAATGAATCATTTCTTCACACTAGCCGCACATAGGCTAAGGTTTTGTACGGATAGAGTCAACATAAATTCAATGCCATGGCCAGGATTTGAACCACCAATCTCCTGGTTTCCATCCAGTCGCTCTAACCCATTGAGCTACCATGGCCAACATGCCATCCTGACATTAAATTCTCCATTTTTTTTTTTTTTTTCAAAAATTATTTTGGCCAAATTGATTGTTTTTCTTTTTTTTATTGTTTTCTCCAGGTATGGTTTCCAGATCAGTTTTATCATCTGAGGTTAAACCCAGAGTCTTAATTGATGGAGATTAATTGTTCCTCCACACCAGCCGTGTGTAGGCTAAGTCTTGGACAGGTAGAGTAAACCTGAAAAATTCAATGTCACAGCCGGGATTTGAACTACAGATCTCCTAGTTTCAATCCAGTTGCTCTTAACCATTGAACTACTATAGCCAACATACCAACATTACATGAAATTCTTCAGCTGACTTGTATTTTTCCCACTGAACCACTAGGGTTCTCATATACAGTGATATATGCACCATTTGAGGTGACTTATTATGCTGTAACTACTTCCCAGGCTTGATGGTTAAACAACTATTAGGTTTGAAAGTAATGAGTCGGTAATTCAAACACAACATCACTTAATGTGGTGTTTGAATTACCAACTCATTACTTTCAAATGTTAAGTACATCACTGTTTCTAACCTTTTGCTTCAAATAACTATTAGGTTTATTATTTGAAGCAAAAGGTTAGAAACAGTGATGTATTTAACATTTGAAGTAATGAGTCGATAATTCAAAAACAAACATCACTTAAATTATCCTTACTTGGACATGTTTCGGAGAACGTTTTGTCCCCATCGTCAGCAGTTATCTGACTGGTTGGATCCGTGGTCTCTTGAAGTGAGCTGGTTGTCTGTGGCGGCATCTGTTGTCTGTGAGATGAACTTCCAAAGAGAGTTTTCTGGCAGCAATTCGAAATTTAAAGCATACTGTTTGTTTTTTATAATTAGCAACTTTTCCCAAACATCGAGTTCGGCTGCATTACTGGCTGATTTTAATAGTTTTATAGTTGGTACAATTTCATGATTGGTAGACCAGAAATGGTGAGCTATTGCTGATTTTTCTATTTGTTTGTATTTCATGCATCTCATATGTTCCTGTAACCTAATATGTAAACTTCTTTTTATTTTTCCTATGTAGAACTTATTGCAATCTGAGCAGTTGATTTTGTATATACCTGAGTTCTTGTTTTCAGGTACTGGGTCTTTCAGGTTGTTGCATAATAAGTGTTTTAAACTGAATTTATTTATTGGGGCTAGGGTGATGTTGTACTTCTTGAATATCTTGTTGAATTTATGATGCATTCTGGGATGATATGTGAATTTCCTGAACTGTGTCTTAGTTTTTGATTCTGTTAATTTTGTGGTATCCAATATGTGTTTCTGTTTCTTGAATTTCCAAATTTTCTTTTCTATTAACTGTTTACTGTATCCATTAATTGCAGCTATGTTAATCATGTGGTTATATTCTTTGTTGTATTCATTCTTTTTCAATGGGATGTTGACTAGTCTATATGCTAAGCTGTCCAAAACTGCATGTTTGGGGGGTGTAGGGTTGTAGCTATCATTCTTGATGTAATTATCTGTTTGTGTTGGTTTCCTGTAGATGCCAAAAGATATGTTATTTAATTCATGGATTATCCAAATCTAAGAAAGGTAAGTAGCCATCTTTTTCTATCTCTGTTTTGAACTTTATTACTCTATTCTGTTTGTTCAATAGTTTTAAGGAATCTTGTATGAATTTGTATGGAACAATGGCAAATATCATCAACAGTATTTGAAGATGTATGGGAAGGATGATGTAATATGTGTTTCAAAGTAGCTCATAAAGAGGTTGGCTAGGAAAGGTGAAAGTGGATTTCCCATTGCTAGGCCAAGGTCTGTTGATAGAATTTACCGTTGAATGTAAAGAAATTTTGATGTATGCATAAATGAGTAAGTTTTGTGAGATCTTCTTTTTCTTCTGCTGAAATGTTAGTTTGTATGAGCCATTTCTTGAGGAGTAGAGTTCAACTGTTGGAATACTGGGAAAAAGAGAGGTGACATCAAATGATACTAGTTTGCCTTCTGTGTCCAAATGCAATTTTGAGATCCTGTTTACTAATTCTAATGAATTTTTAATGGCTAGGCTGTGGAACTGTGGCAGTGATGCAAATTACCAACTCATTACTTCAAACTATTTGGTTATTATACAAATAAAATATTTAGTAAATATTTTTATTTGTATAATATTTAATACTCCACTGTAACTAGCTTCATTTTCTGTGTAACTATTAGGTTAATTGATGAAAGTTAATAGTTTTTCCACTAGGTGTATAAGCTAAGATTTGGATAGGTAGAGTCAGACTGAAAAATTCAATGCCATAGCTAGGATTTGAACCATGCATCTCCCAGTCTCCATCTGGTTGATTTTAACCATTGAGCTATCATGGCCAACATGCCAACATGATCCTGCACTCATTTTTATCTCTTTCCTATGGTTTACTAATTGTACAGAGTAAAGTAAGAGTGAACATATTTACAGAAAATGATACATTTTGTCATAATCATGTCTTAAATGTAGCATATTTTAGTAAACCCACTAGAGCTATGAGAAATAAAAAAACAATTAAAAATGGTCATGTACAGAGTAATGTGGGATGTGATAAATTTCATGAAAGTCTTCGCTTTGCGTCCATAATGTCAGACTTAAATGAATGTTATGCATGATTGGAGGAATTTAGTAACCGTGATATCAAAATTAATTGAATAAAACTATTTGTAGTCAGTTTATTGACACTTTGTCACATTTTTATATTATCGAGGGACTAGTTTTGGAAGCCATTGCTCCCATTCTCAATCTCTCTAAAACTAGCATCTGTTGTCATCTGCTCTCTTCACTCTGGCGGTGGAACTATGAGCTTCTTTGTCAAATTATCTACTGGTGGGATTTCAAAGTTCATTACTCAGTCCTTATTTTTCTATGTGAATATGTTCTTCCATGTTGTCAGTTTATTTTGTTTTATCACTCCTTTTAGTAATTTTGGATTTGGATCAATGTCATGATTTTCGTTCCAAAAATGAACATCAAAATGAAACAAGAAGATAAGTCATTAGTAGCATTTCATTTTTGGAATGTAAATCATGACATTGATCTAAATCCAAAATTACCTCAGGGTCGTGAATTCTTTTTTTGCCAATGTTGAGAACATTTCCAGGGTATGAGAAATAATTAGATCAAACTGAAATCTTATATCCAGATTAATAATATCCTTAGAAAATGTACAGTGATAGTTAATGTTACAGACATAAAAAATGTCAAATATTATGCAAACATATTTGACACTTAATCTTAGAAATTTATCTATAATGTATTAATGCTGCAATTAAACATTTTTAACTATAGTCTATCCCTATAGTATTATTTCAGCACTCTTGAAGCCATACTAAATTTCCAGCAGTGACAGTGTTTTTCATTGGTAGAAGAATTCTTTCATGAATTCAAAACTGGAGAATGCCTTGCCTTTAAATTCCTGGATGAATTGGCTATTTCTAGACAAATAGGGTGCCTTCAGGCCGCTGCTGCCATCATCATCATCATCATCATCATCATCATCACCATCACCATCATCATCAGAACTGCATTGCCACCATCAATACCAATAACCATCATATGTTGATCGACTATGTGTACACTCTCTCCTAAGAGCTATTGCACATCTTTTTATTTTCTGCAGGTGACTGCCATTAGAGCACATGAAGTTCCTTCAAGCCAGTTAACTTCTCCACTGAAAAGTAGAAGTGCTCTGAAAACTGCATCTTCATCTTTGGGAAGCTTAACCAAGAAACGTGTGCTCTTTGTTGGTCAAGATAATGACTCCTCTGATGGAGAACATTCTGACTTAGAGCAATCTAAAGCCACTTTAGCAGCAGCAAGACATACTAAAAGTATTGATAGCATAGTGCCAAAACCAACCACATCCTGGGGTTCAAATGCTAGTGCAGTTCCCATCAAACCACTGAAGTCCACTAGTGAACCATCAGTATCTCAGAAACTGCATATGCAGTCAGATAGTGATAGTGAATGGAGTATTAATATGTGAGTATATATTTTGAAATTATTATGTTGCATTAAAGGTAAGATAAACTTCTTAGTGCAGAAGCTAAAAACAGATCAGGGCATAATGCGTGATTATGTTCAGTGTCTCTTTCCGTACAGCACATCGTGAGGGAGGAAATTTGGTGAACTTAAGTTACTTTGATACAGTTTACTATACTAGAAATTCGTACTTCATAATCACATATTTTCTCACTTGGCCCTCACTTGTATCTTCTCTACAATGGCATGAAGATGGTCTATGAATATTTTAAACATTCATTGCTAACTGCTAAGCAATCAGTATTAGTATTAGCCCATCATCATCCATAGTGGACAAGGGCCTTCTAGTTACATGGTGGCTTTTAAGGATGCCTCACCCAGCTTTCCAATGACACATTGTGCTCTTTCCACTTATCACACTTGAACACTTCACTCTCTTCCCCTTTTGGTACCATTCAGGTCTTTATGACAGGTTAGTTCCTCTGTGTTTATGCATCCTTCCACTTTTTTCTGTCTTTTGTTGTTCTGCACTAGAGATTCCCTAATTAGCTTTTAAAAATATCACTCCACTGCATTGTCTGCCTGTGCTCCTTTTTCTTATCCTGGTTTCCCACACAGTTAAGGCATATGTCCACCTTTTGGGCTCCATTTTAAGCACATGGCCTCCCCAACTCCACTTAGAGATTATTTCTACTACCACTGTATCCTTCAACTTCACTGTCCTTCATACGAGGTGTGGTCAAAAAGTTTTAGAATGACATGAATACTACATAACAATTTGTTTTGTCTATTCTGCACTGTCATCCTCGAAGTAGTCTCCTTGGGAGTTGATACACTTGTCCCAGCGCTTCTGCCTCTGCTGTAGGCACCTATGGAAGTCCTCTTCTTTCAACATGTTCAGACCCTTCTGTCACTTGCGATGGGTGACATCAGTGTCCTCAAAACGATGTCCTTGGAGCCGCATTTTAAGTCGTGCTAAAAGAAAAAAGTCTGCTGGTGCCAAATTTGAAGAATAAGCAGGATGGGGAACAGTATTCATTCTATTTTTATCCAAAAATTGACGAATAGAAAGGGCTTTGTGCACGGGCGCATTGTTATTATGCAGGAACCAGTCACTCATGTGCATCTCTCCCATCATCAGGATATTTATAAAATGTTATAACCACAAATGAAACACTGGATATAACACAAATATAAACAAAGACAAGACACTCAGTGGACCACCTGACCGCAGAACAGCTAGAGAAGGTTCGACAACTGCTGAGACAATACCAGCGCATCTTCAGCCAAGGCAACAGCGATTACGGTCACACAGACCGAGTGCTTCACTGCATCGACACCGGAGACGCCCGGCCTATTCGGCAACCACCTAGGCGCGCTCCGCTGGCAAAACAAGCAGCGGTACGGGACATGCTGGAGGACATGAGATTCAGGGGAGTGATCGAAGAATCTGACAGTCCTTGGTGTTCCCCTGTAGTCTTGGTGACGAAGAAGAACAGTGAGTTACGCTTAGTTATAGTACTAAAAGTTACGTTATAGTATTAAAAGTTTGTGAAATATATGAAAGATTAATTATTGCTGTTAAAGAAATAATTGAAATAATATTGATTGTGTCGAAACTGATTACAATTTATTTGCTTCTTACTTAATTCAATTAATTTATTAATAAATAAGGGTATATTAGCTTCTGCGTGGACTACAGGAAGCTGAATGTTATCACCAGGAAGGACTACTTCCCCTTATCCCGGAGTAAGATTCCGGAAGTCTTGGTGGAAGTGCATGCAGGTACTTCAGGAGGACACTTAGGTGCAAACTGAACAATCGACAAAACTCCGTCAGCGCTACTACTGGCTGATGCTCCGAGCACACGCTGAGAGGCGGTGCCATCAATGTCACATGTGCGCAGCGAGTCGTGGTCCCCAAATTGTAGCTGGGGTTGCATGCAGCAATACAATGCCAGAGCACCTTTTGAACGCATTGCTGTCGACATAGCTGGACCATTCCAGTGTCCGACCGTGGCTGTGGACTACTTCACCAAGTGACCGCAGGTGTATGCCATCCCGAACCAAGAGGCAAAGACCATTACAGACTGCCTCATGGAGCAACTGTTCTGACGTTGTGGGGTCCCGTTAGAGCTCCACAGCGACCAGGGCACGAATTTTGAGTCGCACCTGATGGAGGCACTGGAAAGACTTGGGGTGAACAAGATCCGCACAACATCTGTACATGCGCAGTCGGACGGCATGGTCAAGAGATGCATCAAGACCTTAGAAGAACACCTGAGGAAGGTCATGGCCAGCCATCAGTGAGACTGGGATGTCAAGGTGCCATTGTTTTTGCTGACCTACAGCTCGTCCACCCACGACACCACTGGGACGACTCCAACAAGCTCAAGGTTCAGCCGAGAGCTACGCCTGCCTTATAACCTGGCCTTTGGGAGCCCCCTGGAAGCGAAACAACCAGCAACTGAGTATGTGGAGAACCTCGTGGACCATCTCCACAACATGTATGAGATGGCTTGTCAGAACATCCAGATGGCGAGCAACCGCATGAAGACACAGTACGACAGGCAAGCCAACAGCCATGGATTCCAGCAAGGTGTCCTGGTCTGGTTATGTTGCCTACGTGGACCAAGGTACGCTGCCCAAAACTTCAACAACCGTGGCAAGGACCGTACTGGGTGGTAAAAATAATTAACAATGTTGTCTATGCATCCAGAATGTGCCCCGAGGAAAGATGATGGTGGTACGCCTGGATCGTCTGGCCCACTAGGATGGTGCTGTTCGGGACGACCAGCCTGGGGAGGGAGTAGTGTTGCCGATCACATTGTTGGATTGGAGCTGCCACAAAGCTAGAGCTGTACGCGTGGATAGGAAAGAGACAGGTAGTGGTGAGCAGTCGGACGCTTGCCAAGAGAGAGAAAGAGATGGAGAGAAGTCTGGAATTTTCTGTCTTTTTCCGCTGCTGTCGCGATTGTTATTGAGTGATCTACTGCATTCTAGAACATTTGTTTACGTGTGGCAGGCCAACAAGACGACCTTAAAGACTGCTGATTTTCAACCAGGGCTATTTTGTAACATCTGGTTGAAGCTGAACCAGTTGTTTAAGCTGCTAACCAATGGCTACGTGCCATTTGTTACTCTGTTACATCGTAACCATAACAACATCTTGTTGAGAGGAAGAAAGTTATGGTTAAGGATAGCAAGATTCGAGACCATGTTGTTAGTGCCAGAAATACTACTTTTTCCTTGCTGAAATTTGATTTAGAAGCACAAAGGAATGAAGAACACCACAGGAGATAGATAACCTTATGTTATTCGTACATCATAAAGTGAAACCATAAATCTTTGTGTGTGAAAATAATGAAAAGTATATGCTTACACGAGAAATACGTAAAAAGTTTCCTAACCTAACTTTTGACCTCTTATCATTTACGCGGTAGTAAAGAACATCTCAAAGAAATGTTTGCTCTGAGATTCATTTCTCCTTCAGAATTATCTTGTAATCAAGCATTTACATTTAATTTTCTGCCGTGTAGCTTTTGAAATGCTGGTTTGGGTCAGAAAGTCCTACAAGCTATAACTTCCACATTGCTTTAGCCAAAGCAAACAAGTATCCAAAATTAAAGGCAGTTTCTTTCAAATTAAATGATAGAATATAGAATATGTATGTTATGAAATCACCAGAACTCGTATTTTACTTTAGTATTAATTCCAGATTATACTGTCAGAAATATACAGATATTATACTGTCCTACAAATTAAAACTTTTGTTCATCAGTTTGCAATATGAAAGGTGATAATAACTAATTTCGGTGTGCTAAATTGAATCATGTGTCCATTTTTCTCTATCACGTAAGGTTTTCTCACAAATCACAAATAATAATTTGAAAGTGGCATTTTTAAGTAAAGATCGTGCATTACAAAATGAATACAGAAAGAAAAATTCTGAGTAATAAATATATAGAAATACCTGTATCTGTAAAATAAGATGTGAAGTTATATTTTCTTTGGCCGGAAAGTCTGTTGCGCTGCTTTTCGTTTAAGTCGTGACTAAAGAATTTCTGTTTTCAAGTACCAACAGCAGTCCGCATTGTTCTATCAACCCTGATATCTCCTGCCCATCTCCTTGAGTTCTTGCTTAAATTATTCACCTTGTTCATTCCGGAGGGATCCAAAATTATCAAGAAAATAGTTTGAGAGTACAGGTAATGAAGCCTTAAACACATAATTCGCCCTGAAGTTCATAATAGCTTTTATAGTATATTTCTCATAATGTTTTCATATCGCAGGTAGTGTATAAGAAACTTATTGACGACCTCTTTGAAAGTATACTATGGTTGAGGTTCATTCACAGTTCATCAAAACTGGGAGAGTGTCGCAAGAGAGTATTATTAAATGCAAAGCATTTCAAATATTTAGCTGTACTTCCTGTTTGCATTACTTTGCGACAATTGCTTAAACATTAATTCTGGTAAAGTGAAACTATATACTTGTATATATGTGCTAAGTGTAAATATAATGTCCTACCACTGTATGCTTGAGCAGAAGAATTTCCTAAGCTAATCTTTGACAAATTACGTTAATTCCTAACGGAGAAATACATCTTTTATATGGCACACAATTATCGAAATGTTTGTAAAATGGTATATTGTTCTCATCTAAGTAGAAGGTATAAAAGCAGAAAGTTCATGCTTATACTTCATTCCAGTAGTGGTTGGAGACTATTAAAATGAAAATACAAAATCCCATTTCAGTTATGCTACTAGTACTTCAAGAAGTACACAGAAGTTATTTGCTGTATTACTTTGCAATAAATTATTGATATACCAAAAAAATAAAAGTTTAAAATGCATAGTTTATATAAGACAATTTCTACTAAAAATTATGTACTACCCTAAGAAACAGTACCTTTTCTTATATCTATAAATAATTATGTCAAATTAACAATGGCATTTCTTCTGCAATAATCAGTATAGATTTTGCATAACTCTTCCGAAGACTTTGTAGTTTGCTTGCATTCTAACTTGGTCTGTACAGGACAAACTTATTTAAATGATCGCAATTGAACTATTTGAACTGGCACACCGAGAGTGGTGGAAAAACAAAACATGCCTGCAAAGCATATGAATTTGCAATGAGTCGCTCCAGGTGCTTAACAACATGGTTGAGAAGATCCGTCGTCATAACGAGCATGGTTACAGAATATGTAAACCCGCCATACTTGTTAGCGTTCCGTTGTTAGCTGTATCAATAATTGTTAGCACTATTCTTAACCAGAAGTTACATAATAGCCCTGAATGTCACATCTTTTTGCTGCTGCCAGGGCTGCATAAAGCTTCAGTTTACTGCAATAAAGAGTATTTTAAAATTTCTGCGAACAGGACTTTTAATTCTACCAACTCATGGAGTCACATTATTATTGATCTGGATAGGTATTTCATTGCAGTTGGTCAGCATTTTAGTCGTTGACACATTGATTTGAAGACAGATTTGCTAACTGTATTTGCGAAGTTCTTATAATAAATACTTCTTTGATTTCCCCATATGTTTATTATTATTGTTATTATTATTATTATTATTATTATTATTATTATTATTATTATTATTATTATTATTATTATTATTATTATTATTATTATTATTATTATTATTATTATTATTATTATTATTATTATTATTATTATTATTATTATTAATTTATGTCCTCCAATGTTAAGTCATATCAGGGCACCAATTTTGAGTCTCATCTGATGAAGGAGGCACTGGAAAGATTTGAGGTGAACAAGACCGGCACAACACCTCTTCATCCACAGTCGGACGGCATGGTCGAGAGGTACATCAAGACCTTAGAAGAACACCTGAGGAAGGTCGTGGCCAGCCATCAGCGAGACGGGAACGTCAAGGTGCCACTGTTCTTGCTGGCCTACCGCTCGTCAACACACGACACCAAAGGGATGACGCCAGCAAGCTCAATGTTTAGCTGAGAGCTACGTCTCCCTTATGGTCTATCTTTTGGGAGCCCTTCGGAAGCGAAACAGCCAGCAACCAAGTATGTGGAGACCCTCGTGGACCATTCTCCATGACATAGAAGAGATGGCTCGTGAGAACATCCAGATGACGAGCGACCGCATGAAGACCCGGCACGACAGGCAAGCCAACAACCAAGGATTCCAGCAAGGTGACCTGGTCTAGTTGTACCGCCCTACTCGGACCAAGGGACGTTGCCCAAAACTTCAACAACCATGGCAAGGACCGTACCATGTAGTAAAGAGAATTGACGACGTGGTCTGCCGCATCCAGAAGGTGCCCCGATGAAAGATGTTGGTGTTACACCTGTATCATCTGGCCCGTTACATCGACCAGCCTCAAGGAGGGAGCAGTGTCGCCAATTGCATTGTTTGTTGGAGCCACCGCAAAGCTGGAGCTATGCGTGGGCAGAGGCAGATAGTGGCGCACAGCGCTAAACGCTTGCCAAGAGAGAGAGACAGAGATAGTTCCATCTGTTGCTGCGTCGCGATTGTTATCGAACGATCGACTGCATTCCAGAACAATGACTGGAGGTATAAAAACCCCTAAGTGTTAGAGTGGAGTCAGTTGTTAACTGAGTTGCAGCTGTGCAGTAGTTGTGAGTGTGTGGACATTTGAAGTGTCCCACAGTGATTCCTTTCGTTTGTTTACATGCAGCTGAGAACGAGACTACCTTGAAGACTGCTGTTGTGTATTCCACTTTTATTTTACTGCTGCAAGGGGTGTAGAAAGTTTACTGCAGTAAAGAGAATTTTAAAATTCTGCAAACAAGAGTTTTAATTCTACGAACCCACAGTCACAATATTGTACTTGTGTAAAGCTTTCTGTAGCTCACTGTACCATCATGTTTCAATTCATTATCAGTTTGATTTGGACCTTAATTTTTCAGTCCATATATACTGAGTTATTTCTTTTTTATTATTCTTAATGATTCTGTGGAATTCATTGTCTCCCTTATGAGGTTGAGTTTGTAATTGCTGATGTTTCTCCTTATGTCTTTCTTTGTGTACTTGTTCATCTCTCTATACACTAACTCATCTGGACGTTTCACTAGCAGCTCCCTGGTTATTAGTAACTGTTTAGTTTCTTTGCTTAACTTTGAACTTTTTGTAGCAGTTTTTCCTTTTATGATTGCTTTAATTGTTGCTTTCATTTTACTGCCTTCTGTTTTTGTGTGCACATTTTATACATCATCTGAGTCATCACTTTTTATTTCTTGGTAAATTATGGAAAGACCACTAGCATATTTATTTTTGTCCCAATTTAAAGCTTTAATTCTTTTCTTTTATGTCTTCTTTGGATTGCCTTATTATAACCACTGCCAACCTTTAATTGCTATACACGATTTGGAGAAGTCACAATTGCCACCACCATATACTTTGGTCTGCTTGAAAATCATTTCTAACCTACCTTGTCACTCTGTGGATGAACTTAAAAGGAGAAAATATTCAGAAGTTAAAATGAAGCATCTTGCTTTAATAAACACTATTTTTCTGGGTAAAAATATATTTCCAGACTTCTTGACTTTTGATAAAGTTTCAGTGCATTTAGCAATATGAGTAGCTATTCAGTTACTGTGCACGTGCATTAACAGACATATTTGGTAATGGCAAGATTATCAAATGAAACTGTTAAGATATTCCATTGATTTTTTTTTATTTTACTAAGAAGAAATGAATGAACTTATACATTTTGCCAATTCTTTGATAGTGAATTTACACGTATAACTGTGTTTGGAAGCAAATTATATATAATTAAGATAATACCTCCACTTTCTGGTGCTGAATAAAGTTTAACAGTTTGCTTCAAATTATACATTTACAAATTAATACCTTGATCTAATTGGTAATCTGTTTTTATACTTACAGTGATACTATCAAGAGGCCATTGGAAACTGCTAGCAGTGAGAGAATACAGTTAAGCACAAAGCAGAGTCCACTTATTGCACAGTTGTCAAAAGATATTCAAAAGCAGGTTTGTTGTCATATTCTTCAAGCATACTTTCAATGTTTTCATGTTTGTAATTATCTGGAGAGTAAACAGTTGACAATTTCTTGATAATACCTTCAAGTGAAGGCGAAAAGTGTTGAAAGAAAATTTGTTATATGTGAAGTGCAGAGTGTCTCAGTCAATTCATTGTATAGTTTTAAGCTTTACTCTCTTTGTATTTTATATTTTCTAAAATGTACCTTAGAATATCTGGGGATTACAATGCAATACAGCATGTAAAATTCATCCTCAAAATGTTTAGAAATGGGAACACTAATGAGCGTGAAAGAGTTAAATTAGCATAAGGATAACTCAGTGCATAGGCTTCGGTGGCCGGTGTCCATAGTAACTGGGTCTTCCGGGTAGGACCGCGTCTTTGATGTTCCTCTGGTCGACGTTTCATCCCAACTATGTGGGGCTTCTTCAGGACTTCTTCTCTGACAGCTCCGTAGCAACTGTATGTCGACCAGAGGAACATCAAAGACTCAGTCCTACCCAGAAGACCCAGTTACTATAGCATAAGGATAATTATAGATAATTTGGTGGAAAAATGAGTAAGCTTATTTTTTTTATGAACTCAACACAATTACAGGAAGCAAAACAATTGTTGTGATATCAAAATTTAACTGTATTGAAACACCACAGTGAAGCGAAATAATTATTAAATTATAGATGATTCATATTTATTACACATCGGCTTCACTCACATAAGTGAAGCTGATGTGTAATAAATATGACTCATCTATTTTAGTGTTAAATCTGTTTTAGTATTAAAAACATATAGGGAAAATGCAGATTTAAATAAGTATGCTAACATGCTTATAACTTAGGTAGGGAGAATGTTCCAAGTAATTCTAATACTGACAAAGTCTGTCTGGTTGAGGGAAGAAGTTCCACATCTTATTGACTGCACAAGATGATACAATTTTGATGTCTGTTACTGTAATCATACAAACTGGTTGCATACCATGAATGTCTAATTTTCAGGATATGGGATACTTTGACTAAAGTCATGCGTCATTCTGGAATTTTGATTTAAAGTTTTATTGTGTTATACTAAGTAACTTTGAATCAAAAGTCAATTTTCCAAGGGAATGAGCAGCATTTATTTAATTTACACACAGTGTTATTTAATGTATATTTTGTATTTATGAATTCTTTTGACATAACACAATGATTCTTTTTGATGCACATTTATATACTTAAACTGGGCTTATCTAAAGGTAGAACAAATGTTAAGTAAATTTTGTGACAATTGATTTTACAGGCTTGTTAACTCTGAAGGGATTTAAAAGACTATTCATATAGCAGGTAACTAATATATGCTCACTTGTTTTGCAGCTGAGTGCAAGATCTGGACCACCACCTGCAGGAAGTGTGGAAACTATGTTGACAGCAACTTCATTGTTGCATGGTTCCAGTGAACAGAGTCTTTTTTCAGAAATTGAGAATGACATGAACCTAGGAAATAAACACTCTAGCAGTAATACAACACCCAAACCAAAACCACACTCTAATGTCCCTTCTTCCCCCAGCAAACTGTCAACTTCAGATTGGGATTTGGAAGACTTAGATGACTAATTGCAAATATAAGGCAGTTGGAATCAGTTCCTGTCTTGAAAGTAGATTTACTTTCACTGTCTAGTGTGGTGAGTCATGCCTGTTAAATATGTATTTAAATGCAAAACATTATGTCTTACAAGCATTGTTGTAATAATGCAATCATTTTGTCTGCTCTAAAATGCCTGCAGCATTATAAATTATATTATGTTACTCATGCAGTCCCTCTGTATATATTTTAAACATCACAAAAATGTCATTTTAAATAAATGATTAAATTTGTCACATACGTCAATATGCACACATAAAAGGAACTAAGTTATTTATGCCGTATGTAACATTTTCACATATTACTGGTTTATTAAACATTTATTTTATGTTGAGTTTGAGCATTATTACGAATCTCTGAATACAAGACTGTTTCCTCCAAAATATTCACCTTCAGAAACTGCAGGTCATCATGCATTCCAAATAGTGTGCAGAAAGAAATAAACCTCAGACTTAATGGGTTTGTGTTAAGGGAGTGGGATAATGTGTTTGGGTTAAGGGAATCAGATATATGTAGAAAATCTGAAAGTTACTATCTATATCTCAGCAGATCATTGGGTTTTTGTGTGTTAATTTTGCTTTGGTAATTGCAGTAATATGCAAAACAGTAGTATGTGAGGTATTATAAAGATTCCCATTACATGAGCTTTCTTTATAGAGTTAATTATTATGATTTCTAATGGTGATTTGGCATCACCTCTTTTTTCATTCTGATGGTAAGAAATTTGTCAGATAATGATGCAAATGGAACACTGAGAATTAAATTACACAAACTGATTGGGAGGAATGGAGAAACATAATGGATGTTTAGATTAACCTAGATTAGCTATCATATGCATATGACATATACATGTGTTGTCTTTTTCCAGTGGCAGTCCTGAAAGTCATTGGGGGCATATTGATTACTAAATATCCTGCTAGAGTAGCTACAAAGTAAGAATGAACATGGGTTGAGCCAATATGGTTATCCTTGTGTCTTGGTGTTGCCAGTTCCACGGCAAGCAGGCAACAGAGATGGAAGATATATCTGTCTTTGTCTCAACCTAGCAAGTATCATACAGATGCTGAGATGTACAGTAATACAATGTTGACAGATAAGTTTGCTTAATAATTTAGCATGTGTGTGAGAACATATGCAATGATTATTGCACACTCTGAACCTTAAAACCTTGAACTGGAGAACAGTTTGCTTATGCAGCTGTCGTTGATATGCACACAAAACAAAATGATTCAAATTTGAGGCATTCTACGAAATAAGGTGTTTTCTACAGTGAAACAAAATAGTGACATTTCAACGATTTGTGAATATAGTTTTTATTTTAATGATGCCATATTTGTATACTGTCTGTAATGGACTTCAGACCATTTTTTGCTTCATTAAAATATTTAATAAATACGGAAGATATGAATGTGTATTTATGAAGCATTTTTACACCATGAATCTCATGTACTAATGTTATGCATTGTGCGCAGAAATGTTAGTCTTGCAGCAACAATATTGCTTCTTTCAAGCAGAAATTTGTGAACATCATTGGTTCTCCTATATTTGAACCCAAGAAATTTCAGAATATAATGCATAGAAGATACAGAATTCGTATATTATATTTTCCCCCTCATTAAATTGGTCAGCCTGTTGCAGTTGGATATTCACCCTTGTCGTATAAATCATAAATTGTTCTACGTGAAACACACTTTTGAAAATTGTCTAAGTTGGTAGCACATTTTTTAGCTGCCTAATGTTTCTCTGGAGATCTAAACATGGAAACTTATCCTAATTTTGTAAACTGTTTGCCTTCTTTAACAATGTTTGTCACGGAATGAGCACTCACGTCACAAGCTTGTAACATTAATTCTCGTCTCTGAGCAAAATTTGTACTTTCAAAAATGTCTTTAATTGACATCTGTTTGAAAAAGAAATACACATTAACAGGAATATTTGTAGCCTATTTATATAAAATCTTTTGAGTTGTTTTGGAGTTACTGCTAGACGCACCAGCACTAGGCTTGCTAAGTGGTATATTTACTAACTTTGAAAAGCACGTGTGCATTGTTAAAAGATCACTTTTTACTGAATGCAGGGTACAAAATGCAACTGCAGCATAGCACAGTAGGTGCCAAGATGATATTTTGTTCCTTAAAGATCTTTTTTAATTTGTTAAATGCTTTTGGGTGGTACATGAATGCACTAAATATGCTGTTGCTTTCTTTTTCTTTAGTGAATGTAGTTGCTTCCTTAATAGTTTTCTTTAGTTTAGCCTTTTTAATTTTCTTAAATACCAGACTTTTGATGTATCCATCTTCTTCTGCTATGTGAAGTATGGTTTTTCTTGTTCTTTGAAGTATCCTGCTTTATCCATGGGCATGTAGACTACTCTCTGTGTAAGACTTTATTTTTGCAAGTTTATGTATAATTGTGTTATAGCTATGATTTTTTATTTAATTTTCTAACTGTTGGCTTCCTGTAAATTCCAAATTTTATTTTTGTGTCATTCCTAATGGTATTTAGGTCCAAGAAAGAGAGTTGTCTATTGATTTCCATTTCTATTGTGATGGAAGCTTGAAAGTGTTAAGAAGACACAGATAAATGCACAATCCAGAAAAATTAAGTTTCATCCTTAAAGTGGAGAGGACTAGAAAACAATATGGACAAAATTAGGAAGAAAAACTGTTAAAATCACATTGTAGTGAAGGAACATTGTGGAAACTGCAGAAGATAAAGGAAAACAAAAGCTCTTATTTATCCTTGGATTAGAGGAAATTAGAAAGTAATGAAGAATTAGAAGGAAAACTGCATATTTTTGAATTATGCATAGTTATTTATTATTATTATTATTATTATTATTATTATTATTATTATTATTATTATTATTATTATTATTATTATTATTATTATTATTATTATTATTATTATTATTATTATTATTATTATTATTATTATTATTGTTGTTGTTGTTGTTGTTACTATTATTACTATTATTATTATTACTACAGTTGAAAAGAGTTGCAACATCACTTCAGATAGCTGATTATTGTTGGGAAGCCCAAAAGCAAATGATGACGAATTAAGTGCTCCAGAACATTTGAATACCACTACTACTATTATTATAGTTTGCAAGTCCATAAAGTATAGATAACTACTCTTATCAGTAAACTTGGCTGATTTCATGGCATGGGTAATTTCATTGTATTTTTTCTATTCGCTTATAATGATATTGGAAAAGGAAAACCCAGCAGTCGACAAAGGTTTGTTTGTAAGAGAAGATCAGTGTGTGAATCGAAGGTGTTCTTTTGCTGTTTTTGTGCCGGTTTCTGCTGTTTTGCTTATATAAGAGGTTAGTATATGTTTCAAACTAAGTATTAATTGGTGTATAATAATTAATTTACATGTTGTGTAGCTTATAAATCTTAAATTGCAGAGTGTTTTTCTTAGCATTTTCCCATTCTGTTTAACCGAACAAAAGATGCCATTTTGCAAAGCTTTAGTAAGAGCGCCATCTGGCAGTAAGAATGCAGGTTATTTATGTTCTACCTTAAAATGGAGGTGAGGGAGAGGTTTCTTTTGAGAAAGTAGAATGTTGTGCATGTTGCAGATGTCTAGGGGCAAGTATGGATTGAAGTATTCATCTGATGATTTGAAAGCAGCTGTACGTTCGTCAAATGCCTCGAAAGAAAATGGAACTGTTAATATCAAGGATGCAACATAGTCTCCTCCAGTGCCCCTCAACCCCATTGTTGTGTCAGAAAAAGGGCAAGTGCTGCTCAGAAACTACGTCTTTTCCTGCCAGCCATGTGCGAAGTGGATGCTCCAGGCCGACTATTAAGAGATCTGCAAGAACCTATCAGTGATATTTGGCTTAAAAGTCGAAGAAATCCACCAAAGCTTGTGATAGTAAGGCTTCAACTAGCAGAAGCCATCGAAGCAAACTGATGAAAAGAAATGGTGATGTGTATTCATCATGCTCTGGTCATTATAATGATGACAAAAATGGTGAAACGTGGATTCAGTGCACAGAATGCTATGATTGGGTTCACAAAACGTGCCAGGGACTGTCCACTATGCACTTCAAATTCAGAATAGAAACTATTATCACGAAATTAGACCTAGTGTACCACAAAATTATCCTTAGTGGTTCTGAGATGCTATATTTGAGACGTTATTTACTTTCAACCTGATGGCTAATTATATGAAGTTCAAATGTTAAATGTGTTTTGTAGTTATAATACCAAATAATGATAAAAAGTGATTTTCAACTACATATTCTATTTCCAAAAGCTTCCAAATAATTATAAGCTTAGTATCACAAAATTTGCCAAGTTTTACAGTCAGTCTGTTACATTTGTGCAAATTATATCATTTAGCTAGTTGTAATGAGACATTGCTGTTGTTTGTTTCTTTATTTTTTTTTATTTCCTTTCTTTCCTCCCTTCTTTCTTTCATTCATTTCCGTAGTTATACCACTTATCATGATGTGGATTCTTGATCTTCTACCCCTTATGCCAGTAGCCAACAGGTTGAGGAACTGTAATTCTGGATCAGATAGATGAATCAAGCATGGGTAATCAGCCCAATTCATGGAATGAGAGCAAGAGAAGTAATTGAACAGAATGAGGGCAAAGTGGATGAAAGGAAAGATGATAAGGTAGCAAGCAATTGGTGCAATGATGGCGGGGGAAATGGAAGATCCTGGAGAAAGCCTGTCTCAGTGCCATGTTGTCCACCAGACATCTCACATGTGGTCGCCTGAGATAAAACCCAGGTTGCCTTGGTGATACTCAAGCAGTCTAACTGCTCAACCACTATTGCTATTATATCTGAAGACAAAATTTGTATTATCAGAAAATTGGACATTATTTGAAGGTATAATGTGCAGAATATCTTTATATGTGTACAGTAAAAATAGTATTGCCGTAATTGAACATTCTAGATTGCCACACTTAGAAAATTATAAGATTGCTTGTTTTCAATTTCCATCTAGAGGGATCTGTTTCTAAGTTATTTAATTGATTTGCTATTCCTCTTATACCATAGTTTATGGATAATCCTGCTATAATTTTTTTCTTTAGCATTCAATATTTCTTCTAAGAGTGAAAAAATGGCTGAGTTAATTGATTTTCCCTTTTTAAAACTCAAATTGTGAGTTAGTGATAATGAGGGCCCAGATTTTGTTGGCCTAAAATTATCTAAAAAATAAACAATAAAATGAACAGACCACAAAAATGTTATCTTCATTCCAAAATATGAGAATTTAGTACAATTCTTACTTCATGTTAGAATGGAAATTAAAAATTGATATTTAAACTCCCAAATTTGTATGTTCTAGAAAGATGAATGTATAAAAAAGCTTACCATATTCAGAATTATTAAGTAATCAACAGCAGTGCAAGTCCTCAAAAGTTACTCTGTGTTATAAAATGTTCAATATGAGTTACAATTTTTATGTTGTAACCCTATTTTTAACCAGATCCTTACAGACCCATTTTTATGGAAAGGCCTACAATAGACATTTTCAAGTTTAATACTTCACAGTCAACTTCAATAGCCATTATTCAATTATGCAGATTATGTCCATTTCCTTTCTTCCTGTAGCATTAAATCTAGATCTATTATTTTATTTCTGAATACACTAAATATTTTGAAACATAATATTAGGTGAGATACGGGATGGCTTAACATATCTGTCACCTTATTTCCTAGTTTTCTTTTAGCATATGTGAAATTATACCATTTAGTAGCTTTCCAAATTTGAATGATGCACTATCATTTAAGTTTAACCTATCCCTGGAAAAGTCAATGTCTCTTAACCATAACTTACCATCCATCATTAAACTGATTTTTGTGTTACACTCCTAATCTAGTTCTTGATTAATTCTAATAACTCTTTTGACATCAGATCTACACAGGACATCAGTTATCAAAATTTTGATATGGGTGCTTTGGATGTAATACTGCTTATTGTATCCATAGTCTCCTATTAGTTTTTCTGCTCTTAACACTGATATTGTTAGTACCTGTATGACTTCTGGATTATATTTTCTTCCCTCAGATTTATTTTTTCAACTTTTTCTTGTAAATCATTTAACTTTATCCCTAGGAAGTACTTCACACACAACAGTGTAACCTTGCTGTATGTTAGTCCCAAAAGTGACTGAGTCTTCATAATCTTCAGTTTAACATTTCTGAAGAAGAGAGGATTATGTGTTGCTTCCAAGCTTTGACTTAATGAATGCAAAATTTCATAGATCACAAAAGAAGGTTTTTGAAAAGGATGGGGATTATGTGTAAGTTGGGATGCAAAGCTTTCCTGTATATGTACATTAAATTAATGCCTTTTGTAAAAGGTGTTAATTACTGGGATTAGTAGATGCTGAAATGCTCTAGGATTTTAGTAATTAAGTGAAAGAACAATTAAATATATGCTAGGTTTATTTATTTATTCCATCATACAAAAAAGTTCACTAAACATTTGTCATTGCCACACTGCTTAATAGGGCTACTTCAAATTCTCTCGTACTATTGTCGCTGTTTTACAAAGTTAACAGTTGGAAAAGGGCAATTTTATGTACTGTACAATTAACAAAACGTAGTGTCCTCGGTGTGATTTGTGGTGGCTGTCACATAATCACATCTTCTCACATTAGCTGCTTTCACTCACTGGGACCATTATCATGCTCTATACTGAAGTTTTGTGTGTATTGTGTTAAGTTATTTTGATAGTGACACATGTTCATGTTTTACAGAACTTGAAAAAAAACTGTTTATGCACTTCTGTACCTTCTTTTCCTGAGTGAAGGTAGCTTTTCACTGTCACAGTTGGCAGGATCCATGACACTGAAAATTTGCCCTCCTTTGGCTTTGAATGAAGAGCTGATTGTAGCGACCACTGAGTGAAGTAGTATATGACCAGTTAGCATCTTACGCAGATGCAGACTTTTCATCACTGACAGTTGTAGCGCCTGATGCCTGGGAAGCGGTGTCATCGGGCTCATTGGCACATGCCAGGCTGGGGAACTTCTTGTTCAGAGCTGCACGGTACTTAGGATGGCTGTAATGAGAGCAGGTAATTTATCAGTGAATGCTAAGTGTGGTAAAGACAGTTAAGGGAGGAAAAGCCTTTTAAAAAATAAGAAAAAATATTTTTGTCACATTTAGCCATCAGTAATGAACTGACAATGAAAAGCTATGTCATTTCGATGACTCTGGTGATATAAAGCTAACAAATCATAATCTCCAAGTTAGAATTCAGCTGACATAATGAAATTTAAATACTAAAATGGCAATAATGGCACCTGAATGAATGTATGCAGATTTTGGTAATTTAAAAGTAAGTGTTGTCTAGTGTCTTTAATCGACTCTCTTTAAAGTTAATTTGAAGCTGCCAAGAACTTCCTCTGTTGGTACCTTATCCTTCAAAAAGAGTGTAGTTAAGATGAGTTTTGAAATATCACAGAATTAAATCATTTGAGGAGGATATTATTATCAAAAAAATTTTAATGAAACAAAATGATGGATGGGATGGGAACTGATTTGCTAGTTTTGGTTGTATGTTAAAGCAAATTTAAAAGATATCTTGGGTTTTACAGGATTAAGTAAGCTCAAAGGTTGAAGATATTAAGAAACTTTGTTTATCTGGATGTGTAAAAAAAGATAAATTCACAAAGTTACATAGTTTTGAGAGCTGAATGTGGTGAAGAAAGATATGTTGAATAAGCCAATCAAGGAAATGATGTGCAGAAGAGGAGCAGTGAATTTAACTTTTACAGTGGTATGTCTAGGAAATCAATCAAGAGTAGTAGAACAAATTTAGAGAAAGAATGTAAGAATTAATAAATACTATGATTTAGAAAAGGAAAAATTATTGATTAGTGGTGCTTTTTTATAAATAGGAATTTTAAATAGTTGAAGTTTTCAAAGCTTGATTAAAATTTCCACCTTTAGCCTATGTGTAGATAATATGCTTATAGGTGAGTATGTGTTACCCTTGTTGTTATCCCCAAATGCTTATTTTGGCACATCCAGTATGTTTTACACACACACACTTAGTGAGTTTTGCATACCTCAGCAACAGAGGCAGCTCGGGGTAATGCCTCCATGCCAAGGCACTGCCTTAAAAAGGGGCATTTAGTTTACATATGTGGAAGCATTAATTTAACTACAACAGTGACTTAAATTATGTTTTGTTCAGTAATTTCTTCATAAATTCTACAGTAGTTTGATATTTGCTTGAGGAAAGGGTCGGCTAAACTTCAGAGTATGACAAACGTATTTAGTTCCAGCTGTCATTGTAGGTGATGCTTAGTGCCAGTCAATGTGCAAAGTAGGATTTAAATTTTGAGTGTGTGCTCAAAATTTGATAATAAAACCATTCTTCTTCTCACCTCGCAGTATTTAGAGACTACATCTTTATTTTTTGGAATTTCACATACAGTTAGGTGATCAATGGTAATTAATCCAATCTTGAACAAATGTCCACTCAGACAATCGTGGCCCTGATTAATCTGAATATTGCAATAGATGATTTTCCAGGTATATCTGGGAATGTTTTAAGTTTATTTTGGAAATCCTTCCAATTCATTTTTTCAGAGACAGTTGTAATTGATTGTAACTTTTAACTGTTTCAGAGGGGATATTTTGTTTCATTGTTTGAGCAATTTTGGAACTTGGATTTAAATATTGTAAGGCTTTTTAACGCTTGTAAAAATGTTATATAATCCTAAAAATAATGTGCTCCTTTTGTTAAGCACTTATAAATAGAAGCTGTAACTAATTTTCTCCAAAGCATTCCATTTCTCTTTTAGAGCCAAGATAGTATGCCATGTTGGTATCATTACATGGTGCAAAATGGGGAATGCATACATTTATATCCTATATACCTCAGGAAAATTCATTAGTTGTTGATTTAGACATTCTTCCTTCCCGTAAATTTATATTTATTAGTTTTGGTTGTAGATACTTTTTAGGTAAAAACAGCACTGTCTAATCTCTTAACTAGACCTTTACTAGAATCTGAACTCAAAGAACATATAAAGAAAGCACTCTCCTATTTAGAAAGTAGAGTCAATTATGTATATGGAACTTAAAATGTGGAAGTGTTGTTAAAAAAGAAATATTTTCATTTTACCTGATGCCATAGACAATGGGGTTGTACACCGCATTGGCCTTGGCGAAGAGTGAGCACCAGATGGTTGCCAGAGGGCTGATCTTGCCCCATTCAAAGATGCCAGAGAAGTTGGTGACCAGGTATGGGGTCCAGGCAAAGAACCACAGGGAGATGGTCATCAGAGCAACCTGGAATATAAAATGTTATATAAGTTCATGTTGCTATGCTCAATAAGTTGAATTTGTATAAACATCATAAACGTATGTGAAATAATTACCTTGGCCAGCTTGCATTCAGCGCTGGTGTTAGCATTTTCAGCAGACCTGAGAGAAGCAACATTCATTTTCTTGGCCTGTTCCCTCATCTGCTTCTCGTGAGCTGAGACAGCCTGTGAACAGATAATGATACATCTGTCTGATATTATGTAAGCACTAAAATAATGAATGTTTCTGTTGCCTTTCATCTAACAATGAAGTTGGTATTATTCATACTTCCCAATATTTTGCTGGGAGAACACTTTAGGTTTCAATATGACCCAAACCCATATGATATTTCTTGTGTTGCAGTTTGGTGCCAATGTCTTCTGTCTTGTGGTAACTTAAATATTGTACTGCTGGAGTCATCAACTTTTTGTGTTTTTAGTGCATAATTCTGTTAATAGAATCTTATTAGAACTTGGTGATTTTAGACTTTATACTGAGATATGCTTGTTTTGTTTTTCATTATTTATCTGAGGTTGTGCCAAAAAACTTGATGTAGAAATTATGCTGTATCTTCATCTTTCAACTGAGACAAACACACATAGAGGATGGAGACAAATTTAATGTTAGTAATGTTGTTATTCTAAATGTCAGCTCAACATTCCTTAATTTGCTGTTGAAACCCCCACCAGGTACTTCAATCTTGCTAGTACTACTGAAGATGTTTGCTGCAGTTGCAGATGAAACATTTGTGAAGAAGAAGTTGTAATGTTGTTATTCTAAATGTCAGCTCAGCATTCCTTAATTCACTGTTTAAATCTCCACCAGATACTTTGATCTTGTTAGTACCACCAAAGATGTTTGCCGCAGTGCAGATGAAACATCTGGGAAGAAGAAGGAGCCCAGTAGACCATGGCCTACAAGCATGGAATCTAGTATTGACACCGGCCGTGAAGGCCTCAGAACTTAAAAAGAATTTCATCTAACCCAACACAGTATTTGAAATGTTCATGCCCTCTAGCTTAATAACAATACATTTAACAATATACATTCTCAATAAGAAAACAGAGAACACTCAATATAACCCCTGAATCACATCTTAAAACTATTTGGTATTATTTCTGACTCATCCCATATATATAGTGCTGGATCTACACCAGATGCTGAGAAACTCTTGATTAAGAAAACTATTTTCCCCATTTTGCATACCTGCACGATGAACCAGTATGAGTAGATGATGGTAGCCAGAGGCAGGAAGTACACAAAGACAGCGTACACCAGAATGTAGCTTCGGCTCACCCATTCCTTGTTAAGGTAGTCAGTTCCGCATGCAGTCATGTTGCCTTCGGGCACATACCTAGAAAATATATGTTATGTTCATAGTATGCTAGAAACTCCTCCACTATACATAACACTTTTCAAAATTGAAATTGTTTACAAACCTATTCCAGCCAAACAGAGGGAAGACAGTCCATGCAATGGCCATGGCCCAGATTCCCAAGATCCTCAGCATTGCAGTCTTGTTGGTCATGGGCTTGGCTGAGAGTCCCTGGAAATGAATTAATACATGTATTTACAGTTATAAACAGAAATCAAAATATGGGTGTATTCAGAGGGTTAATTGTATAATATTTAAAGCATCCATTTCCATATGGAGCCATGTCCTGAAATTTTTAAACTACAAGCTCTCTTTCAGCAATCCTCCTCCTTCCAGGTATGAAACATTTCATGAGCCAGACAGACATTTGTATGCTCCCAAATAAAACCTCTTCCAAAGAAACTATCTATATATGAGCTGTTGTTTCCAAATTTAACTAAATTTAGTTACAAAATGATCTTAATTGCTCATCATAAAATTACTTTAAGAGCAAATTTACTTCTATTTACAATATAGTAACTTTTTATTTAACTGTTGTTAAGTATATTGAAGCCAAAATGCATTGTCATTAATAATGAAATAGGTATTTATCACAAGAGGCATTGGTTTTTAAGATGTATGATGTAATGCTTCTTAAATGTTTCATACAATAAGGTAAATAAGTTTGTTAATAGTTATCAAAACTCATTTTCTATAATGCATAAATTAACCTACCTCTTGTCTAGCATAAGGTTCCAAAACTTCAAATGTCAAATTTGGTAGTTGCCAGGTTATGTTTTAATTGAAAAGGACAAATTAAGCTCATCTGATACAATAGAGATAGAGGTAGACTGTATAGAGATAATTGACAGTGTCAGATGCTCTTGTAAGAGTCTATTGGCTGCAATAAATTATTATTATTATTATTATTATTATTATTATTATTATTATTATTATTATTATTATTATTATTATTATTATTATTATTATTATTATTATTATTATTATTATTTCAAGAAGAGTCTAAAATATATTGATTTTGTCGAAAGTACATTCTATTTCAGAATTTCTCATTGGTTTATTATTCCGCTTTTCTCTTCTTGGGTACAAGCATGGAAATGGACACCTTATGTGAACAAAATTAATATTTTAAATAACATTAGCAGTTTTATTCACCACTCATTGATAAGAACATAAGGTGATAAATCATATTAAAAGGAAAATGAAGAAGCGAAATGTGTCTTACCTTGACAATGACATTGTATCTATCCAAAGCAATCATAACCATAGTCCAGATGGAGCCACATCCAAAGAGAGACCCAAACATCGCATAAAGCTCACACATGAAGGGACCTGAAAGAAAGAAATAAAACAGTATTTAATCATAATATCAGCACACCTTACCTGAAAATATTTAGGTTTAAATAAATACTAAAATGAAGCCAGCTACAGTGAAGCAATAAATATTACACAAATACAACTATTTGCAACAAAAATTTCACTTATCTTAAGAAAATGCTGTAAGTTTGTCTTATTATTTATTATTAATAAAAATTTACATCATTTTCTTAAGATAAGTGAAGTTTTTGTTGCAAATAGTTATATTTATGTAAAAACTAGCTACATTATACAGGTCGATTTTTAATTCCTGATCATGACTTTTTTTTTTTTTTTCCTTGTTTGCAGACAGAATACACATACTATAATAATTTAACATATTTCTTTTTATGTTGAATCCCCTTTTTATAACTCACGGTGTGGTGAAGCTGCTAATGTATTAATCTCTTAATATCAGAATTAATAGTGGTAAATAGTAATGAGTTGTCATTTTGTAGGTCCTCTAACCTGTTATCTTTCAAATATTGTAAATGTTGCATACTGTACAAATTTCCTTCACTCCTGAAACAATTGTCAGTATCAAATTTTTAAAAAAGCATAATAGATTGAATTTTATATTAACATACCTTCCATTTTATATCACATAAATACAATTTCCAGTTAAAGGAGAAATGAAGCCAATATACCAAAAATTCTACAAAATAGGGATGAGAACATTGTATATAAACATCTCAAGCTCATGCCTCCATCTGTTTATACATTTTGGACTTGTTGCAAATATGATATATGATAATTGCAGCTGAATCATCCTTTCCAATAAAATAATTTATTACATTGGTTCTAGAGAATACAGCAGACTCACAAATATAAGCACTCAAGATCTATCTTATAGGTTTAAAGTCTATTTTCTCAAGAATAATGGACCTTGATTATCTGTAAAGGAAATGTAAAGGAAATAAATAATTAATGCAATTGTTTCCACAAGCACTAGAAACTTCACTACATACATTAACAGTATTTCAATAAAACATATGAAGAAGCTTCATTGAAATACTCTACACAGTTATGGTATCTGTTTGAATAAAAGTTGATTTAAGAAAACATCACATGTAAATGACATGTGTGTCTGTTGCAAACATTTTGTTCTGGTTCTCTTTGTTATTATAACATGATCATCTGTAATTTTTGGGTGTACATAATTGCCTTGACATCCTTAATGAAAATAAAAAATGTTTTAATAAACATCTTCCATCATTTCCATAGCATTAATAACCCAACTATTCCATCCTCTTTAAGAGTTGAAAATGAAAATATACAAAGAATAAAAACAGATTCTTGATACAAATTTGAAGTGATAAGTTCAATTTTTTAGATTTGTGTAACAGGCAAATAAGTTTTTCCATATACTTTTATTAAATTGAGTATCTAGTATTTTGAGAGGTGATAGTATGCATCAGGTCAAAGAGAAAATAAAGGTGAATCCCATAACTTGTACATTTTTATTATTGTTCACACTTCAGTGGAATACCAATGCAATGTCTGCCCTTACTTATTACCCTATTTAGGATCACTGCATGTACTTTATTTCATATTCCATTTCAGGGTTATCACCTATGATTATCTGATAGTCTGCAGTGTTGCAGAATACACAGATAAAATTACAAAGAATTACATTAACATTACATTGAGAATTTCTTTAATAAGTGTTTATATGTCAAAATGAATGAGTTTATCGAATTAGTTTTATTACATATTTGTGTTTTAATGCACTTAACCACCTCTCGAATATAACAGGCTTATTTTAACTCTCTGTAGAAGTCCCTCATGAAAGTACTTACCCAGCACCCAAGTCTCATAGTAGCAGTTGATCACCATAGGTGGAGACATGGTAAGCATCATGAGGAAGTCTGAGAATGCCAAATTGACCACAAGCAGGTTTGATGGTGTTCGAAGGCCTTTAGTGGTTGAGAAAATGTAGATGACCATGCCATTTCCAACAACGGAGACAAATCCCAGACAACCAATAACGAAGCCCAACAGTCCGTGCCATAGGGGATTCATGGGGGGGAACTGGTACCTGTAATGAAAAGTAAGTTTTATTTTGACACATGTTGTTAAATATACACAGTATTTCTAAAAGTAACGAAAGCAGTTGAAAAGGATAGGAAGAACTGCAGCCAGATACTAATCTATTGATAGCTTTTTGCTCAATTGATAATCTCTTCATTTACTAGCTAAAATAATATCAACAATTACAACAGCAGCTCACTCTTATTACTTTTTGATGGGGAGGGGAAGATCTGAAGATCAGGAACTTTTCGAGGGACTCAAAATATTCTGTTTGTAAACATTTTTTATTTTTGAGAAGTAATAGAACTTAAAACAGTAACTAGTTACTAACAAAAGCTATGAAATTCAGAGCATCCAGCTCAAAATATTTTGCACAATGGCAGACAAAGAGATAATCAAAGCATTATGCTCCCTGAAAAGTAATTCAGGAAAGCATTCTGCAGCCTTTATCATGTAAAGACCAGCTGTTAATTGTAGATTAAGGCACAGTGCTTTGTCTGAAATTAACATTTAGATATTTTTATATATAAAATCTTACCAGTGAGGATCGATAAGGTGCAGCATTTCTGGCAGAACTTTATCCACAACAGTTTGGTTGCCATAGCCGCCTTGCCCGCCCCAGGAATAGGCGCTGTAGCTCGGCTCAGAAATCAGAGACATGTTATGACTGAAACAGAATATACAAATTGTTCAAACAAAAACTAAATATGCATAAAATAAAATACTGAGTTTATGTTAATGTACTTCATTTAAAAGTTGAAGAACAAATACTTCTATATATTTTATATTTTCAAAGAACCTTATAATTAATAAATAGTGGTAACAAAGCAAAAAGGGGCGGAATTATGGAGCTGACCCATAAGGGATTCTAATTTTTATAACTTATGGTAGTGTAAATAAGTAATGTGTTAAGCATCATATTCCAGTTCCCCTTAACACCCAGAATAGCTTTTTCAGAGAAAATGCTCATTGACCTTTTTTTAATAAATTACTTTAGCCCTACATAGAGCATAAAAGAGACAGCTCCTTATTTCATTTTAACTTAAAATTTACCATCATACAAAACTTACCTGTGATTTTTTTTTTAAAAACTGAAGAAAATCGTACTCCGAACTACTTCAGTTTCAATGGCAATGCAATGGAGTTCCACCAGTGTCTGCTATGAGAGGCAGTTGAAATCTTCCTCGGATGTGGCTCAAACAACCTGGATATATTGTAGCTGCTTATATAAGCCTAGACTCCTCCCCTTCTAAAATTGGCCACTTAGGAACTCCCAAGAGTGATCAATATTTTGACGTCAAATTTTTTCTTAAGGTAATCAGATAAGGAAGATATTTGTTAGTGTTGGTGCAGCACAGCTTAAAATATATAGCCAACTAGGATAATTGGATGAATGTGTTTTCCTTCTTCGTTTTTTCCTGCACTAAAGACTTCCTGAAAATAAATATCTTCAGCATAGCTGACCTACTTGAAAGCAAACAGGAAACTGTTGCTTTTGAAAGGTTTAAAAACGGTATTGATAACTGAATGAACTACTGAAGTAATGCACTTACTGCATTTGATGTAGTGTAATAAGGTACATATGTGGCACCCAATTTTATAGTGTCTGCTTCTAACAGTTGATGGCCCAAGTTTGTATGTAGGTGAATCACTAGATAAGATTTTTTCAGGGTTTTCTGTTTCATAAAACAAATGCTGAATGACAACTCAGGTGTTTTTTTTTTTTTTTTTTTTTTTTTTTTTTGCAATTTACGTCCTCCAACATTGTCATATTGGACGGTGAATGAAATTGGTGAAATGATGCTCAAATGAGTCCGGGGTCCATGGAGCCTAGAGTTACCTGACATTCGTCTTTCAGGATAAGGGAAACCCCCAGAAAAAAACCTTATCCACGTAACGCCCTGACCGAGATTTGAACTCAGGACCTCTTGAACGTGAGGCAGACATGCTACCATCTATGCTACTGAGGCGGGCTGACAGCTCAGTGGTTCCTAGCTCAACTGAGCATTATTTCACCCTTTCATTCACCATTGCTACAGAATTGAATTCATAAAATGAACATTAGATACTTTAAAGTATGGGACATATGTTTTTTAATTCTATTAACTAAAGTTTCAGTGCTTTGTGGGTAAATAAGTCATATCCATTACCAAGCCCTATTTGAGCATTCTTTACTTGGTTGGTTAAGATTGTTTCCTGTTTAATAAAAATAATGCATCATTGCTGCCACCCCAAGCTTTTCCCTTTTTTTTTTTTTTTTTTTTTGTTCTTTTTTCCCCCTCTAGGGAAATGTAGTGCAGTACATAAAATGTCGCGAAATTGTTGAGTATAGAAGTAGTCATACTTATTCACAATTATCTTTAACTTTTAAATGTTGAAGCACAATTTAAATATTTTTGAGAACATTCATCTAGGCCCTTACTATTATTAGTAAAAATATTAATTATATAGCCACCATTGATTACAGGTTAGTTTTGGCTTTAGTTGTTGCTGCTGGTGCTTGCAACATGTTTAATATTGGCTTAATTATACTTTTGAATAATGAAATGCATATTCATTCCTATGCTTTTCAGCATTTGTGGTGAGTGGGAGTTAATCTAGAAAAATTCTCTTCCCTTCCATCTGGAAATAAAACCTGGTTTAGAATCAGCTTGTTGAGCTGTGGCCCTAGTTTTTCCAAGTTTTATCAGCTGCCTGATAAGGTGAATTACAACTTAATTGCATTAATATTTAATATTAACAATGGATTTAATATTAATTGAACATTTTGAAACATTCAGTTTATTGTATATAATGCTACAAAAAAACTAACATAAATTATATATACATAAAAAAGTCCTACATGTTTTGTACAGGATATTTGTAAAAGGTATTTTTGACTAAAGCTTCAAGTTATGTTAGTAATCCTTTCTCTTCATCCATGCCAGCTGCATGTGAATAAAATGTTCACGAAATGGCGATCCTAATCAATTTATAAGAAAACTTTCATCATTTCTTATAAGATAAGTGAAATTATTATATTTGTATATATTTGCTTCGCTGTTAATAGCTTCATATTTTACGTATGCATTAATATTGTTTGTACGAAAAGAGTCATTATTGATGAGTTTTATAGATCTAGACCTCCTTATACTGAAGTATAAAATGTAATGTGGAAGTTATAATCCTGTATTTTCATATATTCTTAAAGATTCTGAAAAGAAAAAGAAAATGTTTTAAGCTATATATAAAGAGTGCACTAGAATTAAAATTACTTGACACTTTAAGTAATTAATCTCGGCTTCTAATTTACTTCTGGTTATCTATAATGTGCATGCATTTTCCACTTATTTATCACATACATGAAGTAAAAAGAGGAAGTACTGTATTACTGACATGGGAAGCCTAGCTTGTTAAAACATGGACTCGTGAATGGGAGGTGTGTGGTTCAAATCCTAGTTCAGATCCTAAAGTTTTTTCCAGGTTTTCCCCAGTCGTCATAATTGGCCAATGTGGGAAGCAGTTCCTTCTCAAATATCCTTTTCCATTTAGCTTTTAATTTCATGCATCATTGCTATTCACTACCTGTGGCGTTGATGTAAGAATGAATGTTAAACAGTAGGAAAAAGTATGGTTTTCTCCCTGAAAATTTAATATCAGATTTTCACTGGAAATATATGTTTGAGGTCCATTAAAAATTGTAGCAAACTAAGAAGTGAAAACTTAAACTTTGTTTCCCCCTCCCCCCATAAAAACTGAAGCTTTTGACAGTGAAGCAATATAAATATCACAATAAAAATAAAAAGTGCAGTTAAACAGATAAGTTTGTCATAATTATCGTTTTTACTGTAACAAACTTTGTATTTAAGTCTTCGAAGTTACAGCACAAATATTTAAAATATATATTCTTCTAATGACTGACTACTCTTTACATGAAAAGTTTTTTTATTATTTTTTCATTTTCTCAAAACTGCTATTCACAATTTTCATTAAATGCTATATACTTAAGATTTTGAAGACAAAATATATATCTGAAATTTCTGTAAATAGCCTGAAAAGTCTCCATTCTGAATGCATTTTGTAAATTTTTGTAATTACTGGTACAAAACATATCAAGCTCTTTAATCTATGGAACTCATGCTTAATAAGCATTTTCTGTAGCATTAGTTCTGGACGGAAACCAGAATATCCGTGGTTCAAATGCCGGCTATGGCATTGAATTTTTCAGTCTGACTCTACGTTTCCACATTATTAATATTGTCGCAAACCCATATCTACAATCGCGTGGCTTGTTTACACAAAAGAAACTGATAGGAGGGCAGTGTGAAAACCGAGAGCCGGCGGACAAAGATAACAGGCAGATAAGCATCTGCCGTAACAAACTGAGATAAATGGAACTTTCTAGTTACTTCCGGACAGATGGAGATTGTTCACGTTCTGGTTTATTTGCGAATCATCTAGAAATTATCTGTGAAATATTTAAAGAGGCGACGATTGGCCAAGAGGGAGTAGTGAGTGGTGAAACAGTTGTGAAATGAGAGACAGCCAGCTGTGTTATTGTAACGAGAGCTAAGGATGTAATCTGCTGTCACTGTTTGTTATTGTGATCGACCTTGGTAGACTGATGGTGTATGTAACGTAATGCTGCTATAATCTATAAGAGTATTTCTACGAAAATAAAGGAGATTTTTCATTTCTGCAACTCGGCTTTTTAATTCTACAAACCCACAAAGTCACAATATATATTAATCATCTCATAGGATTCTTATTTGTTCCTGCATGCATAGACTAATAACAAAAACTGGTATGTGCTATGTAAATTGGTGTTTTGTTTTACATACTGTTCACACTACAAAGTCCAAATGGCTTAATTCAAAATTATTTATAATAGAAAATATATATTAAGAAAATAACATGAGGGATTATATGAAGCAATGTATAGAAAAATACTCTTGAGTGTGGCACAGTAAATGTTTTAAGCTGTAGTGTGAATAAGTTGCATGGCAGAACTTGGCCTCTGTGAAAGAAGGCTTTCAATAAGTTTCATTTATTAAGATAAATAATCACAACTGCAGTTCAAAATAATTTCTCTAGTTTCAAAGAATTACTGTGAAGGTCACTGGTGGCTTTAGTTGATACGTAATATTATTCACACTTTCCTCAGGATTTAAATGTACCTATGTTGGGTAAAGCACCTCTATGAGCATAGCATGCCTGCATTGTTCAATAGTATAAATGTGTAAGTCTAATACAAATATCCTTGTACTGCTACAAGTGCATGAAATTAAAGAGTGTACCTATAAGAATAACTTGTTACTTTATTCTAAGTCCTTATCAAGTTATTCCAAATGTCTATCATCATTTCCCAGTGTTTTATGCATTATAAAAACACATAACTAAACTTAATACTACTGCTAAAAGTATCATATAAAATAAAGTATTTAATCAACATATTAGTTTCTTGGAATATTTTGAATGCTGTGAAGATCATAAAACAGCAGTTTATATATATATAACTCCTGACTCCCTTACTCCTTTCTAAAAGTGCATTTTGATTTCGGGCACCTCAAAACATGCATTTTAATGAAATATCAATACCAAATTTTCAATAGAATGCAGTACTCCCATCACCAAAGTAGTAAAGAAAATACAAATCTTGTATATAACATCCTGGTGACGTTTCTCTATCTTTTATAGTCTTATGATTATATTTTGATATTCTACTTTTCAATATTAATGTTATCTTCTATTAACTTATAACAATTTATAATAAAATTTTGCATAAAATTATTTCAAATTAAGTGATACAGGCTTGGTTACAAAGTTGAGATGCCTAATGCATTGGAGGTTTGGTGTATAAAGGAGGAGTTAAATGTCTCCTTTTATAAAATAACAAAACAGGCTCAAATGAAATATGACTTTGTTAAATGTTGTTATATGTTTCTATTTGCCTTATTCTTAGCATATAATTTATGCATTGCATTCCATGAGTTTATCTATTTGATAACACTGATAGGGGCACAAAAAGTTGCATGAAAAATTATAGGTATGGTGGTGATGGCAATGTTTTTGATAATATATAGTATAATTATATTTTTTATATATTTTTTGCAGTGATATATTGAAAACAAATATCACAATATCAACATTATAATGTTACATGGCAGCTTTATTCATAACATATATCAGTATTCAGAAATGTTGGTGATAAGATGACTATGTGCAAAGAGTGTAAATTTAGATGACCATACACATATATGCATATTCTCATATTTGTGCAGGAATACAGAAGCAACAGTAGATATTTCTTTAGTTCTTCCAAGACAGGAAAAGGTTGAAGCTAAGGAGAGGCCATATGAAGGATAGGAGTTGCTCAGCTTAATGACTGAAAAAAAAATGTAAGGCTTCTTTGCTAAGCTTCTTATTTAACATAATATGTGGTAAACTTAAACTTTGTTAACGTAGGTACCCACCATCTGTGAATTGTGCTGTCCATATGCTACTGACAACAGTGATAACAAATATAAAACTATTCTCATATTGACAACTGTTTTGTGTTGCTGCATACATTAATTCACATTCACAGGCTGCTGTGGTGAGAATTTTGCTGCTAATATTAGCAGCAAAAAATTAAGCCACCAATTTAGAAGAGTAGATGAGTGAAATAGTAAGAAAACTTTGACTGTGAAGCAGTATTCCAATGAGGACTTGACATAAGAGGATACAGCTTTCATTGTAACATAATGTATAAATGTGGATTGTGGTTTTTAAGTTGATTAAAAGCTATAATGTAATAGAAAAGAATATTATTAGTTGTATTAGAAGCTAACAGAGCATATGTACAACATACCCAGTTTGTGGCTAAAGTGCTTTTAGTCATTATATGCATAAAAATGAAAGCAGTTAAAATGATCCTAAAAGTAAGCATACATACCTACTGTTCTTAATAAATTGTTGCTGTATTATTCAGATGAATATTATGTACTCAGAACAGTTAAAGTGTACATTTACGCAATTTATTACTCCCTCTTGGAATTTCTTATTTCTCTTTCTTCTATTTCATTTTTCTTTTTCTCCTTTTTTACTCTCCTTTATCCTTTTTTCTATAATTTTTTCCATGTAATGCAAACTATAACACAGTTTACTAATACAATTAGTGCATATTTCCCATCTTTTCCTTGCTCATATGCCGCTTAATTTTATTACACCTGTCCTTGCCCAAGTGAATCCCATTCTATTTTTAAATCTATAATTTATCAATGACTTTTTTCATTAAAACTACTTAAAATTTCTTGCTTTTCAATATCCTCCATTCTTGTAATTTCTTTCCAGAAATCCTTACTTTTATTATTTCTTCCTACCCATGTTTCCCCATTCCTATTTCTACCATTGTTATGTCTGTCTTATGTGTCCAAGTTTAATTTTCTTCTATTTTCTCCTCTATAACCATACATTGTTTTAGCACATCATTTTCCTCTATTAGATGTATTTTGAACCTGTATTTGGTGAACTTCTTGATGATCCTAAGATTATTTTGTGAAAATCTTTTGTATTGCATCCACCTTTTTCTAGCCCTCATACCTCTGCTGCACATAACATCCTTGCTTCTACTATTGTGCTGTAAAGCTCTTTCAGCCAAGTAATTTGCATTTCTGATATTTTGTCCACATATATCTGTATTGTTTCTCCTTTGTTAATAATTTTTTCATCTGTTCATCCCCGTCTCCTTGCTATTAAGCCTTGTACCTAGCTAGTTAATCTTCCTTACTACTTCCAATTCTGTTCCTTCCCAACATCATGTTTCATACTTACTTAGTTTAATCCTTTCTTAAAGATCATGAATTTTTATTTCTGTTCGTTAATTTTTAGCCTCTAATCTTTGCAGAATTTACCAATTGCTTCAATAGCTTTGCTTAGCCCCACAATTGAAATAAAACTTTCCAGTACGTCTTCTGCAAATAGAACCCTAGAACTTACTTATCATTGAGTGACGAATGCTTACTAAATTTTCCTATCTCTTTTATATCATAATCCATATATAAATTAAATACCACTGGACTAGATTTGCATCCCTGTCTAAGCCTGGAATTATTTCTGTTCTCTTTAGTAATTCTTTCCTTAGCTATTTTCACATCACAATTATTATTTGTGTACAAGTTATATAACTTATAAATAATCAACTCACACCTTTTTAAATTAGTTTTGACCAAAGTGCTTCATAGTTTTCTGGTACTCTAGCTCTTTCGCGTATTGTGTTAAACATTTTCACTATTAACCTCAGCCTATAGTCGTTTTATCACCATGCTTTCCAGAAT
>CM060947.1:111777921-112161710 GCA_030765055.1 Mantis religiosa
ATCTGATTAATTACTCCATAGAACAGAGACAGTTTCCAGAAATGTTGAAATTAGGAATAATTATGCCAATATTTAAAAAGGGAGATGAACAAAGTACTGATAATTGTAGACCTATAGGTTTAACACCTGAAACAGCTAAATTGTTTGAAAGAATTTTGCTGCTAAGATTAGATAATTATTGAGTAAATACAATATATTACAGAACTTCCAACATGGATTTAGAATTTCAACTATTAATCAGTGTACACATGAAATAACTGGAAATATAGAAAATATGGTCATTACATTATTTTTTTGACTTATCTAAGACCTTTGACCATGTCAACCATAATATTTTAATTAGTAAATTGAAAACTATGGCATAAGAGGATTACCTATGGATTTAATTTGTAGTCATCTAATAATAATAATAATAATAATAATAATTTATTGCGGCCAATAGACTCTTACAAGAGCATCTGACACTGTCAATTATCTCTATACAGTCAAAATACAAAATGATCAAAATACATAAGTTATTTACAAAATATAGAGTTGTTTACAAAAGTATACGTTATTTAAAAAGATCAAAATGCCTAAATTACTTACAAACCTTTTGTATACATAGGTATACAACTCATTTATACTACATACATACATATATATTACAGTTCATTTATACTATACAAACATTTTTCAATTAGGTATGATTTTAAGACCAGTTTAAATTTTGAGTCAGAAGTATTCTTAATTACAGATGGCAATTTATTGTATAATATGGCTCCTATTTTAAATGGATCTTTATTAGTTTGAGTTTTATTCGTGCTCACCCTATGGTAATCAGTTGCTCTCCTCGTATCATATGTATGGCAATCTTTATTGAGGATGTTATGTTGCTTTCGGTCTTTTACAAGTATAATGGCTTTGAATACATAGAGTGATACTACTGTTAGGATGTTTTGTGATTTGAATGTATCCCGACATGTTTGTTGAAAACGAAGGTTGTACATGGTTCGTATGCATTTCTTTTGTACTTTTAATAGCCTGTCCATATTGGTTTTACTTGTTCCCCCCCAAATTTCAATACCATATGTTAAGTGTGGGAAGATAATGCCATAATATGCAGTTTTAAGAGTATTGATATTCCCATATTTTGCTAGTTGTCGTAATAGGTAGAGTCCCGGAAGAAAGCAATTTACTGAAATATTATACAAAAAAGGGACATAAATACAAAAAAATGCAATCAAATTTAGAAACTGTGAAGTATGGTATACCGCAAGGGGCCATTTACTGTTTGTTATTTATATCAATGATATTAAAAATCTCCCAAGTTCTTCAGTGGTAACTTATGCAGATAATACCATCTCTTGGCCATTAAATTATTTTAATTTAATAAATCTAGACTACAGTATTCAGAAAACTAAAATGATTCTATTCAATAAAAATGGTGGTAATATATCCCTAAAAGCAGATAGTAATAGTACGAGTATTTTTGAAGTAAAAACATGCCAATTTTTAGGTCTTTTTGTTGATAATAAGTTAACATGGGTTGAGCTTTTTAGCATATATGTAGGAAAATTAATAAAACAATATATCTGCTTAGATATTTCAGCAATTATAGGGATGGTAATATATGGAAACTAATATACCATGGATGTTTCTATTCACATATACTATATTGAAATTTGTGGTGTTGCTGCTAAACCGCATATGGAGAAATTGCTATATATTAAAAGAAATGTATTAGAATTATGTTTAACCTAAAAGCAAGAAAATTGTGTAAGAAAATCTTTATTCATAATAAAGTACTTTCCATCTTCTTGCTCTACACACTCATAGAATTAATGTATGTAATAGAAAGTTCAAACCAATTAAAAACAACCACATTCGTAAACACTGTACAAGAAGACACATGACTATTTTAGGCATAGTGTGAATTAAAGTGTATCTCTAAAAGATGTATATATTTCCGGAATCACACTTTATAAAATGCTACTGCTAGAAATTAATTCTGTAGCTAATGTTTCTAAACAGCAATTTGAAATCAAGTTGAGAATGCATCTGATAAATAAATGTTTATACAATTTGAAAAAGTTCTGAGAAATTGTATTTCTTGATTGTTTTATGATTGAACTCCTGTATTGTCCTCAATTATTTACAAGTTCATATTCTTTTAATCAGTATATTGTATTCTTTAATTTGTATTATTGACCAATTGTGTTCTTTCATGTATTCTTTTATTTTATTTTTTTGACGTATCCCATATCATGTATAATAATCAGAGGATGAATGAACAAATAAATTGTACATGTTTGAAAGTTACAAAATAAAAGGCCGGTATATATAATGCATCTGGAATTCTATATATTATGCAACACAGCTGGGAAAAATATTATCAGTTATGTTTAACAGCATGAAAGCATCATATAATCAAAAAGAAAACTAGCTTAGCTGAAGAACTGAAATAAAGCTAAAGACAAAAATGTGTATAGCTAACTGTTCTTACAAGACCTGAAAACTTAACTAGGATACCTAATAATGATGATGTCACTCGTAGAGTGCACAAAATAATCATTATGGTCATCTGTATAGGTGGGTAAGTTTCTTACATGCTTTTTTTTTTTTTTAATTTACGTCCTCCAACAATAAGCCATATTGGGCGATGAATGGAATGGGTGAAATGATGCTCAAATGAGTTCGGGGTTCATAGAGCTTAGAGTTACCTGACATTCGTCTTTCAGGAGAAGAGAAAACCCCAGAAAAACCTTATCCAGGTAACTCACCCTGACTGAGATTCGAACTCGGAACCTCTTGAACGTGAGGCAGACACGCTACCGAGGCGAGCGATGTAATCGATGGTAATGTATATGACTACAGAATGTGATACATAGTGTTTTCCAGAAAAATATAGGATATTATACTCTGTACATTTGGGATGAGCTACTAGGTTTTATAGAAAGTTGAAATGTACAAAAAGGAAAGAGTAGCACCTACTTTTGGTTTTAAATTTGCCCCAGCCCCATCATCATGCGATGTAGAGAGGAGCTTTTCCCAATACAGAGCATGTCTAGGGGAGGACAAAAGACCTTTTTTTTTTTTTTTTTTTAAACCTTCAAAATATATTGGTATATTTGTTCACTGTAACAAGGCATATGTATAGACAATGTATTGTCACAACGAATTTGCTTTCCATTTACTGTGCACGTTGTAAATATTAATTATTATTTTGTCTATATTCATATATCTGGAAAAGATAAGTTTGTTTTGTATAGTATATGAATAAATGTGCAATATATTCTATGGCACTGTGTCCATTGTGTGACTTAAGTTTGATAGATTACTGTTGCCTGTAATCTTGGTTGTATGAGTATGTAAGTGACTGCTTGGCACTTAACCCCCTCCCCTAAGTTTGCAAGATGCAGGTGGCGTATAATCCCATCACTAATAAACTGTTGTATGGTTTTTTTGGCTAAACTTTCTGGCCTTAGCCATTATAAAGTTATAGTATGCTATGTTTTTAGTCCCCAAGCTTATAATTTTTGTTAGGCAGTGCATATTAATACAGACACTGCTTAACTTTTACCAATGCAATGTCTTAAAAATAAAATAGATGAATGAGATGTATTACTGGCCTCGCAGTTCAATCAATTCACTTTTAACGTAACTGAGCACTGGATGCATGAACACAAAGTTTCATTGTACAAAGAGGTTTTGGAATTGAAAATGTATATTGTAGGAAGGTATTTAAAAATGGGGGAGCTGACATACTAGTCAAAGATGGCATATCATTTAAAACAATAAACAAAACAGATTACCTTAATGAGGAAAAATGTTTTGAATACGCTGTCATCGAAACAAATGGTAAGAAAAGTAAAGTAACACTTGCCTGCATATACAGAGCTCCAGATGGTTGCATAAAAACATTTGTAGGAAAATTTGAGACACTACTTGCTACTCTGAAAAATAAGTCAAATAGATTAATAGTATGTGGGGATTTCAACTTAAATTTTCTATCAAAAGACAAGTATGTGGCAGAAATTTTATCCATTATTCAGACACATAATTTGAAAACGATAATTAACAGTCCTACTCACATAACAGCTACCTCTAAGACATGTCTTGATCAAATTATAATTGAAAAAAGTCTGACCACTTAACAAATGCGAGAATATTGACACTGGCATTTCCGACCATAATGCGGTGCTATTGCAGTCTAGAATCTGTCATCAGAACCAAAATCATATAAGAGGACTTATAGTAAAGAAAATCTAAACTATTTAAATTTCCTGCTAGCTAAAGAAAACTGGGATAACGTACTAAGTTCAAGTTGTGTTGATAGAAAATGTGATCTTTTCCTAACAACATTTAAACATTGCTTCAACGTTGCCTTTCCAATGAAAATGGTGAAAAAGTGCAAAACTAAAATATCTGGTTGGCTCACAAAAGGGATCCTAACATCCTGTAGGAAAAAAAGACTGCTTAGCCAAATAAACAAAACCTCAACTAATGAGAATTTTAAACAATACTACAAAATTTATATATCAACACTTAGGAGAGTAGTTAATGAAGCCAAAAAGCAGCATAATAGTAGGTTTATTTTAAATGCACCTAATAAAAGTAAAGCCCTGTGGCAAATAGTAAAGAAAGAAACAGGAACAACTAAATCTAATAGTGAGAGAATCACACTCACTGGTGTCCAGAAACCAACCAATGTCACATATGCTTTTATGAGCCATTTTTCAAATATGGTTGGAAATTTAAATTCCTCACAACCCTCACATAAACAACCTTCATATGTAGGTAAGGAAAATATACACTCAATTTATCTGAGCCCGGTAACAGAAAATGAAATTATGGATGTGAAAAATCCCATGTTGTAAACATCCCATTTTGGACTTGAACAATGTTAAATTGAAAAGTTTTCTAAACCTAAGTTTACTACAAAACTAAAACTACATCGTCCCAGCTCAAAGAAATCAAGTCTTTAGAAGAACTGTCTGTTATGGTAACACCATTAGTAAGATGCAGAGATAAAAAATATGGACAGAAAATTGTTAATGAAACAAGTGATGTAGAAACTTGTTACTGGCTAATGTAATCATTGGTACAGTGGAGATTGACAGACCAAGTGAAGTGTTCTGGAAGTGAGGTATTAGAAACTTGTAATCACTTCATAATTAATAGAAAAATGTATGGTTTTGTTATTGTGTGTTACCAGAAATGTATTGTTTTTGTGCTGCACCTTGTGAAAATAGGAAAGTCAGTACAACCTTTTTATCTCAGAATGGGGCACATTGCTTCCTTAGCACAAGATGTGCGTAAAGTGGTAGAGGAAGTTGGAGCACATTTTTTCTCAAGTGTAAAAGGTGAGAAATTTTTGTCAAGGCTTCCTCTCATAAACTGCTGTCCATGGTTTCTGGTATTGCACACATTCAGTGGGGCATCTGGATAGATTCAGTAATTTATTATTGTAATCAGTTCCAGATGGTGAAACTTCCATTGAAACACCGAATCCTTACAGTGCTACTGCAATTGATATAGCTAAAACACTATTTTCAGACAGTGAAACTAAAGAACAGCTGATCTTCATAAAGGTAAATTTCATTTACTTAATGCAAGGAATTACACATGTACAGAAGAAAGTTTTAAGTTTGGGAAGTTCTCAAACTAATAAAGAAAATTGCATATAATTTGAAAACTATTAGAAGTAAGGTTTCTAAAAAGTGGAAAGTGTTCTTGGTAAAAACTCGATGCAAAACTTTGTCACATTTCTAGTGTTAATCTGTGAAACATTTAAAGTTTTCAGCATTGAAGATATTACTACCACTGATTTAGCATATTTTCAAGTTTGGTCAAGTGTAACAAGGTTAGCAAGGTCTATCTGCACGTCTGAAGACTTCCCCTCTGATACCCGGGAGCACCTGAGGCTATCTCCGGGGCTCTTTCCAGTAGTTCAGTACCTGGAGTCTAAAAAGGCGAGGTTTTCCGGTGGAAGTGGATATGCCACATAAGTGCGTCAACCCAACATCGGTAGGGCCGCCGGTGATCTAGCACACCATGCTACTAGTTCTGCAGGCTAGTACTCGGGAATTTTCAGGCGTCCCTCAATCCTGTTTGGGCAGCCAAGCCAACCAGATGTACCCAACACCCATAGGTATCTGGAACCACTACACCGCCGAGTCCAACCCAATCCGAACAACTCCCATTCAGGAAGGGCGAATGTTCGGCCCGACGTAATTAACAGCAGAAGTACCACGTGTGCTAGGGGTCCGCAGCACTCGCACCACAGCAGCTGAAGGGGTCGGAACCTCTCCCCTTTGGGAACTTAAGCTGTCACAGCAGATGTGGAGAGAAGTTTCTCACAGTATTACCAAAATTGCCTTCCGGCAACAGGCATTCCATAACTTTAAAGTATCTGAGCGCACTGCTGGTTTACATACTGCAGTAACTGCAATATATACTGCAGTACATATATCCACTTATAAAGTTTGTCTTGGAACATATAAATTAATATTAAATTAATATTTTTAATTTCAATTCTGAAGTTCCAGAAGTGAGAATTGGTGTCTGCACTTTGTATGTTGAATTGAAGATAACATTTTAAAGATACTTTTAAGTCATTAAAATCCGCACCCTGGAGTATTAAAGGGACCAAGCACTAGATAAAGATGAAAGAATCGTTTAGTAGATCTCCATTATGGTATTGTAGGTTTTTTTTTATTATTATTATTTTTTTTTTTTTTTTTGCGATTTACGTTCTCCAATGTTAAGTCAGGATGATGAATGGAATAGGTGAAATGCCCAAGTGAGCCCAGGGTCCATAGAGCTTAGAGTTACCCGACACTCGTCTTTCAGGATAAGGGAAAACCCCGGAAAATACCTTATGCAGGTAACTCACCCTGACCGAGATTCGAACTCTGAACCTCTTGAACGTGAGGATAAGTCTAGGTCTATGTGTGTCCTGAACCGCCCGTATACCAATGTGTGAGATCCATTCTGAACTAAAAAAGAAGGCAGGTCTATTTCTTTATCTCTCTCTCTCTTTAATGGGGAGAGTTTTACTCTACAACGCAGATGCGTTTGTGTGCTCAGCGTTGCCACTTCGTTATCCGCGATCTTCATATTCCACTCTCTTTCTGGCACACTATGCCAGAACATGTCCTTGGCGCGAGACGTAAGGGCACCCAAACTGAATTTTCCAAACTTTTATAATGCTGTTATTAAAATCGAAATTGAGATAAGTATATTCACATAATGCTTTAAATGCTATAATTATAGTTAATGAATTACCTGTTTTAATAATCCAATTGAACTGCAAGTGGCTCATTCGTATAGCTGTTAATGACATGTCAAGAGAATTCGTCATTGCCACTGTCATCACCGTCTGCGTCTTGCGAACTTATTACGATAGCTCCAAAATCTCGTCACTTGCTATTTCGTTCTAAAAGTCATCTTGTAGTTTCTTCTGCATGTATCACGCAGTTTTTCCTGTTTTGTGTTACCTTGTCAATTTCATCGCGAATAGGTCGTTCAGCGTCAGATTTATTTATTTATTTATTGTAATTTACGTCCACCAACTTTGTCATCATGAATGAATTGGGTGAAAGGATGCTCAAATGCGTCCAGGGTCCATGGAGCTTAGAGTTACCCGATATTGGTCTTGAAGGATAAGAGAAAACCCCGGAAAAAACCTTATCCAGCTAACTCACCCTGACCGAAATTCGAACTCGCGAGCTCTTGAACGTGAGGGAGACATGCTACCATCTACGCTACCGAGGCGGGCTAAAACCGTAATCACCACGCAGGTGAACACCCTTAATTATACATGTCTAGTCATCGTTTACGGAGCAATCAAATATATTATGTGACGGCTCACGTTCTGCAGATACATCAATCTACAGCCTAACAGGAGTCGACTATATACAAATATAATAATTTGTAACTTAAAACTTCACTTATCTGGTAAGAAATGGTGATAATTCTTATAAATCCTTCAGGATCGCGATTTCATGTATCCTTATACACATCTTCAGCTGTCGCCATCGTTACTAAACAATAACTGTTGATATTTTCTTGTTAGTATTACTAAAATCTGAAAATAAAACAAATTTAAAAACAGAATCGACTGCCAGTATTTAAAAATTCATTACGCGATGTTTGTTTTTTAAAATAAAATCTTTTCCCAAACCATTAAATGGGACGCACCATTTAATTGTTTTAATAATTTAACTTCTGGATTTTTCTTCTTTTTTATTTTTTTTATTTTTACATTCACACTCTCATTCTTACTTCCAGACTCTGGGGAAGATGGGGAATTATCTTGGTGGGAGAAAGATCCCCATCACCACCGCCGGGAATAGAACCCGGGACCCCTAGCACGGCAGGCAGGTGCTCTACCGACTGAGCTACGGGGCCAGCCACTTCTGGATTTATTTCATGGTTAAATGACCAAACATGATCTGCTACGGCCGATTTATCAGTTTGTTCATACTTAATGTTACGAAAATGTTCTTTCGTTCTGGTTTCTAAATTAGGTTTTGTCTTTCCAATATAAACTTTATCTCAGTCGAAACAATCAAACTGACAAATGCCAGATTTTTTATTACTAGAAATGTTATCTTTTGTGAAGAAATGCAATAAATTTTTAATACTATATTTATTTTGAGGAACTAAAGTTATACCAAACTCTTTAAAAAAAAATTGAATGTTTATTAACACAAGGATGGTAAGTAACTTTTTAAAATTATAATTGTCTTTTATTTTTCTAAGGGTAGAAATATCATTAACAGCTTTTTGATATTTGAATTTTTCAATTTTATTTATAAAGTCTTTATTAAAACCATTAATTAAAGCAGTATTAATAATACGTTTATATTCTTTATGAAATTCATCTTTATTTAGAGGTATATTTATTAATCTATAAATCAAACTATTAAAAACAGCAAATTTATCTGAAAAAGGCTTTAAAGTTTTATTGTTTATGTAATTATCAATATGAGTAGACTTCCTATAAATACCAAAGTTTAATTTATTATTGTTTCTTTTTGTTTTTAGATCTAGAAAAGGAAGAAATCCATTAATTGCAGTTTCTAATGTACATTTTATAGCTTTATCTTGCAGATTTAGTAATAAGTTAACTGTTTGCTCTCTCTCGAATTTAACAAACACTTTCGCTTGTTCAACGTAACTCTTTTGGCACTTCATGACAATAATTTACATTTCAGTTCAGCTGAGCAAATACAAATATCCATCCATCCATCCATCCCTCCGTCCCTCCCACCATCCATGGTCCATCCGTCCATCCACCCATCCGATCCCAACCCAATAATGATGGTCATCACTGAATGCTTACGTCGCGATGCATCGTTACAGTATATTGGTATTACACTTAGTTGTATTCTATATTTTATTAAGTGTTATAGTTTATTTCACTGTCACTTAAATTATGGCATTTTGCTATGGGGTAGCAGTGGAGAAGCCGACAGGTATTTTGCTCCAGATGAAGGCTCTTAGAATAATAAAAAATTGTGACTCTCGCCAACACTGTGGACCTATCTTTAAAGAATTTGGTATTTTAACTGTAGCATCTCTGTATGTATTTGCATGTTTGAACTTCATTCATTCTCAAAAGACAGATGAGGCACTTTTTTCAGATATACATGTTCATGATAACAGGGGTATAAATACTGTAGTACCTCCTAAATTTCGCTTACAGATCTCTGGATTCTCATCTGTACCTTGGAGTGAAATTATACAGAAAATTACCTTTAAATCTAAGACAAATTGTAAATGCAAATTCTTTCAAAACTAGAGTTAAAAGTAGCATTAAATTACTTAATTTTTATACACTATAAGAGTACTTAAATGTAGATTCATTTTAATGACCTGCTGACGAAACCTATTCCATTGTATGCCAAATGGTTAAATAAATAAATAAATTATTATTACTATTATTATTACTATTATTATTATTATTATTATTATTATTATTATTATTATTATTATTATTATTATTATTATTATTATTATTATTATTATTATTATTATTATTATTATTATTATTATTATTATTATTATTATTATTATTATTATTATTATTATTATTATTATTATTATTTATTATTATTATTATTATTATTATTATTATTATTATTATTATTATTATTATTATTATTATTATTATTATTATTATTATTATTATTATTATTATTATTATTATAACTACTTGAGCTAACATATGGGATTTTTATGGTGGTGTTGAAACATTACTCTCTAACTTTTTTGTGGATCACTTTTTGCAAAATTTGAATTTCTGTCTTAGCGCAAATATTCTTTAACAGATATGGTTTCACTTGATGCCTGTCACACCCCACTTAAGGGGAATGCAGTGACGATACTGCATGACTCCCATTTAAAAGACACAGTAGCATGTTTACGCTCTTTGTCATTCATGAAATAGGAAGCAAAGGGTCATACTACCGTTCATATGTACCAGAGAATCATGCTATTTGTTGATTAATTATATACTATGATTGGTTAAAATAAGTTTTCAAAGTTAGAGTACAAACTACTTTCACAAACATACGTTATTTTTCTTATTTAAACATCTTTCCATAACAGGTACATAGTCATAATATGGGAATGCTACTAATTTCAAACTTCTGTTACAATGTGCATTGCACCAAAAGTCTTTACCTCAAATATATCATTTATACGATATGTGAACTTGTTGAAGTTAAAATTATTGTTCAATGCTTTCCATGATTATAATCACACCTATAAAAGTTTACTCCCAGTATTGTTATACTCAGTTCCCCCTATATTATTTGTTCAAACTCCTGCTACATTTATTCCAGTGAGTGTTACACCAAAAGTCCTTACCCCAAATATGTCCCTTATACGATGTATGAACTTGAAGTTAAAAGTATTGTTCACTATTTTCCATATAATCACACCCAGAGGAACTTACTAGGTACCCGTATTATGCTCAGTTCCCCGTATATTATTTGTAATGGTTTAAAGTTTGGAGTGAGTTAATAACCCTAAATATTGGGTGTGAAGGAAGCTTAATTTATAGTTAGAGGACTCTTTATCAGACTTGACGTGCTACGTGCTATAAATTTATGAAATGGAGCCCTTCCAATGGAAGTTATGCTAATTACTTTTATGCCCGAAAAAATCAATCGACCTCCGCCGGCTTTGAACCTGCGACCACAGGAATCAGAATTTATCGTGTTAACCCTAGACCACGGAGGACGACTGACCTGAGGTGAAGTCATTAAGGTTCGTCCTGAACTATACGTTCCAGAAATATGTTGTTATATGTATTGTGACTTTGTGGGTTCGTAGAATTAAAAGTCCAAGTGTGTGTGTGCATCGCCGCAGTCGCGACAGTATTAACCTAAACATAAACTCGTAGAAAACAGAAAAGTGAAACACATACTTCAGAAATAATGAAAAGAAGTATATGTCCCTATAGCCCTGTAATTAGGAGTATTGACAAGGACCTAGCTAGACTGAAGAGTCGTTTATATGTGCATAATTGCACAAACTGGTAAAACAAAGAGCCGTAAATAGAGGCTCAGAAATAAATAATAAATGTCCTATTGACATAAGTACCTACTACATATGAGATTGAATAGATAAAAAGTTTCAAATCTCTTCTAAAACCCAAATCATATAGTTTACTAGATATGTGAATAACACAAACCATGTATCAGATAAAAGACCCCTTTTTCGGACTAAGAGAAATGAAATCGCATAACTATATAGATCAGGATATATTTTAAGGAGTTCATTTAAATCCGCTCTATGATTAATGAAGGTGTTAAATGTTAACATTGCGTTACTCGAGTTTCTTTCAGGAAAAAAGTCATTAATAGTTGTCCGATTAGTTTGTGCTATACATACATCGTTTCAGATTGTAAACGTATGTTTTGCTAATATATTTATTAAATTCATATAACTCATAAATTGTGTGACATAGTCTTGCCATCACAACGCAAAGCAATAGAAACAAGCAAAAATATTTATAGACCGATCTGTGTAATCCATGACTAAGCAGTAAAGTGACCCTCACCTCCAAATCTCGTGACTAAGAGCGTGATACTACTAACTGCGCACTTTATATCCACATGATCACACACCCCTCATCAGATACAGAAAGAGGTCACAGTTCAGATATCGAAAGTGTATAAAAACCCGAGAGTTGTAGAATGGGGGTGGTTCCGTTCGTTTCGGCTACAATCCAAGAGCTAAGAAGCTAAATTACAATTTGTAATCATCATCATAATCATAGTGGAGAATTTACTAAACAATTATTTTCATCTTTATAAGGTATTTCATCTCTGCAGTATTTTCCCTTCAAGACTCCTTTCCACTAATCTTACCAAGGCGAGGTACTTCCTTAACCTATTCCTACGAGACTCGGATGGATTTAAAACTTAATCGATTTTAACGTCAAGAAGGGTTACCCAGTAACGTGACATTTGTTTAACGAATAAATATTATTTAGATGATAAATGAGTGTACCAATCATAAGTTTGTACAATATTATTTAGACCACAAGAACTTTATAATTGTCTCGCGCATCATTTGTTATTTGCATTTATCAGTTACAGACTCCACGCTCCCAATTTCTGCCAACCGCTGTCATTAGATGGCTTCTGTAATTATTTTCTGGAACTTGCTACTGAAAGAACAAAATCAGTAACCAGGCAAAACCATCGTTCTATCTTGATATAAGTGCCATTTAAGTGAATACAATACTGTGAGAATATCTTAAGTTTTGCGTTTCAAGTTGATGCTAGCCACCCACCTAACTTTCAGGACGCTTTCTTTTATAGACGACTAGCTGACACGCAGAAGTCCGTACCACCAATAAAAGCTGTATGAACTTATCTATATAAATAAAACATATTAGGATTATTTATTGTGCAATTGGGGGTGAAATTTAATTGTAACACAATTACAATTAAGTTAATCAAATTAAAGGTTTTTGACTCACAATATTTTTTGTATTTTGTGTGATGCGTAAATATTGTGACTCTGTGGTTTCGTAAAATTAAAAGTCAACTTTGCAGAAATTCCAAATGCTCCTTATTTCCGTAGAAAGACACTCTTTGTACACCCCTTTGCAGCAAGCTGACGTAACATAAAGCAACACAATCGTAAATAAACAGAAGAGTTCACTTTCAAATCACGGCTACACCCGCACAATTATCGAGTTCAATTACTAATGTCCCAACTGGAGATCCGCGGCATCTTAAATAGCTTCAGTCACTGTCCTAGAAATTTGTGGAATGTTCTCTATCAAGACGGCACTAGAAAGATGAACCTTCCGGTTATCTATCTTTATCTATTTCGGCAAGCTTTTTATCTCCGCGCTGCAATATCTGTCCCTTTGTGCGCGCCGGCCGCGCCAGTCGCAACAATGGCTCGCGATAATATATAAAGATGATGGCTTTCTGACATGCGAAAAGGTGAGAAACAGGGAAACTCCAAGTTGATTCCACATATTTCCAACGACTTCCCTTGATATTTATTTATGGTAATGACAAAGGCCAAACACACGGGAAATTGTAGACCTTTAAAATCAAAAGGTAAATCAGTTGGAATCACCGGAATACGCGTGATCAAGTTATCCTCCCATTTCTACCTTACCTTGATCATTGCTGCCTCTATGGCCTTATTCATTAGCTTTTTCATGGTCTCGTTCGAATGTTCAGTCGTAGTTGGCTAATATTATGCAGTCTGATCACAACTGATCCTACTTTTAATTTTAAATTGAGGTGAGAGTCCATGCAATTCTATGAATTTAATAACTCTGTGGGGTAGTTGACTTCGTCATCCTGGTTTACAACTATGCTAACTGATTTGTACGAAAACAACTGCCCCGGAAGAAACAGACGCTCTAGAACGCAATTCTGACATACCAACACGACTCTTCGCATTACCTGCGTCTTGTTGATCATCAGTGCGGTCAGAACGTGACGTAGCTCATAGCACATTTGACTCTCTTCTCCGAACTAAATCAGGTCGTCTTCTCCTTGGCACAGTAAACAAGTTTCCGTGAACTTCAAAAAGTCACAAAATAATAAAATTTATTTTGCATAAGTTCAATTCAAATTCGCGAATTCACAAACACAGATTATAAAGAAGGTATCCAACGATTCACCAATATTTGACAATTTTTTGTGGTCAAATATGTATAGCATTACAGTGCGCTTAGAAATTAATTTTATGTCTAATCTTCGAAAGGTATATCATCATGCTACATAAAGAAATTTCAGTCTTGATAACAAACGATAAACGTTATTTATTAAAATATCGTATGTGAAATGGCTTTGAATACTTCGGCAAGGATTGGAATGTCTTTCTACCTTGTAATACTTTTGTTTGTCGAAAATTAAAGAAGGGATGTGTGTTCCGTAAAAGTTTGAACCTATACTTTTACATGTAATTAATCCTACACCGGTCCATTATCACTTCAGGTTTTTTTCTCACCTTTTAAACCCTCCTTGGACTTAAAAATTAGGCAAATCGGTTCAGCCGTTCTTGAGTTTTTGCGAGACTAACAGACGTCAAATGATGTGTGTGTGTGTCTGTCTGTCTGTCTGTCTGTCTGTCTGTGTGTGAAAGCTGGGGTTTCATTATATACCTTTTATCTGTAATTTTTAAATTATTTATTGTATTCTTATTTTGTATTATCTAATATGTATTATGATTTTTCTAAAACACGTTTAAAGGTTGTGATTTATAATATCATTAATTCTAGTAGGTTCCTTCATGGCTTATTTGTATAATAGTTGTATTAAATTGACATTTTATTTCTCATTAATAATGCAATTAATTAACATATGCCTATATTACACCTCCCTCCACAACTACAATCTCTATGCGTCTTATTTCATTATAGTGACAAGGGAGTTGAGGGTGATCGTAATGAAATTTTAATAGATAATGACTTACAGATATTTGCTAGCAAAAGACATACGTTTAATCAAAGAGCTCTATTTATATCATTCATCCAAGGATCTTCAGGTTGTTCATTAATCCATTCACTTCTTCATCTTTCTATTTTGCACACTTATCTTGGTAAGTAAGTTGAAGATGCACCATTTTATCAACATTTCTTGCCTACTTTGTTAATAGATCCACTTTACAGTTTCTGATAATATTGCTCTGTCCAGGGTTCTGGATTAATAATATGCTTTATCCTTCTAGATTAACCACCTAGATTTTCTACTTTATTTCCATTTCTATTTCGAGGGCGGTTCATAGGTACCCTACTAGGAATGAAGCCCCCCTTTTTTAAACACAAGTTATTTATTTCTCAACAAAGTTCTCTTTCAGGGATTTACAATCCTCCCAACGCTCGTGACCGTTTTGAACCCCTCCAAAAAATAAGAATTGTTAAGCTCTGCAAAGTACACCTCTATCTCCATTGTGACCACATTTGATCTCAATTTTGTTCCTGAAAACCATTTCTTCAAGTTTGGGAACAGGGGAATATCAGCGGTGTAGCAGCAATTCATTATACAATTCATGCAATTTGGCGACGCAACTCCGGATGGATGTGGCGAGGCATTACCGTGGTGAAACAGAACGTCCTTCTTTTCATATGGGGCCGTGTCTCCTTCAACTTCTTATCGAATTGGGCCAACAACTCTTTGTAATACATATGCTCCAGTAATCGTTTTTCCCCCTTTTCTGAACAAGTCAAGAAGTATAACACCATTTACTTCCCAAAAGATCGTCGCGCTCACTTTTCTGGACATAGGATCGCATTTGCCTTCTTTGAAGCAGATTCTCTGGAAGTAACCGACTGTTTTGATCATTTCTTGGTTTCCGAAGTATAATGATGAATCCAGGTCTCATCGACATTTTAGTTAATTGATGGAAGTGAATCATTTCTTCACACTAGCTGTATGTATGCTTAGGTATATAATAGAGTCAACATGAAAAATTCAATGGCATAACCGGGATTTGAACCACGTATATCCTTGTTTCGTCCAGTCGTAACTCATTGAGCTACCATGGCCAACCTGCCGTCACGACATTAAATTCTTCATTTGACTCGTATATTTCCCGGTAGACCACTAGGGGCTCTCGCATTTGAGATACACCGATGGTGGCGACTATCGTAAGTACTTCAGTCCCAGGCTCCATCATTTAAATCTTATTATTTTAGTTCATTGATGGAAATTAATAGTTTCTTCACACTGGCCGTATATAGGCTAAGGTCTTTGGTAGAGTCAACATGAAAAATTCAGTGCCCTGACCGAGATTTTAACCACGGATCTATTAGTTTCCGTCCAGTCGCTCTAATCCATTGAGCTACCATGGCCAACTTACCGTCACGATATTATACTCTCAATTTGACTCGTATATTTCCCCGGTAGACCACTAGGGTCTCTCGCGTTCGAGATACACTGTTTGTGGCGACTTATTATCGTAAGTACTTGAGTCCCAGGCTTCTCATTTAACTCTTATTATTTTAGTTAATTGATGGAAACTAATAATTTCTTCACACTGGCCGTACATAGGCTAAGGTTTTTGATAGTCAACGTGAAAAATTCAATGCCGTGGCCGGGATTTTTCATGTTGAATCTATCTCATCGACAGTGACAACTCGATGCAAAAGGTCCTTCATATTTCGCATAAACCGCTCCAAACATAGCTTTGAAGTTTAAAACAGTAACCTTTGTTGTCCATGTGAGCAACCGCGGCACCGATAGGGTCAACAGCTTTCTCACTCCCAGCTTATCGTGCAAAATATGAATTGCCGTTCCCGTGGAAGCACTGCCACTTCGCGAACTTTCGTTCGACTGTCAGCGAGAATCACATCGTGAATTTCTTCAATAACCTCGTCGGTAACAACATCTGCAGGTCATCCTGAATGCTTTTCATCAAAAAGGGATGTTCGAACACGTTTAAATTCGTTACACCAATATCTGATGTCATAGAAAGCAAAAGGTCTCCATAAACCGCATTCAATTTTACCTTTGTCTCCTGGCAAGTTTTTCCATCTAAAAGGAAAAAGCGAATCACTGAACAATACTGCATCTTTTCCATTTTAGCAAAACCACATTGAACAGCTAAACTAACCTATGAATCAGCACCCAATTTATTTTGGCAATGTGTAAAAAATGACAGCACTGTTGATAACACAGGCTGCCTTAGCAACACCATATATTTTGAAACACATTGAACCGCTCTCGTATGCTAAAATTTGCTACATGGGTGGTCCTCTGTAATTTGCTCAAAACACTATAAGAATTAGAAGTATAATAATTTTATTGATTTTTTTGTTCAAAACTAATAAGATATCTGTTCTAATGATAAGTACAGCTGAGTCTATAATTGATTTAACATTATTTTAATGCTATACTCAGTATTATGGATATCAATCGCTATCACACCGTCATCGGGAACTTTTGATCCATCATTGTAGGTATAATTCCATAGATTTGATGGGAATTTCTCCACTATTTCTAGAAAATGATATTTTACTTCGCCCCATCTTCCTCGAAAGGGCTGAGTTCTATACCACCTTGAAACTTAATAATACTACATTGTACTGGGTATATTGGTAACCTAAGAAGATCATTCTTCTTCAACATTTTATTATGCTTTTCCCAAATATTCAAAGGTAGAACGTTTTCTTTATAATATTTTAATTTATTTGGATAGTTAACTCTAGTCTAATTCCTGAGTATATTCTTAAGGGCGTCCTCCATAAAATAGCTCATATTAACTATGAAGTTACATGTAAGCAATTGCTGTTTTAATCTAAATGGTTATACATTAAATGTTTAGTTTTTTTTTAAAGGGAACTCACGTTTCTAACCATTGCTTCACCATGTCTAAACGGTTGAATCTATCTTTTTTGGCGTAAATTAACAATAATTTTATCGTTTAATCTTATTCCATATTTTATAATTAAGTTGATCAAGTTATTGAATAATAATTTTTATGTATAAACATGTACCTACTCCCCACTTCTTTTATGCGTGTGTATTTGAAAATATTCAAAATATTATTGTCATTCACATTTTTATATGATTCTTCCAAGATAAATTATAATCCAATTTCATCCCTAGAAATTGGAGTACCTACTTATTTGTATTTGTTTTATCTTGCTCTTTTAAAATACATTTTATTGATTATACCTCCACTTTTGAAAATTATCCAATAGATTTACTTAAGATTAATATGTATTCCATTGTATGCTAGGAACCTTAACATATTATTTATGTTATTGTTAAAATTATTAATCCTGTGTTCCAGGGCATTTAGATTGCTCCTTAAATATAGCTATAAATCATTATCAAACGCCAAAATGTTCATGTTTGGGGTAGAACTGAGATAACATCAAAGTGTAAAAATGATATAAAAGGTAGGGCACAATGATGAACCTTTAGATAGACCTCGGTTTTTTATTCTAATATTATCGAAATGAAATGTTGAACGTCACATTATTTCTCTATTTGACATAACATTGACAGTGCAAGACTGAGAATGTATCTATAAATTTTTGTCAGAGTATTAATTTCTTGTAAACGTTCTAATATATTTATTAACTTGTGCTAAACTGTACGCGAGCTGCTATCCAGACTTGTAGTAAACTGCCATTATATATCTATTAACTTGTGCTGAGCTGTACGTGAGCTGCTATCCAGACTTGCAGCTATAAGACATGTTATCGATAAACCTTATGTGGATTTCTGAAATCAAAATTTCTGTGCTGTTTATGGTGCTAATAGCTTATGTATGCAATGTACCTTGTATACAATCTACACATTAAAATTAGTTTTCCTTTTTATGTTAATTCTTGTTTTATATATAACCTGACGAGTCAGCAGATTACCAGCTTATGCTCACAATGTAATCGTTATGTGATAATAACTATTCTATGCTATGTTGTTATGGTGCTATATTTTCTTTCTAAATACACATTGACTTTTTTTTGCCAAATACCGTATCTCTGATAGATGAGTATTTTATTATCAATTAGTTCTCAAAACACTTTCTTAATACACTTGAGACTGCTATTGGTTTATAATTGCACGCCTCGTTTGGATGCTTGTTGAGTTTCAGAATTGGACTGGTATAACGTTTTTTCCATAATCCTGGATTTTTTTTTTCTGTTTTTAAAACATGCGAACAACCTTGTCTGTATTTAGCTTTCATATAGATTCTGTATCATTTCATAAGTAACATTGTCTGTACCCGAGAGTCGTTTTCATGTTACCTATTAATTGCGGAATTAAGTTCATTAGTATGGATATCTCTGTTCAAAATAGTTATAACGACACTTCAATTATTTCTCTTTAGTGTAGAATTAACAAAATCCGGTGAAACGTTCTTAAGACATTATATTGTATTTCACTGTTGTCAATTGGAATGTGTACATTATCTAAAGTCTTAGAGAAAGATCTTGGATTTTTAATAATTTTAGTGAAATTCCGAATACAAACAGGGATGTACGCACGATGTACGTAATCAGAAATGCGTAAAGATATAAAATATTTTAAAATTTGACCCTCATCAGAGTGTTTCAGAAAATTACTTTTAAAACAAAGTGTTGTCGATATATTTTTTGTTTTCCAAACATCTCTACGTTTCTATGAGCATTGACTTTAATTTACCTAACAATTTAATTAGGGTTAGCAAGTTAACAGCGTTGGCTGCACTGTTTTAATTGTAAACAGAGGTAAAAGGCGGGAATTATCAGCTGTGTGGGAAAGGTGGAATCGTAATAAAAATGTACTGACAATTTTAAATTGGATTGAAGTTATGTGGAAAATTGTTAGGTAACAGGTGGTTACAAAGTAATCTTACATCGATGCTTTGATTAATAGTGTTTTAGAACTGTAAAAAATGGATGATGATATAGCTTTAGGGCTAAGTGACGAGGAACCTATAACTGCACAAAAGGTACTACAGACGTTGGAGGAAGTGTGGATAAACGAAAAGTTCAGTCCAGAGCTGTTGCAGCATCAATCCGACTTGGTAGACTGTATGCTGGATCAAATTCAACAAATGGAAAAAAACCTGGAAAAATTAAAAAAGAATGATTTTCGTGTAACGGTACATAGGTTGGAGCTTGATAGGATACGGTACATTGTGTCAAGCTATTTGAGAATTAGATTAGAAAAAATTGAATTATATGTAGTGCACATACTGAACGAAGAAAGTAAGAGAGATCCCGAAAATCAGATTCTCTCCCCAGCAGAACTTAAATTTGCTCATGAATATGTAACAAACATGGAATCACATTTTCGGTTATTAGCTTTGAATCATATGCCGTCGAATGTGCAAAGTTTTGATAAATCAAAAATGGTAATTACACCCAATTTGTGGAGCCACGTTTTTCTTCGCGCTAAACGCAATATAATGGGTGTGGTAATAGAGGGCGACAACGAAAATAAAGACGAGATTGATTTGGACGAAAATTCTCAACATATAATGCAATACAAACCAATAGCAGAGCTGTTAAAAACAGGAGCAGTGCAATTGATATAAAGGTAGTGAACAAATCTTTCACTTGTGATTAATATAAGACTGCATATTGTAATGCATGTTGCTATCTATCATGTGTTTTCACAATTACCTGTAAGTGTTGCATCAAAGGTTATCTCCCACTACTAGTGAAGAAGATGGCTGTTGAGGAGAGATAGTAGGTTTGTTGTAGTTACACATTTAAATGCAAATGTTCATTCTATATTCTTCTGATACAGAACTTTGTAAATATGTATGTTTCAAAATTTGGAGTGTTGTGATCATTCATTACTAATGTAGCACATTACTGATTGTTTATTTGGGTGTTTGTTTTTGTGATTAGCAGAAATCATGAAAGATAAAGCAATTTTATGATTCTGATTGGAGCAAGTAATAAAGTACAATACAAATACATAGTGAAAACCTGTACTCTACTTTTCGCTTCATTAAATAATTCATTATCCATGTATATCTAATGTGGTAGCATTTTTTCATGTATTTAAAGGGAAATTCTGCATCTCCTTTTTATACCTGAAACCAGAGCTGGTACAGTCGGCTGGTACAATCCGGTATGCCGTACCACCTAAAATTTGAATGCATTGTAAGTGCACCATCTAAATTTGTGAAGCGATGGTTAGAACTAAAGAAAAAAATGTTTATTGATTGTTCTTAGACTAAACTGGAAGGGCAACAGCTTTTATATTAGTAATAAAGCTTCTTGGTATAACAATGAAAAATCAGGCATTGCGAACAGCAATTCTTAAGTGACTTTTGGTAAGTATACGACCTAAACTTTTTTCCAGTTTGATGAGTACCACCTAAAGGTTTTTCAAACTACAGCACTGTCTAAACACTTTGTTAGCAGCTCCAAGTTCTGTGTAGATATTGGACAGTACTCATACTGTTTCAGAGAACATTTATAATTTTCAGATTCTGAGGCAATTAAATGTACTTACGCTTCTATTCTCCTGTGGTCTTTTGAATGACATTGTGCTGTGTTATTTTAACACAACTGAGGTATCGAAGAAAGCAGTGATGTGAAGTGGCTCTTAACCATAATAAAAAAAGAGTATGTACAGCACAAGAGAACATAAATAATTATATACACAGCCTTGTAGTTCGTCTACCTTAGTGCTATCCAGTAAAGAATAATAGCTTTATGACTGTTCAGTTGCACAAATTTATTACAACTTATTTAACAAATGGCTTGAGAACCCAATGTCATTTACCAACTTCTGGCAAATGGCACTTTCTGCCTCCAGCTGTTTTAAGATAGATAATTTATTAGCTGTAGGAGTCAACCAGACTCATGGCAATGTCAAAAATACAGTTTATGTTCAATATTTTCAAAAATATAAATATGCATTACAATATAATTGAAAATGTTACAAATTAATATAAAGTCTAATACTATAGTACAATTTAAAAATACAGTAAAATAAAATTTGTATTACAATTTTATATTTAGAAGTTCACTTATGCTAAAAGGTAAAAATTTTATCAGTTGCACTGATTGCCTAAACCTTCTGTAATTTAAAAGTCTAATGTTTTGAGGCAAATACTACCTAGATATAATGTATTATTAAGGCATCTAGCAAGTCTGTGGCAATTTAAATGGACATTGCTGGATGCTCTAGTAATGTAATCATATAATTAAGAATTCAATTACAGGAGATTTAGGTTTTGTTGAATGAAAGACACAGATTTCAGGATATAAATGCAAGGAAGAGGTAAAATTTTCAAATCTGAATGCACCTTTTTACTATTAGTTCTAACTGGAACTTGCAATTTAATTTTCAATATCCTCTTTTGCAATATTAATGTTTCCTTGGTTTTTGAAAAAGACCCCAGATAATTATGCCATAAGAAAGCAATGAATGCACATATCCAAAATATGTTTACCTTAATACATCAGTAGAAATATTTTGACAGAATCTGGAATGCATAACTTAAAGAACTCAATTTATCATTCAAAGACAATATGTGGCATTCCCAAGATAAATTAGAATCTACCCTAATACCTAAGAACTTAGTACTATTTACTTCTGAAATTTCTGAACAATTTACTGAGATATGGAAGGGTTTTTCAAGTATTTGATTTCCAAAATGCATGTACACAGTTTTATCTAAATTTAATTTTGAGCTAGTATACAGCTGTATAAGTGTGAAGAAATGAATAATTTTCATCAATTAACTTAATTTGAGCATATTACTTTGGACTGATTTGAAGTGGAATTATTTATTTTATCCTGTAATTTGGACAGAGTATTATCGTTTATTATAATATTTGTGTCATCAGCAAATAAAACTATTACCATCTGGCAAACCCATGGGTAAGTCATTTATATAAACTAAAAACAGCAATGAGTCCAAAATGGATCCTTGCAGTATGCTACAACATATGATTGTTGGATTGGATTTTACAGAATTGATTATGACAATCTGTTGTCTATTACTCAAATATGATCTAAACTAATCATTAGCAACACCTCTAAAGCCTATGTGTAAGCTTCCATTAAGAATATCATGATTTACCATATCAAAGGCCTTATTAAATCAAGGAATATGCCTATTGAATGAATGAATACCGAACGTGTACCATGAAGGGCAGAGGCCTTCTACCCTTTTAGGGGTAGGGTTAGCGTTAGCTCAGTTTTCCTAAGGTGGTGAGCTACTCCACATTAGGTATACTGCTGTTTGTTGGGTATGATGTTTGACATTGCACTATAACACTGTGATTTTATCTGTCACTGCACAGATGACTTTCTAGCATCTTCCATTCTTCTCTCTCTTTTACTGTCTTCCTTGTGTCCTGCATGTTCTTTGAAGATGTGTGCACATCTGTGCCTTGGCTTGCCTTGCGTCCTTTGTCCAATCCATGTGTCCCAAACAGTACTATTGTAAGTCCATCTATTGTCTTGCAGTTTGGCAACATGTCCTCCTCACTTCCATTTGCTATGTATAGTGGCTTGTGTTATGTCTATTGTCTGAGCTAGCTGCTGAATTGTGGTGTTGGGTATATGGTCTCGTAGGTATATTCCTAAGGTTTTGCGCTGTATTTTACGTTGGCATATTTGAAGTTTGTTCCGTTGATGTGTTCTTGGCAACCATGTTTGACATTTGTATAACAGCACAGGGTATACATATGTTTCCAGAGTGTGAAGTTTTATTTATTATGCTGTGCTTTATAAATAATTTCAATAAAAGATTGAATGGTGTGATGAGTTTCTTTACCCATCTAAACTCAAACTGAGAGTTGAAAAAATCTTAACTTCAAAAAAGTACGCCAGTTTGCTATATATAATTTTTTCAAGAATTTTGGAAAACATGGACAGAATTGAAATAGGCCTATAATTTTCAGTACAATTTTTATCTCCTTTCTTGAAAGGAGATTTATTTCTGGACTTTAGCTACTTTAAGAATTGAAGGAAAACACCCGAAGAGAGTGACGAATTTGCAATCTCCAAAAGAGGAAAGATTAGTTATTCAGGACATTGCTTAACTACATTTGGCACCGCATCTATTCCACAGAATAATTTATTGTTAAGGGAGGCTAGTGCTTTAAGCATTTTAACTCGGAAACTCTTGAATCTGAAGTAAATGAATTGAAAATAGAAAATATTCATCCTTAGACACTGGTTTTAAAAGTATGGACTTATTATTTTCAAAAAGTTGCTGTTTTTGTTTCCATGGTTCATTGAAATATGCAAATTACCTCTGATTCCAGCATAATAATTATTAAATATTTCTGCTACATTTTGAGGTTTATTTTCTATCTTAACTTCATGTACAACTACGGTATCTTCGCTACCCTACACCACAGAGGCAGTCACCATTTCTTGTTGAGGTATCATGTGCTTGGAGAAAATAGTAGTGTATAAAATACATTTACAAAAGAAACACTGAAGCCACCAATAGTATAAAATTTGTAGTAACTAGAAAGTAATTTGAGCCAAACCGATCACTACTTCATGTTACAGAAGTTAGTTATTTTCTGTATATTTCATCCATGGTACATAGAGGGCCCAAATGACCTTGTTGTCGACAGGCCCTAAAACACCACACACTCACTCACTCACTCACTCCATGGTACATAGATGAATCCTGTACAAATCACAAGTGGCTGAGCCATTAAATCGTTTATAATACATAATCTCGGTCAGGGTGAGTTATCTTAATGAGGTTTTTTCCAGCATTTTCCCTTATCCTAAAAGATGAAAGTCTGGTAACTAAGCTCTATGGAGCCTGGGCTCATTTGAGCAACATAGTTTATTTCCTATTTCTTATTACAATATCTAGCATATACAACTTCATACATATAACACATATAGTATATAACAAATACAAAATCTTACGTACTCGTTTTGGAGTTGCATTTTCCCATGCTTCATTATTTGGAGCAATATATCATTCGTCAGATGACTTATGTTGGAAGTGTTAAAAAAAGAAGAAAAAGAAATAGTAAATTATGAAAACATGGCACACAAATGAACAGTAGTAAGCTGTGGTAAACAAATGTTACAAAACAGTATAATATGGTGTCATGCAACCTGTCAAATTTCAGCTTATATGCGAGGAGACAGGCTGTTGGCACGTTGCTGGTTAGAGAAACTCCCAAAGGGATTGCTGTGGAAACATACCCCTCCAAGAAGTTTAGAACTCTCTTGTTTAAATTTTAATGGAAGTTAGTTTCTGTGCTTATGAGTGTACATTAATAAATGGTTTTATTTCCATTTATATGTTGGAATGTAGTTTGAATTTGAGAATTGAACCTCGTCTTACAAAGTGTGAACATATATAGGTTTGCATAATTTCTTAATCTCCTTACATTCTTTCGTATTCTTTCGTTTACTTTTTCTTTCTCTCCCTCTTTCCTTCTTTCTTTTCAAGAAAGAAAATAGTATTGCTTATTTCCTTGCTTTTTTTTTTTATTAAATTTTCAGCCATATATGTATTTCAATTTTCATATTTTGCTATACCTATGTATATTGGAGAACCTGGTTGGTTGTTCCTTTAAAGAATAGTGGTCAGGGTGACAGGAAGGGACATTATAGAGCAGGAGTTTATGTTCTTAGTGCTTATACCTGGATTTAACAGTGCAATTAAATGCACTAGAAGAAGCACCCTCCCCCATGGAGTAGGTACTTACAGAAGCTGGAACATAAGCTTAAAGACCACAGTCTCATCATTGATTGTACATTAGTGGACAACAAAAAAATTTACAATCCCCAGTTTCTATATGTCGTGTATGTTAATAAAAGCTGTGTTGATAATGCACTGAAAGAACTGTACAGTGGTCTGTGACTGACAGTACAGTGGTTGAAATCAAAACACACAATATCATGGTGGTCAAAAGGTTAAGAAGGGATTGCTTCCACTTATAAGTTCCTAGGTTCAAATGTCGCTCTTCTTGTCACTTTTTAATGTTTGTTAATTTTAGTGGCTGGATATATAGAACCTAATTTTGTATTAATATATCATTAATAACTTTGGCATTATAAGTTATAGACCTGTCTATGAACACAAAAGCATAATTCTTATAACATTTATGATAAATAAAAAAGTATGTGTAAATAAACTATCATCTTCTAAAATTAAAACAAAAAATAAACATAATTAATATCGGGTGTGAAACCCATACCACAAATAGACCCTCAATCTTTGGTGCATATATAGAATTAAATGCCTGCCTTAAGGTGGACGCGAAACTACAAGATATTAAGTTTTTTGAATTGTGCCCAGAAGCTATCTTTTGTCCTTTGCCCATAGCTCCGGTTTTACCTCGACCCACATGTTTTCAGTGGATTCAAATCTGATAAACAGGGAAAATTCACATTTCCCTTACTTCAAGAAATTGTCATCTTACCTGAGAATATCATATTATTCTAATTAAAGTTGCCATTTTCCTCTGCAAATGCAAGGTGAAACATTCTATGATTATCTGTCAGATGTTTTTAGCTGCCACTTGGATCTAAAGTCCTGTGTTTTTCACATGTTGCAGAGCTGTTTGAGCTGATCCAGGGAAATCCATATTGGCCTTCATTTCAGAAGCAGTTTGAAAATGGTTCCTCTCTGCTACTGCAATTAAAGCTGCATCCATTTCGGCAGTCAACACATGTCTTCTTTCTGTCGTGATGGCAGCATTCAATCCCTTCCCACCTCAGTGCTGTAAATGCAGGAACTATGAGCTACAGCTTCACAAGAGACAAATCTTCTACTTTGACTAGTGCAATGAGTAACCTTGTGCCTATATCTTCTGTGTACACTTATTCATTGAGAAAGAGCTGTTCGTTACTAATTCATTTGTGCATCATTTTGTGCACCACATGCTTTTGTGTGCAGCATATTGCTGTTTGTTAAAATAAAAGAATAAATGCTTAAAGAAGCTAGATAGCTATTTTATTAACATTACCAAATGTAGTGTATGAAATAAGTATATCTAAAATAAGTAGCCAACATATCTTGATTCAGCATCATTAAGACCAGGAAAACAAAAGTGTTTGCCATATGCAAGAAGGGAACCTATGACTCCTGCTGCAGTAGCAGCCTACATTTTTCAACAATGTTGCAGTGAACGCGCTTGGAAGGTGGCAGGTTTAGTAATATTATATAATCCAAACTGTTTCTGTTTTGCATATAATGTTAGTTAATATTGATATTCTGTTGTTGGAGAAGCTTAAGTTATTTTTGTAATATTATTGATCATAAATTAGTAATATTAAGATTTGGATCTTTTGGCAAGCTATTACTTTTGCTATGTAGTTGTGCTCTAGATGGTATAAACAAGGCACTGTGTCAAATAGGATGTAGATGAATTTAGCATTCCAGATATGACTCAACTTTTTATCCACTGTGTACCTTGTAAAATGTTGGTAAGTTCTCATATAGGCCATTCTAATGTTAGTCTTCACCTGCAAAGAAATTGTTTGAGTCCACTCACAACTATGCAAAGGAAAATGGTAAAATGATTTGGTGCAGCAGAACACATAAAATGTTGCATGGAATGTACATATAACGTCTTCAGCTTAAAGAAATAGAATGTTGTTAGTATTATCATGAACTTAACATGACATAACAAGAAGTTAAATGCTGCTAAACTAAAGATCTAATTAGGATATAGTTGACTTAATCCAGTGAATGACTTGATTTTATTAGTTCATTCTAAGGCTTCATTCTAGTGACATCAAATTTAACAAAAGGGAAGGAAAAGTTTGCCATTACCAAATTCATAAGTTATGTTGCATTAAATTAACTTACATTAAATCAATGCCAGTTAGCTCTATATAAATACAATGTGTTTGATTATCACATTAAATCATGTTATGTTAAGTTTATTGAATCCCAGCTTCAGAAACCAAAAGCCCTTGCTGAGAAAGTTAAAATTTTACAGTTTCAATGAGATTTCTATAAATTGGATTAAGTCTGCAACAGTAAATTATTGTGGATTACCAAATGCGTGATGGTAGAAATCGTTCTAGATGCTCCACGTTGGGTGCCATTTTGCAACAGAAAATTATAATGAGTTACAAAAGGCATGATGTATGATTAATTACTCTCACCTTTAGCCCCCCTCGGTAGCGTAAATGATAGTGTGTCTGCCTCACGTTCAAGAGGTGCCAAGTTCGAATCTCAATCAGGATGAATTACCTGGATCAAGTTTTCTCCGGGGTTTTCCCTTATCCTGTAAGGCGAATGTCGGGTAACTATAAGCTGTATGGACCCTGAGCTCATTTGAGCATCATTTCACCTATTCCATTCATCGTCTGATATGACTTAACGTTGGAGGACATAAATAGAAAAAAACTCTCACCTTTGGTGACAATCTGGTAGAATTCTTGTAGATGCCTCAACACTCTGGAGCAATGAGTCTTATCTCTGGTCACAGTATCGGAGTGAAAGTATTTTATGCTGCAATTATTGGGAAATAACAATTCTCCTTTAAATATTGTGGAATTTATTCCGCAAAACCAATAATAAATTCTGTTACAATTTTAAATGACGTAGATTCTGTCTTTTCACATTATACTTGTAATTGCATTGATGAACTTTGTTTCTGGCACACACCACTAGTGCAACCCAAATGCATTCACAACTGAAACGTTTTGCTGCAAACTTGCAGAGCGACATCAAAACATGTCTTACTCTCAGGACCGTTGTTTGCAAAGTGACACTAAGCTAACTGATTATTCTGGGTTCTCTGCACACAATATTTCTAGAACAACTAATTTACTTCTATTCTTACACAAATATAAAATATTTGTTATAAAGGCTTTACTTATCTTAAGAAATTGGTCATAATTCTTCTTTCTAATGGAGATCGATTTCATGAACATTTGCTCGCATTGTCAGTCAACACATTCGTTGTCAAGGATAATAATAGTATCATGAACATTTGCTCGCATCAGTCTACACACTTCATCGTCAAGGATACTATTATTATCCTTGACAACGAATGTGTTGACTGACAATGCGAGCAAATGTTCATGAAATCGATCTCCATTAGAAAGAAGAATTATGACCAATTTCTTAAGATAAGTAAAGCCTTTATAAAAAATATTTTATATTTGTATAATATTTATTGCTTCACTGTAGCTAGCTTCATTTTCTACGTAATCAGTACTTCTATTCTATTGGTCCTTGTCACTACATTATGTATTGCATTATTGTAATTACCAATAGCAACACTATTATGTAATATTCAACTTGCATTGTATCATTCTGTGGCCTACCCAGTTTCACATTTCCCATTTTGCACAAATTATTTTTTCCAGAACAATTCAGAACAAATTCTTAAATACTTGAAAAATATGAAATATCCATTACAAGTCCTACCTATCAAAAGAATCCAGATTAGATGAGATTGATTTGCATTCAATGGGTTCACTTGTAGTCACAAAGGACTGAACATTGAACATTTCCAGAGATATACAGTTTAATAGCATATATACTTGAAAATTTAACATAAGAGACAAGATATAGAAGTAATATGAAAAACATTATAGTAAAAGAAGGCAGGGATATATGATTATTTTCACTTGGCTTTGCCAGTATATCTCAACATTTTTGCATTGGATACCATTTATTGCCATTTTTTCAATTCATATTGTCGCGAAGCTGTTATCTACAATAGCATGGCTAATGTACACAAGAGCCGGCAAATAAAGATAGCTGAGATAAAGGACTTGCCGTCATAGATTAAGTTGCACTTCTGGAAGGTGATAGAATATTCGGTTTCTTTACTGTTCCGGAAATATCTAGAATTTATCAATGAGGTATTTAAGAGGGCAACGACTCGCCAAGAGTCAGTCGCGAACAGTCGTAAGTAGTAAACAGCTATAGTGTGTTGTAATGAGAACTGATGTAATCAGAACGCTGTGTGTTATGGTCATCGACCTTGGTAGATTGTGTGGTGTATGTGACGTAATGTTATGTGAGAATTGAACAGTGTATTTCTACGGAAATAAAGAACATTTGGAATATCTGCAACTCAGACTTTTAATTCTACGAACCCACAAAGTCACAATATACATTAAAAGAGCTTTTGTAACAGGCATCAAAGATTTATTGGCAATTATTTGTCTTGGAACAGTTAGGTTCTACTTACAGAGGTACATAAGCATTATCAGGATACTTTGTCATTCAGATAATCTTGCACAGAATAAAATGATTTTGAGCATAGGTAATCTCTAGCAGCATTTTTAAAAGCACGGAAATTTTAAGTGTTTTCTTTAAGATCATTAGGAAGAGCATAAAATATTTTGATGGTTTCATAATGCACACCTTTCTGGAAGCAAGAAAGTTTAGCACTGGTATAATGGATATTATAATTTTGTCTAGTGTTTATTTTATGAATTACATTGTTATAAATGGGGCTGGATTGCATACAAAGAATATTAGGATCGAGAATATACACATGCAAGGAAGGGTTGATATCTTCAGTGTTCTAAAAAGATCTTTGCAGGAGCATCAGTTGTTAGTAATGATTCTTATAACCCTCTTTTGCTTAAGAAATATATTTTTACTTTCTACTGTGTTGCTCCAAAATAATATTCCTATTCCATGGTAAAGTTAAAGTATGCATAATACACTAATTTAAGTGTATCAATAGAACTCACATTAACCATCTCTCGGATAGCATAACAGGCAGAGCTGAGTTTAGGTAAGGTATACTTTATATGAGCTTTCCAATCTAAACATCTGTCAACTTGAAGGTCCAGAAATTTAATGCTGTCAATTTCTTCTAATATATGTATTATTAATCTCAATTTCTAATTGAGTATGTGACGTATTGCAAGTTATAAATTTAACAACTTTTGTTTTGTCTAGATTCACAGATTAATTTGTTCACTAAACCAACATACAGCTTAAAACATAATTCAGTTTAATTATACACTCATTTAAATTTGTAGTGGTCACAGGACACTAGTGTCGTCAGCAAAAAGATGTGTACTTGCAATGTCTGTTATATAAAATGAGAGGTCGTTTATATAGACCAGAAATAGTAAAGGCCCTAACACTGAACCTTGGAGTACTGCATGAGTTACTGCTTTCCATATTTGAGTTTGATTTATGAGTCACTATGTTTACACTCAAACTTCACTTACTTGTTGTATAATTGAAACGTTTTCAAGATCATTCGATCTCATCCTCAGCTGTTTGGTGACTAAATGAACCTTCCTCTTCTTCCACTACTACGGAGCTCCGATCACTCTGCCATCTGGTGTTAGGGGCACTAAGTTTTAATACTTCATTTAATGCCGGGATTTCAAAATTTATAACTTTATCACGGTTTTTGTTTATGAATATTTTTTCCCAAATATCCAATTCTATGGGTATACTTAAAGATTTTAACAGTTTAATATTGTGGCCAATGTTGTGGTTTTCTGTCCAAAAATGGTGTGAAACTGAGGATGAGATCGAATGATCTTGAAAACGTTTCAATTATACAACAACAAGTAAGTGGAGTTTGAGTGTAAACATAGTGACTCATAAATCAAACTCAAATATGAAGAATACTTCACTGTTAATAATGCTTTTGCTTTTAATATTTATACTGCTTTCCAATTCGAAGTTCGTTTTCCATAAACAATTTTACTAGCTATTTCGACATTCAGTTTTCTTTCATTTAGATATCATACAAACCAGCTTATTCTTTTAGTCCATAAAATTCCAATTTTGCTATAGGAGTGTCATGATTAACACAATCAAAAGCTTTTGGTAGATCATAGAGAATTCCACCTACTTGTCTTTTCTCATTTAAGGCAGTCAGCACTTAATGTGTAAGTTTATAAGTTGCATTATTTGTCAATATTCCCTTTCTGAATCCAAATTGATCACTGTCAAGCTGTTTATATGCCTGTTGAACATAACTTTTTCAAGAACTTCTGAAAAAAATTGTAAAAAGAGAATTGATCTATAATTTGAAACATTATTGCATTCGCCTGTTTTGAAAAGAGGTTTAACAATTGAGAATTTCTTCCTATCTGGGAAAATTCCAGTCTTTAGAGACTTGTTGCATAAATAAGGGGAACGCTAATTTATGAGGTGCATGATTTTTGTGGTTATTTCATCATAACCAGAAGATTTCTTCATTTTAAAATTCAGTAATTTTATTTATTTCAGAAGGTGTAGTTAGATTTAAAATGGAGGCTCAAAGTTTGTGAAACTTTATCTTAGAAATTATAAAGCTGCATCTTTATTTCCGTAATTAATATGTAATTTTTTTGTTACACCCAAAAAGAGTTTGTTAAATATTTCTGCAAATTTAAGGGGCTTGATAATTTCAGTTTGTCTAACACTGAGTGTTATTGAATTTTCTAGAGTGTTTACAAGTTAAAGTTTTTATTATATTCCAAGTGGCTTTTATTTTACTGTCTGAGTGCTGAATTTATTTATTATAATGCAATACTCTAACTGCATTTATTACCTTCTTTAAACGTTTGCAATATTTTTTTGTAGTAGTTTTTTAAACATTAATTGTTACTGATTCTAACTTGCTGATATAGTACTCTTTTATGCCTGCATAAGGTTCTAATTCCTACAGTTATCCAGGCATTGTCTCTTTTGAAGTTAAACGTTTTTTTTAACTTAAATGGGAAGTAAAATTCAAAGTGAGTTTTAAAACATTGAAGTAAGCTATTATATTTATTGTTGGTTCCATTTGCCTCATAAGTTTGTTTCGATGATTCAAGTTCAAGGTTTTTGCTAAATTCGTCCGGAGTATCGTTCATTTCCCTATATTTCCGTATGTGTATTTAGGTTTGAGTTTTAAATTTATCTTATCAACCCACAGAATTTGTGCATTATGATCTGACAGTCCATTACTTTTGATGGGATAGAGCAAAATTTAGTTATATCTGAATTTACAAATATATTGTCTATAGCTGTGGATGAACTATTTTGGATAAACCAGGATAAATGATTATGATTCAGAACCAGGTGTTATTACTAAAGGTGTCCCACAAGGCTGAATACTTGTGCCATTGTTATTTTTGATATGTATAAATGACTTGGCATACAATCTTAGCAAGTAGTCAATGGCTGTGCTCTTTGCAGGTGATACTGTATACTTATATCTGAAAGGTCACATTATGTCAATTAAGCATTTGGTTTGAAGCAGATAAGCTATCATTAAACTGTGATAATACAAACTTTATTCAGTTTAAAACAAATCATAAATGGATAATGAATTAACAATTGGATACAAATTTTGTATTCAGTGTCTTCTGCAATGTATGGGTCCCATTTAGTGGGGTACTGTGCCCATCTGTCATTGTGAATTCTGACCATATGACCGCCCCACATGCATTTAATGCTGTCAGTTCTATACATGCTGTATTTTATTGCACCAGTACTGTGTTTTAAAGAAATATGTATCCTTATATTTGTTAAATGTGAAAATTCATGAACAAATTATATTTTATCAGCATGAACTTCCATATTGATCAATATCCTCATGTGTTCATGCAACACACAGCTCGGATTCTGCAGTAGTGATATTCGTAAATCGTCTTCCAGGTTTTTAGCCTGTGTCTAATTTGGTTGCAAAGCATTGTAGGTGCACCACTTGGTTCTGATGTTAATTTAATGACATCTTTAAGAGTAACAATATCATAACAACAAACTCATTCAGAACTATATACTTTTTGGAGTATTGGCAGCAGTTAGATGGTGTAGATATGGAGTACTGGATATTAATGGCAGATGGTTAGAAAAAATATACAACATGTTAGTGAAAGCAAAAATGTTATATGGGGGTGATTTTGAGGAACGAAGGGTGGGTGGGAAATTGTGGATGCAGTGTACAGGATATTCTGTAGAGAAGTTATAGGACTACCAAGTGCCACAGCAAAGGAATTTGCCCAAATGGAAATGGATATAGTAAAAAGGAAAAGTATGATCTTGAAGAGAACATTAAGTTTTGGTTTAGAATTTTAAATCTAGATGACAAAATCTGCTTAGACAATTCTTAGAATATCAAGAAAAGAGTTTAAAAGATAATGATAATGGTTTTGGAGAACTTGGAAGTGGTGAAGGTGAGTTTTAGCAGCTATGCCTCAGACTTGGCAGGCATAGGTAATAGGTCAGAGGACGTGCTTATAGAGAAGCACTTTGTTGCGGATGGACATACAGAAATTACGATGGTAAAGGGGATAGAGAAATGCCATCCTATGGGAGATCTTGTTGTAGATGTCTGCAATATGAGGTTGCCATGTGAGTTTGTGGTCTAAAGTGACACCGGTATTTTGCTTGAGTGGTCCAGTTAATGGAGCCACTCGCAATTATTAGTTCAGGGACATCTCGTCTTCTTTTTGCTGTGTAAAAACAATGGCCTGTGGCTTAGTTAGGTTGACTCTAAGCCTCAAGGTATTGAACCATGTTGTTAACAGGTCAGCAAAGATTTGTAGTCAATATACTGTGACGTGTTGCATGGAAGCTGTTGCTATGGTGGGTCGTCGGCAAATTGGAAGACAGAGAAATCATCATAGGAGGGCAAGGTGTTGATGTATATTTGGAAATGTAGAGGTCCAAGAACACTGCCTTGAGGCACCCCTGTATGGATAAGATGGGTGATGGAGGTAACTTCTTTTGTGACACTGAATGTCCAATTTTGAAGGTGGATGTGGGGAGGAAAGTCTGATTCCAAAAGGGAGTCCCTCATGCCAGACAGAATCAAAAGCATAAGTAAGGCTAATGAACAAGGCCACAACAAAGACCCTATTGTTGAAACTGATGATTCTATCAACCGGATGCAGAAGTTGATGGACAGTTGAATGATGTCTGCGAAAGCCAAATTGTTCAGGTCAAAGCACTTGTAAATTATCAGTGTAGCACTATAGATGCAGTTGCACAACCTTTTCAAATATTTTACTTAGGCTTGGTAGCAGGCTGATAGGTCTGTAGCCTTCTGGGGTGGAGGAGTCCTTCCCTGGTTTAGGAGGGGTGATGACCTTAGCATGTTTCCAAATAGTTGGGAAATACTCCCTTTGAAGAAGAGTATTACAGTAAGTAATAATTTATTGCGGCTAATAGTCTCTTACAAGATCATCTGACACTGTCAATTATCTCTATACAGTCAAAAACAACATTTACAAAATATAGAGTTGATTTACAAAGTTCAAAATGCCTAAATTACATACAAACCTTATTGTTTACATAGGTATACAAATCATTTATACTACATACTGTCACCCTGGCGGTAGACTCGCGAAGCCGATGAATAAATGATGGCCGGTGGAGATTCGGAAAACTTCGGGGCCGATCGTTACCGGAAGCGAGAGACAGTTGAGTGTAGTGTTTTGAGAAAAATAAACAGTTTTGAGGTGATCTAGCAAATTGTGAGTTTAAACGGTGTATTGCTAGGAAAATAAAGTATAGTTTTTGCGTTTGTAACCTCGTCTTGTTATTTCACGAACCCACAAAGTCACAACTGGTGTCAGAAGTGGAACATACGACAATGGAAGCTGCATTGGCAAAGATTTTAGAGAAAATGGAAGAAATGAAGACGGCAAATGAAAACCTCGCTGCAAAAACAGAAGTGGCAAATAACAACCTGGCCGCGGAGTTGAAACAAATAAAGACCGAATTGACCACAGAAATGAGGGCAGCGAACGACAGCCTGGCCACGGAGATGAAAGCGGCAAACGAGGCCCTTGCCGTGAAGTTTGAAGAACAGTTGGCCGGCGTGAGGGATAACGTGACGGAGCTGGGCAAGCGGATGGGCCAAGTGGACGAGCGCGTCGAGGACCTGGAGGGAAAGGCCGACAGCAGCGTCAAGTCCCTGAACGCCATAGTAGAGGACTGAAGGACTTGAAGGCCGACGCGCCGGGACGCGACACAACATCTGCGCGCGTCAAACCGCCGAAATATGACGGCGCTTCAACATTTGAGGTCTTCCGCCGCCAGTTCGACACAGTGGCCAAGCACAACAGATGGTCACCGGAGGAGGAGGCCACACAGCTAATAGCCAGCCTCCAGGGACGGGCCGCGGAAGTCCTAAACGCGGTGCAGACAACGGCGGCGCCCAAGGACATCTGGGAGGCCCTGGAGAATCGTTTCGGGAACCACCGCTTAGCCGCAGCATACCGCAGCCAACTAAAGATAAGGTCACAGCAGCCGGGGGAGACGCTGCAGGAGTTTGCCATAGCGGTTGAGCAGCTAGCTAGCAAGGCCTTGGTTGACCTGCCACTGGAGTTCGTATCCCGGGAAGCCGCCTACAACTTTGTCGACGGGGTACGGGACACGGAGATTCGTCAGCGCCTAATGCTCGGCGATTATAAAACCATCCACGAGGCGCTGACAGCGGCATTAAGGATGGAGGCGGCCAAGGTAGCATCTATCCCGACGTCGAGAACGAGGAGTGTCCGCTACGCCGGAGACAGAAGACCAGCTGTGGGACGCCGGCGAACACCTAGTGGCCTGTGTTGGGGGTGTGGACAGCCCAGACACCTGCAGAGAGACTGCCCACACCAGGAAGGGCAGCGGGAAGAAGGAGTAAGGCCCGGCGTGGAGAGGGGTACGTCGGCGCCATCACCACCACCCCCTCGAGTGACACTGCGCGCCGTCAACCGGCGTATGGATGACAACCTCATCGCGGACGGCTGGGTAAGAGGAAAGCCGTGCCGCGTGCTGGTGGACACCGGGGCGGCCGTGACCATCATCAGACCTGACGTGGCGAAGGGTTTGCCGACGAGGAAGCCGAGCCGACCATACGAGCTTGTGACGGCATAGGGCGACACCATGCCTGTGGAGAAGGAGGCCCTGCTGGAGCTGACCTTGGGGCGGAGTGCCGTGCGTCTGTGGGTGTTCGTCGCGAAGGTGGCTGAGGAGGTGATTCTGGGACTGGATGCCCTCAGGAGCCACGAGGCGACGGTCGACGTCGGCAGGAAGGTCCTACGGCTCAACGGAGAAGAGGTTATACTCCGTCAAACTGAAGAGCGCCTTGGAATCGGCAGGGTCATCTTGAACGAAGACGTGGTTGTCCCCGTGAGGAGCAAGGATGGTGACGGCGCGACCGGAAGGCCAGACAGCACGTTGGGTCCAGAGGCAGCAGGAGTACGACTTCACCTCGGAACATCGCAGAGGGAAGAGTCACGGTAACGCGGACGCTATGTCCCGAAGACCCTGTCCAGAAGGGTGCGGCCAATGCACAAGAGTGAAGGGGAAGGAGCGTGCTGCAGCAGTTCGAGTAGTCACGGCAGTGCCTGCGGATGGCTGGGATAGCGCAGGCCTGAGGAGGGAGCAGCTAGCGGACGCAGACTTGGGGCCACTCTTGAGGGATGTGGAAAACCTGGTGGACCACCTCCACGACATGCACGAGATGGCTCGCCAGAACATCCAGAAGGCGAGCGACCGCATGGAAACCGGATACGACAGGCAAGCCAACAGCCAAGGGTTCCAGCAAGGTGACCTGGTCTGGTTGTACCGCCCGACCCGGACCAAGGGACGCTGCCCGAAGCTTCAGCAGCCATGGCAAGGACCGTACCGTGTGGTGACCGTACTGTGTGGTGAAGAGGATTAACGATGTGGTCTACCGCATCCAGAAGGTGCCCCGAGGAAAGATGTTGGTGGTACACCTGGATCGCCTGGACCGCTACGAAGGTGCTGTCGGGACGACCAGCCCTGAGGAGGGAGCAGTGTCACCCTGGCGGTAGACTCGCGAAGCCGATGAATAAATGACGGCCGGTGGAGATTCGGAAAACTTCGGGGCCGATCGTTACCGGAAGCGAGAGACAGTTGAGTGTAGTGTTTTGAGAAAAATAAACAGTTTTTGTGGTGATCTAGCAAATTGTGAGTTTAAACGGTGTATGGCTAGGAAAATAAAGTGTAGTTTTTGCGTTTGTAACCTCGTCTTGTTATTTCACGAACCCACAAAGTCACAACACATATATTACATATAATTACATACATGAAATTTTTTGATAAAAATCCATTTGTAATTGGAAAAACTTTATACAATAAGCTGCCAGCCACAGTTAAACAATCAACTGGTTCCAAGTTTAATAAATGTTTAAAAAATTAGTTAATTGAGAGGGCCTTTTATGACATAGATGAATATCTACAATTGTGATTTGAAAAGCTTTTTTTTTTTTTCCTGACACATGTAATTTGTAAATATTTCAATGAGGGTATAAATGAGAGATCAAACTGTAAATGCTGTGTAATGCATTTATCTCAATCAGTCTAGTAATTTCAACAAGTGAGTATAATCTTCAAAATATATTTCTGAAATCAGTAAATAAGTACATATTTATGAATTATTATTCTTATTATTACTATTATTATTATTATTAATTATTATTATTATTATTATTAATTATTATTATTATTATTATTATTATTATTATTATTATTATTATTATTATTATTATTATTATTATTATTATTATTATTATTATTATTATTATTATTATTATTATTATTATTATTATTATTATTATTATTATTATTATTATTATTATTATTTATGTTCATTCATTATATAACATATTTATTAATCTCTGTATATGCTCTGTAAAATTTGTAAGTCTTGATGTATGTAACTAACTAATCATTTACAATATTGTAATATGTAAACTTTTTGGACGAAACTTGAAACATGTATTTCACGTCTATAAGTATTAAATATGTAATAGAAAGGAATACATGTAAAAAGAACTGTAATGTACACCCATATAATGTAAGGAATAAAGCTGACTATTTTAGGACCACACTAAGGGGAACACTAAACAACAGATCATTAGAAAGTATCGGAAAAGACATGTATAATAGATGCCAGGTAAAATAAAGAATGCTAAACTGTGTAATATTAAGAATATAAAAAGGTATTTGTCAGAACAAGCTTTTTATAGTGTGGAAGAGTACAAAACAAAAAATGGAAAATAATGTACATTTTAGTTTCTAAGCAGTGCATACAGTAGACTTTTGAGTGTATTTTTATGTTTTTCTTATAATGTAAAATGACCTATCCTCTGTATGAAATATAGGGGATGAATAAATTGAAATTGAAGTGAATTACAGTTCATTTATACTATACAAACATTTTTCAATAAGGTATGATTTTAAGACCAGTTTAAATTTTGAGTCAGAAGTATTCTTAATTACAGACGGCAATTTATTGTACAATATGGCTCCTATTTTAAATGGATCTTTATTAGTTTGAGTTTTATTCATGCTCACCCTATGGTAATCAGTTGCTCTCCTCGTATCATATGTATGGCAATCTTTATTGAGGATGTTATGTTGCTTTTGGTCTTTTACAAGTATAATTATTTTGAACGCATAAAGTGTAGTGACGATAGTTCTGTGCCAGTGACCTACTCTCTTCACGCACTGAAGAGTTTATGCCCAAGCATTACTTGCACCTTCTGCAAGAAGATGGGAGACAATGTAAATTTCACAGACTCATCTTTACTAAAACGCATACCTTAAGATATATGAGCACATGCTCATCTTAGCTACTTTGTTTCTAAACTTTTTTATGGCACGACATGTGCCAATCTCTTTCCTGTATCAAGAACTTATTGTTCCTTGTTTTCTTCAACTTGAAACCCATGCCACCTAAGAGTGCTTCCCTTTTAAAGTTAATGGAATCTTGAAGCTTCAGGAGTAGACAGTGGGTACAGTTTTCTCCTGAATATAACAAATTATAAATGTTTGGAGAATTACACACCTATCAAAGTCAGTGATTCGTTTTGGTACACAATGTACCTTTCCATGTGTTCCAAAGGAGGTCCCTTGTTCCTCACAATTTTCCCCTTCTTTAATTATTTTAGGAATTGTCCTCTCAGGCACTTTTGTTGCTGCATTCACCCTCTTTTGCACTTTCTTCAATGTTATTAGCACATCGCCAGGAGCTGCTTCCCATTTCATGAAGAGAGAAACATTACTAGAGCCCTGATTTCTAAGCAAAATGTGTATAAATGCATTTTTGTTTTGTTTTTTGCTGAAATACGGGGTTTGCTTAGTGGTTTTATTATTTTTATTTTTAATTATTGTAATTATAAAATAGCTTACTTTAGCCATATCATGTAAATTTAAAAGTGAATGTTTACTTCTAGATGCCATTTTATCATTCAGGTAACCTGTGCCTATTAATTCCATCATTTTATTATTAAGGCAATCCATTGGTATTAGTGTAAAACTGGATTAAAAGTCCTTTATCCTAAATTAGCTCACGGATTAAAAGTCCTTTATCTTACATTAGCTCACCTGACATGTGTTGCTCATGGTTTACAATACCTTGCTGAAACAGTTAGGAGCTAATATAAAGACGTGGATCTTCTTGTCTCTAGTACAAAGAAAGTGTTTGTACAGTTGCCGATTAGAGTTCAAAAATTTCATGAGGTTCTTCCAAATTTGTATTTACCTCCTCAGCCAGTTTTAACTCGATGGGGTTCTTGGCTAAAGGCTGTGTCATATGGTGTCATAGTATGCAGAACATTTAAATGAAGTAAAAACAGTGTTGTATTCCTTAGATGCAGAAGATGCAAGCAGCATTGCCACTACACAGGAATATTTTGGTAATATTGGCATCCAAGATAAGAGAACATCCATGACCATTTCTGCAAAATACCCGCTATTATAACACAGTTGGCAACTGGAAATAATACCTTGGGACATTCACTCTCAAGAATAGCTTGTTGAGAATGACTGAAATTCAGTCAAAAATGTTCCACCCTGTACCACACAACATCTGAGTGAGTAATCTTAAACATGCAAAAATTTCAACTACTCATAAAATTATAAATGATGTCTCTCACTTTTAACGTTTTTGGTTAATTAGAATGTTTATATGATTTAGAGAGATCTCTGAATTACACATGTTTTGTGTTGAAAAATTTAATGACATGTCTGGAATTTGAAACACAGATCCATGGATTTTACCCAGATTTTAGTAAGTGCTGGTATAGTAAAACTTAACCAAAGCATGGATATGGCGGACTGAAAATCACCTCCCCAGAGCTGGGAATTGCTCTTGGGACCCTTTGCATGGGAGCCGCAAACAAAACCACTGTGCTACCCCAGCGCCCATCAAAGTTTCATATTGTTAGATACATTTTTAAGATTATATACATATATATATGTAATTTTATAACATTTTAAAGTAAATAATGCAATTATTAATTAACTTACTCTCTGATTGAAAGACATCCATCCTGTATTCAAGGGTTAAACTGATATAAAATAGAGAAAAAATATATTAGACTTCATTTCATGTTTACCTCAAGAAAACATTCAACATAAGTATAGTAGCACTTTTACATTTTAACATTGCAAGTAGCACATTTCTAACTTGCCCTTATCTCTGCAAGATAATTTCTAATTATATATTTAGCTGTCCCATAACTAGCTACTTACACCAGATGAGCAGAATTTATTTATAGAGACAAATCTCACCTTTATTTCAATGTAGCCTTAAAGAGAAAAATGGGTTTGTGGAGTCTGGAGTTGATGTGGAAACCTTATGGAAAAAAAGAATACCATTACAATACAGAGGATGAGAGACATATTTTGCATATAATTATTATATATGCTTCAGCTTCAGATAGATGACCACAAATACTAAATCAATTTTGAAAATCACTCTGTCATGGTCAAGCACAAATTCTAATTCATTTCTAGAAGTGTTCTCAGAACAAACCTGTAATGCCATTTGCTGATAAGAGAAGTGAGGGCTTCCAGTGTGAATATTCCAAATTTTAATTCATTGTTTGCAAATGAACTTTCAGGCTAAGAAAATCTCTTTCATTTGAAAATAAGGCAAATATTAATTTTAAACAACCTTCAATGGAAAACATCACTGAAAAGTTAATTCAGATGCCAATAATTAATTTTGCAACCTTAATCATTTCCAAAACTGAATGGTGTCTGATGTGTTATGTTCACATGATTTTCTCTATGCAGTATGTATGTATATATATACCTTCTACAGCTACAGAGTGAACATTTTTGAGAAAAACAGAAAATGAGTAGGAAGAAGCTTTTTTTTTTAAAAAAAAATTACGTTCTTTAGGTTAGGTCATATCGTAAAATGAATTAAATGGATGAAATGTTGCTCAAATAAGCTCAGAATCCATAGAGCTTAGAGTTATGGGACATTTGTCTTTCAGGATAAGGGAAAACCTGTAAGAAACGCTATCCAGATAACTCACCCTGACCAAGAATCCAACTTGGGAGCTCTTGAACAAGAGGCAGATACATCCATTACATTAGTTTCATTTTATATATGTTAGAACATAGCGAGATATACTATTACATTCCTGCCAATATAATTTAAGATGTGTCTTAAATTTTATGTTTTTTCTGCTGGATTCACAGATTTTGATCACTGGAGTAGGTAAACATGAAGAACAATCAAGTCAGGCTGTTGTATAAACATAATTTAGTATGTCAACTAATTCAGCTTCATTCACAAAATTAATGTTGCATAGGTACCTCTAGTTTTTCTCCCATTATTTTGTATATTTTCATTTAGACACAAGTTATGGAATTTTACATTTATTCACTCACAGGAAACACAGGTATATCAAGAAATATATTTTGAACTACTCTCTGGAGACACATGCAAGTTCATTCTTTATCTAGCATAAAGTTGAATGCAAACACCTTCAGTACCACTAAACTTAAAACTTTAAAAATATAATAATAATAATAATAATAACCCATGGCACGACAGCCCTTAGAGGGCCAAGGCCTGCCAACCCGACTGCCAGCCTCATGCCCACTTATGGATGGCAGAGGTGGACGATCATCCAACCGATAAGGGGAGGAGATGTGGTCAGCATCTCGGCATCCCCCAGCTGGAATGTTGGTTTTCGTGACCAGGGCCGCTTACCTAGCGTAAGCTCCTCACTTTCCTCACGATGCTGAGTGGGCACCGGTCCTATACCTGGGACCTAAAATCTGCACCCCATGGGTGGGATCGAACCCGGGCCGCTTTCCGTGGCCAGGGACCAAGGCATGCTGCCTTAGCCTGCTACGGCGCAGGACAAAATTTTAAAAATATCAAAGATTTATCTCCAAGTATTAGACATACTTCGAAACTATAAAGAGTATTACAGTTCATCCCAAGTTTTAGTGAGACAGCAGTATGAATATTTTGGTGTAAATCAATATTTCCTGTGCTTGCAAGGGTAGAAAAGCAATAAAACAAACGAGAGGATCTTTTTTATTTTTATTTTACAAATGGAAATTTTACATATAAAATGTGTTATTACAGTAAAACCTCTTGAAAAAATATTAACTGTCAGTGATATACAGTGGATCTTCTATGAAAACATGTAATATAAAAACAGTCATAATTCAAAAAATACACTTATAAGATTTTTCATTGTACCATATTCATTTTAATCCACATTTTCTTGTGCAGTCCAACATTCCCTCTTCTCACCTTTTACAGTTTTGCACTAATGAAACAAAATTAAATAAAACATGACTGTCTTATCCAAGAATGAAATAACTTAGATGATAATACATATACTAAATGCATTCTTTTTATTTAAATTACTATGGTATAAAAATTATGTGGAGATTGTTACATGTACAGTGCTTTAAATTAAAACATTTTGACATAGACTTGAAATGGTATTTTTGCTTTTGATTACCATAGTGTATATAAAAGACATTGAGATAAAAGATTAGTTGCATTCATTTTGTATATCCTTAAGCACTTTTGAGTCAGCTGGAGACCTCACATTTGTTTTACATCTGTTAAATGGTAACTAACTTTCCATGGAATTCCAGTTCAGTTTGCTATTTTCATAAGCCTGCAAACATAAAAAAGAGTGTTAAAAAATTGCAAAGGAAAAAGACATTCATTTTATACAACTGTCAAGTTTGTAGCTTTGAATTTCCTAACAGTTTTATCAGCATTGTAGAAGAATTCCAGTTTAAAAGAAGAGTACTATTCATATGGCTAAAGGTTCAAGTTATTAAATTAGAGCATATGATGTCTATACTGAAATTTTTTAATTAAGTAGTTTTTACTTTCTCAAGTATTTCCTTATGGTAAGTAGAGGAACTATTGTGTTCAACCCAAAAATTTGATACAAAGACCACCAGAAATGCATATCTTGAGGCTTGTGTATCCAAACAAAATATTTGTAAAATATGGTCACTGTGAAGAACATAACTCAAAACCAAAGTTGGTCAAGTACCAAAGTTAATACTGCAGTTAAGCATCTTCCAAGGATCAACATATTTTTAAGCAACTCTATGCACCTTAAACTACCCTTTGTATCGAAAAATATAAGTTTTGTTTTCTTAAAAATGAATCTTGCATTATCTGGAGTAGCCTGGTGGGTCCTCTTCGTATTGAATGACTTCTCTGCAACTAGTAAACCATCAGAGAAGATAAAATCTTACTACACAAAAGTATACATCTTTCAATGGACCAATTTATGATATAATTTTTTGTGGCAGTTAACCATATAAGATATTCCTAGTTATTTTTTAATTGTCATATATTTACAGTTTTTTCAAGAGGTAAGTTGCTTTTGGATAGATTTGAACCATGGATCTCCCGGTTTCCATCTGCTTGCTCTTAACCTTTGAGTTACCATGGCCAATGTGCCACCATGACATTAAATTTTCTAATTGACTCATATGTTTTCCCGGTAATCTGCTAGGTTTTCTTATATTTGATATATACCGTTTACGGTGACTTACTATTGTAAGTACAGTAGAGTCTTGATTATCCAATCTAAACTGGCCCTGGACAAGGTCGGATAACTGAAAATGTCAGATAATACAAAATAAGTTGGAAAATGGAATAAAACATGGTAGGTATATTGTATTATTAAAACAATTGTTGGTTATGTGGTATTTATTGAATAATCAAACCAATTCTACATGCAATATTAAACAAAAAGGAGCTCCAAATGTCTTAAGAAAAGAAACTTTTCAATGAAGTTTGCTGGCCTACTGAATGGCATTTCCTTGCAGCGAGATTTCGCCATTGACGAAACATCAATACCTCAGTTGCACTTGCCTCCGGCTGTTGCTCCACGTATCTTAATGCCATCTCTAAAGCACTTAAACCTTCAGCATGACTCTTCTTGTTTTGTGCTTCAATTTCGTATTCTGCTTCATCCTCACTGTCATTACCATTCACGAAATCAACATCAGAGTCTGAGTTCAAACTGTTGATCTTCTGCACACCAGCTACTCACATCTTGAGTATAGCATCCTCACAGCCAGGAATGCTCCTCTTCGTGGTTGAGGGAGACGGTCAACAGGCCCACCCACGTGTAGGCCGTGCGTGGAGACCCGTGTCGGTGGAAAGGTTTGTCCTGGTGGTTGAGGGATGCGTATCTGAGCTCGTAACAGTTTTTTCTGAATTCGGGGAGGGTGCGCATTTCTAATACACTACTTTGGCTTCTGCTTCGCCTAAACGGGAGGTTAGGGACTAACCCACCCCTAATCAATCGGCCAGGACTAGGTATTGTACCGACCTCCAGGGTGAGTGGGACGGCGAGCTCGCTATATCCCCTGTGTAGCCCTGTCATCCCAGTGGGGTGACCCCTTGTTGGACTCCGTGGTGGGTGGGGAGCACTGGGGGATGAAATTTAGACCTAATATTATGGTTAACATACACCCCCCAAAAAACAATAAACGTGGAAAGGATTTATTTGAAAACAGTGTTAAACAAGTAGTTGAGTGTGGTCCTCGCTACTTAGTTATTAAACGAACGGAGGAAGGTAGAACTTTTTCTACGGTTAATCCGTTTATTATACAGAAAGGTCTTGACAAAATAGCTGGTGCTGTTAAATCATGTACAAAATCTAGAAATGGCACGCTGCTGGTGGAAGCAACTACAGCATCCCAGGCAGCAAAGATACTGAAAGCCAATATGCTGGGCAGTTATCCAGTCAAAGTGGAGATGCATAGGACCCTGAATTCCTCGCGCGGTGTTGTAAACACTAGCGCGTTGGATGGAATGTCCAACGAGGATATTCAGGAGAACCTCCAGGAACAAGGCGTAACTGCAGTATATCGTGTCCAAAGGAGAGAACGAGGGGATATGGTTCCTACTCGTACCCTGTTCCTGACCTTTGATCGGGTAGATCTCCCTCAAAGGATCAGGGCAGGATATGAAGTGATTGAGGTTAGACCGTACATACCTAACCCTCTGAGATGCTACCAATGTCAGCGGTTCGGTCACACTAGTGCATTCTGTAAAGGCGCACCTACATGTGTCAGCTGTGGAGCCGGCATGCATGAAAATGCATGTACATCACCTCCGGAATGCGTAAATTGTAGCGGTGAACATCCATCAAGTTCACGAGAATGCCCCCGTTATATTGAAGAGCGAGCTATTCAGGAGATCCGGGTTAAAGAAAAGGTATCCTTTTCGGAAGCCCGGAAACTTCTATGTATTCTCAAGCCCTCTTCAACCACCTCCCGTACCTATAGCTCTGTGGCGGCTACTCCGTCACCGAAACGGGAGGCTGGTACCCAAACATCTGATATAAACGGGGCAACAATATCCGAGAAAGTTCTAGTGCCTAGATCGCAACCAAGAGCATCAGTAACAACATCTAAAACTCCGAGAACACAGACTACTGAAAATAACAAGTCAGTGAAGTCGCCTGAGAAAGCATCCACTTCTAACAACAGGACGAAATTGCCCATTGTATACCAAGCACCAGAGATCAAGTTCAAGACGCAGTATGATAGAACTGCCTTCCTGAAAGAAAGCACAAAGTCTGCTCCAGAAAAGTCCAAGAAACGTAGCCCTAGAGCGTCTCCGAGTTCATCGTCGGAGTCATCTTCTGGGGAGGACCACGACCGGCGACCGTCATCTACGTCGGTCGGAATTTCCAATCGCTTCGAGCCCCTCGAATCGAAAGTTGTAGAAGGAAAACCGTCCTCTTCCATAGAGGATATGGAGCAGGAAACAGCTGACCACACTGCTACATCTGCAGCAAAGAAGAGGCAGGATAAACCTGCTGAAACTAGCCCTACACCAAAGAAAAAGGGCAAATTGATTCGGCCACCCATGAAGTCGTCTTAATGTAGACTACCTTTACATCTTATATCCCATAGTTCCAATGGCTATCCTACAATGGAACATACGCGGATTAAGAGCGCATCGACCAGAATTGGAACTTTTGCTCAGTAAGCATCACCCCTTAGTGGTATGCTTACAAGAGACTAAGCTACGACCACAAGACAACTTTAAAATCATACGCTACACACCACTGAGGTGTGATGTTGAAACAGAAGAGGGCATTCCTGCACACGGGGGTACTATGATGCTCCTCAGGGATGACATATTTGTAGATCCGTTACAGCTACAGTCTGATTTACAATCTGTAGCTGTAAGGATTAAGCTGCCATCAATAGAATTTTGCATTTGCACTGTATATCTCCCGCCATCAGATGACCTCTCGTTAGTTGACCTTGAAGATCTGGTTTCCCAACTTTCAACACCATTTCTAATAGTTGGAGACTTTAATGCCCATCACCCACTTTGGGGCTCAAATCGGGCATGTTCGAGAGGCAACCTCATTGCAAAATTCCTGGAGAGCAATAACTTGGTTCTCCTGAACACCGGAGAGCCCACATTCCTCTCAGACGCGTTTAACACCTATTCGCACATCGATTTGGCAGTGTGTTCATCCCAGTTAGCTGTTTCATTACAGTGGAATGTCATCTCCGATTTACATTCCAGCGACCACTTTCCATGTCTTCTTAGTCTCTTAGCACAAGATGTGTCTCCCTCACGTATCCCTAGATGGCGCTTTGATCGTGCCAACTGGAATCTTTACACCCAGTTGGCTGTCTTTGAATACAACGAGCACGATTCTGTGAATGATTTAGTCGATCATCTCACAGAGAAAATTCTTTCCGCTGCAGAACAGTCTATTCCACGTTCGGCTACCCAACTCGGTCGATTTCCTGTCCCATGGTGGACCAACGACTGCCGGAATGCTATTCGTGCTCGTAGACGTGCTCTAAGGGTATTCCAACGACACCCTACGCTAAGTAATCTAATTGAGTATAAGAAAGCGCGTGCAAAATCTAGGCAAATAATTAAGGATAGCAAAAAGACCTCATGGAACAAATTTGTATCATCTTTTAACAGATGTACACCCTCATCTGTTGTATGGGATAAATTAAGGCGCGTGGCCGGAAAATCAACCCACCTGCCAATCGCTGGTCTGAAAACAACTGCAGGAGTTGTTGTTGATCCGTTTGTTGTGGCTAACACCTTCGGCTGTGCTTTCGCTCAGGTGTCTAGCTCATGCAATTATGCTCCTGAGTTTATCTCAATTAAGACTCAGGTAGAATCTCAAGGTTTCGTGTTTAGTTCCAGAAACCTTGAAGACTATAACCGCCTCTTCATCTTGGCAGAGCTAGAACACGCTCTTTCGTCATCGCGACTGACAGCACCAGGACCGGATGGAATCCACGTTCAAATGTTACAACATCTCTCACCTGAAGGTAAGGCATTCCTGCTCGAGGTCTATAACCGTGTTTGGGTTGATGCCACGTTTCCTGAAAAGTGGCGAGAAGCTACCATTATACCTATCTTGAAAGCTGGCAAGGACCGTCACCTCCCTTCTAGCTACTGCCCTATTTCCCTCACCAGTTGCGTATGCAAGGTGATGGAACGCATGATAAATGGGCGGTTGGTATGGTGGCTGGAAACGCACAACCTACTGAATAACATCCAGTGCGGTTTCCGACGACGCCGTTCAACAGTGGATCATCTTGTGTCCATGTCGACACAGATTATGAACGGATTTCTTAAGAACTGTCAAACAGTCGGAATATTTTTTGACCTCGAAAAGGCTTATGATACGTGTTGGCGGGCAGGGTTGCTACGTACTCTGCACACCTGGAATATACGTGGACGCCTACCACTCTTCCTTCAGGAATTCCTGAAAGACCGCGTATTCCGAGTAAGGGTTGGCTCAGTTTTTTCGAACCTTTTTGTTCAAGAGAACGGTGTACCACAGGGATCGGTATTAAGTGTTACGTTGTTTGCTATTGCGATTAATTCTATCTCGAAATGTGTACCTCCAGGTGTCTCGTCATGCCTATTTGTAGACGACTTTGCCGTCTACTGTACATCTCAGCGCACTCCGTTTTTAGAGCGCCGTCTTCAGACCACCTTGGACAACCTTAAGAGTTGGAGTTTAAAAATCGGCTTCCGATTTTCCGCTGAGAAAACCATCTGTGTAAACTTCTGGCGTCAGCAGAGTCGACTACCTCCAAGGCTCCGGCTAGGCGCTGATCTACTACCTTTTGCAGATGAGACGAGGTTCCTTGGATTGATATTTGATAGAAAACTTAGTTGGTCGTCGCATATAGCACAACTGAAGGCACGATGTGACCGATCTTTGAATATCTTGCGGGTACTAAGTGGAAAATCGTGGGGAGCGGATCGTGCAGTGTTATTGCGACTTTATCGGGCACTCATCCGTTCCAAATTAGACTATGGTAGTATCGTTTATGGCTCAGCACGACCATCTGTGCTGAAGAGATTAGACACAGTCCATAACTGTGGCATACGTATAGCTGTTGGGGCATTTCCAACGAGCCGAGTTATAAGCCTGTATGCTGAGTCTGCAGAACCTCCTCTGCAGTACAGGCGCAACATGTTATTAGCCAATTATGGCTGTGGACTTAATTGCATGCCCACACATCCATCGTTTACGCCGTTCTTTAATACCTTCATGGACGTGCGTTATAGGAACACTACTATTAAACCAAAGCCACCTGGTTTTCGTTTCCGGGAGCTCCTTAGACATCTTGATACTGACATGCCCAAGATGTATCCTAGGGGGGAGAGGACATACCCTCCTTGGTTGTGCAGAGCGTCCCCGGTTGATCTGGGCATGACTAAATATGATAAATCTACCATGTCTATGTCTAGTATCCGCACATGTTTTTTAGAATTTTTATCGCGATATAAGGACCATTTTGTAATTTATACTGATGGCTCCAAGAACTCAAATGGCGTTGGTTGTGCTTTCGTGTGTGGAACCGAACCCTATACATTCGGATTCCACACTAGCACTTCCATTTTTACTGCAGAGCTTTATGCAATATACCGGGCCATTTTACACGTACGCCGACGAAAGTTGGGGGACTGCTTAATCCTGAGTGATTCCCTCAGTGCACTTCAAAGCCTACGGCAGCTGTACAGCTACCACCCTATTGTGCAGCGTATACAGGATACCCTCCACGTTTTACACGCTTCTGGTGTTAACGTGGTGTGTGCATGGATTCCTGGTCACGTAGGCTTGCGGGGGAATGAAATGGCGGATTCAGCAGCCAAGACGGCTATCATGAAGCCCAGGGTTCGAATACCATCTGTGACATCGGAAGACTTTAGGGCCGAATTGCGGAGAGCTGTGCAAACCTGCTGGCAGGAAGAGTGGTCTGCTCTCCGCAATAATAAACTTAGATCTGTCAAAGAACTTCCTATTCCCTGGGTTACCTCCTGTCGGTCATCTCGTCGCGAGGAGGTGAGTTTGGCTCGGTTACGAATTGGACACTGCATTTTTACTCATAGTTTTCTTTTTAAAAAGGAGCCTTCTCCACTATGTCCGTTTTGTAATGAAGCGTTGTCTGTACGACACGTGCTGCTAGAGTGTTTTCACCTAGCAGACCTTAGGACGTCTCTGCAGCTGCCGGTCAGCTTTGCAGAAATTCTAGCGGACGATCACGCAGTAGTGGAGAAGGTTTTTAGATTCTTTTCGAGATTAGATTTTAGGATTTAGCAAATAGAATTTATGGTTTTTGGATGACATTTTTATTTTATTTATTTATTTATTTTTTTTTTATTTTATTTTTTTTTTTTTCAAGGCGTATGTGTTTTTTGTCTTTTTTAACATATACTGTTTTAGAATAATTTATATCTGGCTTTTGCCATGACCAGTTTCATTTAAAAAGGGCGCTGATGACCTCTGTAGTTGAGCGCCCTTATACTCATCATCACTCACTCTCACAGCCAGGAATGCAGAGTTCAGTAAGGGAACAATTTCACCATGTCTTCTTTTACTATCTCTTCGTTATTTTCATCATCACCTAACAGTATGTTCCAAGACTTTGTTGATGTTGTTTCGATTTCTTCCCAAGTCTAAGCCACCCAGTATGCAATGTCTTTCATGTTGATAGATCTTAACTTTTCCATCATGTCCTTGTCATTGTTCATTTCCTCTATCAGGGACAAAAAGAGTTGTTGCTGATATTTTCTTTTCAATGTTTCCAGCATACCTTGGTACATTTTTCTTTTTTATCCAGATTTATTGAACCCTATTTTACACAGTGGTATATTAGGGTTAGAGTTGATACATAAAAATACACAATTTTAACAAAAATATTTTAAATACTAAAAGGAAGAAATGATGTTTTAAGCTAATGCATATTAATTTAAACTATTTCAGATGTTTAAACACTGAGTTTATAAACATCATGAAGTACTTATACTGTTGTGGCTTCATTAGCAAAGATGTGAGCGGAGCAGAAAATTCAGTTCCTAGAGAGTCTAGCTTGAATATTAATTCCTGTCTTTCTCTCCAGAAAATGGGACAGCAGAAAAGGAGATGAACCACAGTTTGAAATTCTTCACCACACATGCACTCGGGGTTGGATGTTAAGTGAAAGCGTGATAAGTATTCACCAAATTTACCATGTCTACTTAAAAATTGTGTCAAAACAAAGTTTGGTACAAGAGTTTCACATTTTCCTCTGTCATATACACTAGGGAAAAATAATGTTTTTGTTAAACTTCCATTTGGAGTTGTTAGCCATTGTTGGTTCCATTCTTCAAGAATATGTTGATATATTATTCTCCTTACATTAGAAATAGGACATAAAGAGTATGTCACAGGAAGATTGGATTCTGCAGCCTTCTTAGCCAAGCAATCAGCTCTCTCGTTACCTAAAATTCCACTGTGTCCTTTAAGCCATGCCATGCAAATATGTCCTGGATGGTTTTGAAGCAAGGTTCTGATTTCATGTGCTAATGAATTTAAATTGTATTTATCATTAATAGCGAGTAGAGCTGATTGTGAATCACTAAGAATACGGGCACTGTTCCCATTAAGAGTACACCATTTTATAGCTTCTTTAATCGCTAAGAGCTCCGACTGGAGTACAGAACATTCAGGTGACAATTTAAACATGGAGTGAGTTAGTTCCGTTTGGTTTTCGTTTACCTTGGTACATTGTCTCGCACAATAACGTCACCTTAGGTGGGAGAAATAAGACCTTGATATCACCACTTCTAAGTTCTACATTTGGGTGTGATGGGGCATTGTCTATAGGAGAGCTTTTCTTGGGAGGTTGTTGGAAGGCAGAAACTTCTCTATAGATGGCACAAACTATGTAAAGAACCAGTCTTTAAAAATGGCAGCAGACATTCAGGCAGAGTTCTCGTTAGTGTAATGCACTGATAGAGCATTAAAAGAACATTAACATTAACAGAAATGTTTTTAAATATTCTAGGCCTTTTAGATTTACCAATCATTAGCAATTTAGCTTTGAAATTCCCCATAACATTACTGCAGGCAAGAATAGTAACCCTTTCCTTACCTTGGTTGTAGCTAAAGGCAGAAGACTGGCCAAGCTGCAAGAGTTTTGGATGGCAGCATCTTGGAATTTAATCCAGTATCGCCACAGTTAAAAATCTGATCACCAGTTAATTCTTTAGCAAGAATTAATTCTTGGGTTTCCTTTTTAAATTTCAATATGTTGTCTGATTTAGCGGACAATTTTTCACCACACATTAAGCTGCTTAATACTGTACTGTTTCTTCCAACGATCAAATAACCCAACGCTGGCAGTAAAATTAGGATCCCCTTCATTGAACGCTTTCCGGAAATGCAGCTCCTTCTTTTGCTGGATGGGGCGGCTTGTTATTGGTAGACCCTTTCCTCGTTTTTAAGTTTAAAAAAACACCCACTGCTTCACTAACTTTTCCATATTCACATTGTTTCATTATTTTCCTGTGTTTTAATGCATCACTTGTTGCTTTGGTAGTACACCACTATTCAATTTCTCTCTTTTTTCCAGTCCCCCACTATAACACACCCAACACTATCTGAAGCCACTTTTTGAAGAGTTTCCCCCTTGTCCAGTCTCTTTAATGTCGTCAACTTGTCCTCCATGGAAACAGCCCCTTTCTTCCTTTTACTTGCCATATTGTACTCTTAGGAAATGAAAACAATATCATCTGCATCCAAACTATACCTGCACACTTACTGAAGGTTTGAGAGTGCACATCCTGCTGACCAAGCACTGGTGAGAGTACTGTAACCATTCTCCGTACAGGCTGTCAAAGAATTTAGACACTGACATAATAAGAATTTTATTAAGTGATTGTTATTTGAGAAATATGCTTTTTATTAATATGTGTTGGATAATATGGAATGTCGGATTACGAAGGTCAGATAGCCAAGACTCTACTGTACTTGATTCCCAGGCTTCATCGTTAAACCATTATTATTAAGTTAATAGATGAAAATTAATCATTCCTCCATACTAGCTGTGCATAGGCTAAGGTTTTGGATAGATAGAGTTAACCTAAAAAATTTAATGCCATGACCGGGAGATCCATGTCCTGGCCATGGCATTAAATTTTTCAGGTAGAATCTATCCACCCAAAACTGTAGTCATTATTCTGTCACCCAATTATCAGAAGGCGCGACCAACTGGCGGCTGGGTGAGGGCCGGGAGGCATTCGGCCACGCCTACCCATTTGTCTTATAGCACTAACGAAGGGATGGTTGGATAAACATCACTGGCTGTCTCTTTCCCCTCCCCCTGCCGTCTGGAACCTTCGGAGTGATTCACTGAAACGCGAGGCATCCAGAAACAGCGATATTCCTATAAAAAGGGGCTGCAGTTGGCGAGTCAGTTCAGTTCTTGGCGAGCAGTCGTGAGGAGCGACGAGTGAGGGAACGGACTGGAAGACTGTGTACGTGCATCAGAGGAGTTGTCCGTAATTGCGAGTGCAGAGTGGACCTGTGACAGACGAACTGGTGAATTGTAATTGTGTGCACTATGTAATTCTATGAAATCGGCAAGTGTTCCAACTGTAATTCGGTGGAAATAAAGAGCATTTTGAGTTTGTGCAATTGTGCTTTTAATTTCACGAACCCACAAAGTCACAATACGGCTAGTATGGAGGAACAATTAATTTCCATCTATTAACTTAATAATAAAATGGTTTAACAATGAAGCCTGGAAATCAAGTGCTTACAATAGTAAGTCGCTGCAAACAATGTGTATCTTGAATATGAGGAAACCTAGCAGTTTACCAGGAAAACATATGAGTCAATTGGTGAATTTAATGTCATTATGGCACGTTGGCCATGGTAGCTCAAAAGTTATACCGGGAGATCCCTGGTTCAAATTCTGGCCATAGGATTGAATTTTTCAGGTTGACTATCTATCGAAAACCTTAGCCTATGCACAGCTAGTATGGAGGAACGATTAATTTCTGTCTATTAACTTAATAGGCAAGTTGCTGTTTGCTTTATCTCTTGTGATCATGCAGAGCATGAAATTTCAATTATCACATAGCCACCTGCTTTTTAAAAATTTAGGTTTTAGTCCACTGCAGGCAGCCTCAACTCAATGCACTGTGACATCATACCCTTTTGCTGATACCTAGGCGTGTGGAAGCAGGCAAAAATGAAGGTCAACAGAGGTAGAAAGTCAGCCAGTGGTGGAATAACTAAGATTTGCAAATCTGGAAAATTAGAACATTTCTATACTTCATAAGCTGCCACTGCACACTGTTTGCATGCATCTGCTGTTGCTGCACTCAAATAATCAACTGTAACACAGTGCCGCTTGCTAGCACTAATGTGCTGACCTTGTTGACTGCTCGTATTTCATGAGTTCAGCCTGTCTGCTCTACTGTATCTTTCTTATACTTCAGGCAAATGTGTAATGGTTCATCTTGATAATCAAGAAGTATATTGAAAAAAAGAAGTAAGTCTGTGTAACTATAGTCTAAAAGAATGAAAGTCATGTGAATATGGCATAATATACTTCAAGATATGAAGTTCAGCTATGAGCAAGTTATACATTCAGCTGATAAACCTATGTAGCGCATTTCCTTGCAATTGATGTTCTGGAATCTCTGGAAGATGTTTTTGTCGATACATGTTCTTTATTATTATTGCTGTTGCTTATAATTAGGCTAAGTGGAATGGAGCATAAAGGAACTTAATGAGAAATACTTCAGCAAATAGTAATCAATAGAAATAAAATTTCCTCGTCCAGGTTACGACATCAAGACCTTTTCTCATAGTTTTATTAGTCTTTCTAGTCATCATAAATAAGGTTTTGAGCCCTGTTTTGTTTCATTACTTCTATTTTATTGTACAATGATGGAAAAGAAACCACATGATAAAAGCTAACAAATCCCCAGTGATAGCATTTCACATAAATTCAGAAAGGCGTACTTAACATATTACAAATTATCCTATAGGGATATTATACAAAAGAAGCTGTGTAATTGTAAAATGAGAGTGTTACTTTACGTCCAAAAAGTGTATTTGGAGAGCAACTATAGGTAAGCTTATAGGACATTGTAGAATTGGCCCTTTGTCTAATAACCCAATAAAGTACTTAGTGAGCAGTGGAAGGTAATGGATTTATAACCATAATACTCTTAAAAGTAGGAAGAAGAAGCAACTAAGAGACAATGGTAACCAAAAATAAAATAATTCTTTTATTAGTTAACAGCACTATCAATAGCCAGGATTATACCAGTACTGCTATTATGCTGGAATTTTGTCCTGCAGGAGTTCTTTTACGTATCAAGTCTGTTGACATTGCTTGCTGTTTTCAAGCACATTTAAAACCCATCAGTCTAGGTTTGAAGCTGCAACCTTGGGATCAGTAGGTTCTGACAAATACTTGTTTTAAAGTTATAAAACAAGCAAAAAAAGATGGCAAACGATAAAGTCATCAAAAGGCTCAAAACAAAATGAAAGCCTCATGGAAAGTAAATCCAAGTACTCTTCAGGTATTGATAATGTTCCTGATTTTTTGCTAAAGAAATGTTCTATTCTTATTGCACACCCGTTAGCAGACGTATGTAATAGCTCACTTGAACATGCCGTGTTTCCAGAAGCTCTAAAAACTGCTAAAGTAAAGCCACTATACAAAAAAGGAGATAAAACCAATTTACTAAATTATAGGCCAATTTCACTCTTATCCAGCTTCTCTAAAGTACTGGAAAAGATATTCTATAAAAGACTTATAGCATTTATAGAGATGAATGATTTAATATCTAAAACTCAGCATGGGTTTTGTAAACAAAAATCAACAGAAACTACACTTTTTGATTTTGTAAACAGTGTAATAAATACTTTGGATAACAAAGACAAAATACTAGGCGCATTTTTTGACCTAACTAAAGCATTCAATGTACTAAACCACAATTTACTATTCCAAAAACTAGAACATATGGGTATTAGAGGGCATGCATTGGAATGGATCAAATCATATCTCAAGGACAGGAAGCAAATAGTAGAAATTTCACATACAGAAAAAGATTGCATTAAAGAATACCGATAAGACACAAAATATATTAAGTTTGGTGTACCACAAGGTTCTATTTTGGGTCCTATTCTTTTCTTATTGTTTGTAAATGATTTACAGTCAAATATTACAGCTAAAACAATAGTTCAATATGCTGATGACACAAATATATTAATTGAAAGCAATGCACTTGAAGAGCTACAAATCTTATCCAGCAGAATGTTCAGTAATATTTATAAATGGTTCAGCAATAATAATTTAATTGTAAACTTGTATTGTATTGTATTGTATTCTTTATTCACCGTTTGAAAAACATTTTTACATTTTCATGGCTTCGTCAAGTTGATATACAATTTACTAAAATACATTTAAAATTAAGATTCCTGATTTGGTTAGAGATTCAAACTAACAACTGTACATTACATGTCTAGGAATTCAGTCACTGAATAAAACGAGTTATGTAATAGGAATGACCCAAGCTGTTTTTTAAATACTTTATTATCTTTGATAATTTTTATATTTGTTGGTAATTTATTGTATAGTTTTATATCATTGTGATGTGCAGTATTCTTTGCTAAATTAGTTCTATATTGTTGGATGTGTAAGTTTTCCCTATGTCTTGTTTGATGATCATGTAACTGACTGCTTTGATTAATGTATGTTTGTGTTGTTGAACATAGTAAATTACTTCTAGCATGTATATACAGGCTACAGGCATAATCTTTAATTTTTTGAATAACTCTCTGCAAGATGTTCTACTTGTCTTGCCCATCATTATTCTTATTGCTCGCTTCTGCATTTTGAAAACCTCTTCCCATTTGGTTGCAACACCCCAGGATAAGACACATGTAGTTCATTTTCAGTTTTCTCAGAATAAGCCTCCTGTACAATCACAATTAATATGTAATAATAAAGTAATTAAGTATGTAAATACAACTAAATTTCTTGGTCTTTGGATACAGAGTAACCTAAAGTGGGAGACACATGTTGATCATCTAATTAAAAAACTGAGTACAATTTCTTATAATTTCAGACAACTGGTACAAATAGTTAACATAAAAACTCTCAGAAGCGTGTATTTTGCGTGTGCTCACTCCATTTTAAAATATGGCATAACATTATGGGGTAACTCGCCACATTGTAAATCATTATTCATAATGCAAAAACGGATTCTAAGAATACTTGGAGGAGTTAAATCAACATCTACGTGCAGACCATTATTTAAAAAATTTAAAATCTTACCTCTTCCATGTATTTTCATTTTTGAAATTTTAAAATTTACAAAGACAAATTTACTGAAAGGAAATGGCCACTGTACCTTTAATAACACAGTACATAATCATAATACTAGACAGAGAATGGATATTCATGTGAATAGAAGTAACACAAGAGCTCATCAAAACAGTGTAATAAACCTAGGAATCACTTTTTTTTTAATAAACTGCCTATAGCCAATAAAACCACTTGCAATTTTTCAGCATTTAAAAAGTCAGTTTTGACATACTTGCTAGACCACTGTTTTTATTCTGTTAGTGAATTTATGGAAGTTTATAATATTGTTACATTTCTGAATTAATTGTGTATATTATAAAATTCTTGAGATATCTTTATAAAAAATTATTTTGTACAAACACTGACTTGTCCTTATTGGATGTGACTTGTTAATTTACAAGTATAGTTAACTGCACTGTAAATTCACAATTTAACGTGTCTTATATCATAGTACTCATGTACAATGTATGATTTACAAGATGAATAAATTATCTATCTATGCCTAACCAACTGAGCCACCCCTATTGACATATTAACAAAAGTGACAACAGACACAGCAATGGAAAAGCTGAAGGACTTAGAAGAAATGGTGGCTGAAAGGAAAGAATTGGAAGGAGAATAGTGGGAACAAAACAAATAAGTCTACTGCAGATATGCAAGGAATTAGTGCTAATTAAAAAGGAAATTCAAGACATTAGAAGCAAAGTGGTGAAATCGGAAGACGTGAAAGAAGATTCAATGTAATGATTTCGGAGACTGAAGAAAGAAGTAGGATTGTCACAAGGAATTACTGGAAAGATTGGGAATAAAAGGAAGAAATTATGAGATTTGTGATGCAACTGAGAAACAAAGACAGTTTTTTTTTGTGTGTAATTTACGTCCTCCAATGTTAAGTCAAATTGGACAATGAAATGTGAGCATGAGCCCAGGGTCCATGGAGCTTAGAGTTACCGACATTCATCTTCCAGGATGACTCTATCATCTAGCAGTTAGAGATGTATGCTCTTCTTCCTTGATTACACTCATGTCTTCTTTGTTTAATTAGCAGCCTCATTATTTCCTTCTGCTCATATGAAAAATCCTTATTTATATACATTTATTTCCCTGTCTTTGTTAGTCAAATTGATGAAATTTAATCACTCTTCCACACTAGCTATGTGTAGCCTAAGATTTGGATAGATAGAGTCAGCTGTAAAATTCAATACCATGGCCAGGATTTGAACCACGGATCTCCCGGTATCTGTCAGGTTGCTCTAAACCATTGAGCTATCATGGCCAACATTAAATTCTCCAACTCTCATATCAGTTCTGGTAAACCACTAGGGTTTCTCATATACAGTGAGATACACACCTTTTGTGGCAACTTACTGTGCTGTAAGTACTTAAGTCCCAGGCTGCATAGTTAGCACTATTAGGTTAATTAATGGAATTTAATCATTCTTCCATCAATTAACCTAATAGTGGTAATTATGAAGCCTGGGACATAAGTACTTACAGCATTGTTGGTTGGTTGGTTGCTAATGCTCATGGAGTTGGAGAATTTCCATTTTCCTTCTGGCCTCCCAATAACGTGTGAATAGTTGTGTTGTCAGTTCTCCATCTGTTTTTGTCAGGACACTACACTGGAGCAGATGATCTCCGTCCATCAATGAGTTCGGGTCCCTACACAGTGTGCAGGTCGGGGATTCAAAAATATTAATCCTGTATAGATGAGCGGCCAAACAGTCGTGGCCAGTAATCAATCGGAAGATGACAACTGTACTGCTTCTTGGGTAGTCTGGGATGGGATTTTTACTTCCTTTTAGAATTTTCCATTGCTTGTTGGTACTTTTTTCTTTGCATTCTTCTTTCCAGAATAAGTTGATTCTATTGTTTATATGTAGTTTTGATGTGTGGAATGAGGTTTTTTGTTGGCAGTTTGTTTTATTTGTGTTCCTTTTTTTGCCAAGGAATCGGCTATTGCATTGCCTGTAATTCCGCAGTGGGATGGAATCCACTGGAAGTGTATTTCTTTTTTTAGACCTTGTAGTATTTATAATGAACTGTAAATTTCAAGTATTCTATTGTTGTTAGGGTACAGTGAGGATAGGGCTTGAAGTGCTGATTTAGAATCGCTTAGAATCACTGCTTTAGAGAAAGAGTTCACATGGTTGAAGAGTTGTTTCAGCGAGGTGTTGATTGCTTCTAATTCTCCATCATAGTGGGTTGCTAGTGTGCCCAAACAGATGTAAAAATTGAATATTTTACTATGTATTCCTGCTCCAGCATTACTTTCTTTGTCAAATAGGGAGCTGTCTGTGTATATGTGTAGCCATGAGTATTTTGGATAATAAGTTTCAATTGTTTCTAGAGCTAGCATTTTAAGTGTTTCTGCACTTACATCCCTTTTTGACTATATTTTGCAGAAGGTTTACTCTGCTATTTATTTTAGGTTGTGATAGAGAGCAGATTGGAAGCGAGAGATGTTCAATTTTGTTTGTGTCTTCAAGGTTGTATTTTCTCTGTAGGTTATAGGCTTTCTGCATAAATCCTTCTTGTGTTTTTAAGGTCCTTTCTCTGCTTTTGTAGTTCTACCAGTGAGTATTAAAGGGGAGCCTTTGTAGTTTTTCATTTAGGAGGAGATTCTGTTTTTCCATTTCATATTTAATTGGCAAGTTATTTGTAGCAATTTGCATTGCAGTAATTGGTGTTGATTTGACTGCTCCCATTATTAGTCTGAGTGCTTGGTTCTGTAATGTTTCAAGCTGTGCTAGTTTGCTTTGACTTGCTGTAAGTATCACCTCGCTTCCATAGAGGAGTGCTGGTTTGATGTAACTTACAGCATTGTAAGTTGCCACAAAATGTGTGCTCTCCTCTCTCTGGCGGTGGACAACAGATGAAGACAACAGATGCTAGTTGCAGAGGGGTTGAAAATGGAGGTTAAAGGCATTCGAAACTAGTCCCTCGATAATATAAAAAAAAGCTTGGCACTGCATCTAAATTATCCTAGTTTAATGCAGATGGTGGTCATATTCCTTAAACATATCATTGTACTTAGAGTGTGTGTGATTTTTCTTTAAAACAGTGATAACATCATTCTGGACATGTTTTGTAATAGCATTGTCTATCTATAAATGTAATGTTACAGTAATCAAATCACATATTTTCAGATCAAATAACAGGATAACCAAAGCTATACCACAATCAAACAGTGACCTTGCTTGGTTTACCTCCACATGACTCTTACAAGGGCATTATCATTATGCTCACACCTATGCTTGAGAGTTTGATGTCATCATCTTTGCTCTATGTGGGACATTGTGCCAAAAGCCAGGTGTAGAGTATAACTGAGAGTACCCGAAAATGAGTCCAGAATACGTAGGAACATATAGGCATAATAACACAACATTGTATACGAGGGATTGTTTACCCGTGCGGCAGCGGTCTACACATGGCATATGTAAGGAGCACCGACATGTAGTTCACAAGGGATGTCCAGCAGCTACTTGCAAGTGTTCGCATGCGGCACTTTTCAAGCTTCAGTTTTGGTCATTGTGGTTTTACTCCGCAGCACATTTTTGGTGCATAGGCCCCATATAGAGCAGAAATGATGCCATCAAACTCTCAAGCAAATATAGATATGAGCATAGTGTAGTTCCCTTGTTAGGAATACTTATTACTACATATACTTCAAAATATGAACTTAATCCATTTTGAATCCCTTAAACATTGGATGGGTCTGATCATTAATATCAAAGGAATTTTTTATCATATTATTTAAATTATTGAGAACAGAAAACATTACTAGTGTGTTTGATTAGTTATATCTTAAATCACCAATGAAAAGAAAGAATTCACTTCAATTCAACCTAAATTTATGTGTTACATAATTCAGTAAAAGAATATAAAGAAGACAGTCTGTAGGATCACATAAATCGTTTAGACATAAAATCTAGTTAAGTTCAATTAATGTAAATATTTCTGTACATTGTCAGTATGTGCAAAAACTTTTGTAAGTTATTTATCGTAACTTTCTGTAATGTATGTAAGTTTATTGATGGAAATTAATCATTTCTTTACATAGCCACATGTAGGCAAAGGTTTTGGCTAAGGTCTTTTCTGTAATGTATTTGACAAACATTAAATTTGATGTGTAACCAGTTTACTGGGTTTTACCCAAATTGTGTAAATGTATGTGATGAATAAATTAGCTATATATTTACCTCCTTTGCTACCCTTGATAGTTGTTCTGCCATCGATTTTCCTGTCTGCTGGACCATTTTGTAGAAGTACCCATCTTTATCTTCAAGTAGTATGTGAGGGTGATCATATTCCTGAATGCAAAAAATTAAATACTAGATTTCATTTTAAATACTTTCAAATATTATGTTTTGAAGGAAAAGAAGACACAAGTAATTATGAATGTCAAGTTTTCCTATTCTGAGATACTTGTGTGCAAAATTTGAAGCACTTCAATAAATGTATCTGATCCATATGGAGACAATATTATTAGCAAACATGCAATTTTGTTAATTGGCAAGCATTTTGAAATAATAATAAACTACATCCCCCCCCAAAAAAAATCAATATTAATAAATAGAGAATATATATTTTTTAGAAAATGTAGTTTTTTTATTTTCTCTTAGGCAAAGATGTTCGAAGAATTTAATATTTTTATTAGATGTCACTGGTTTATATGCAATAAAAGATTATAGCAATATACATTAAAACAAAATTTGCACAATGGAGTACTACCAGACGATTTATTCATATTTTTTTTTAAAGTTAATAGGTGTGTATATACACAAGACAGAAAAGTTGTTTCAGCTATATGTTATATTCTGTTTGTTCTTTATTTAAATGCAGTTGTTATTACAGTGGTTCCGATGCATTAAGTTTTATAGTTTATTATTAAATTTAATGATGTTTATCTAACATTTCTTTTGAGTATAAACCAGTGACAAAAATACAACAAACAAATTGAAAACTTCACAGTAGCTTATCAGTTTTGATCTATCAATCATGAAATTGCACCAAACATCAAGTTACTGAAAGCTGCCACTTTCCCAGCCAAACCAAATGCATGAACAAAAAACACACACATTAAAGGACAAAGATCACTACATTAATTTTGATTTGCTGCTTCCAAACAACTTTTGGAAATTCATTGTTCCACCAAAAGATCAATAGTACCAAGAATCAGCCGGAAAAATACAGATGATGGAGACAAATCCTAGTTCTCGAAACATGTTCAGGTAGATTTTTAGTTAGAGATGTTTAGTATTTCTAATTCCAACTCATCTTCATAAACAAAAGAATAAGTTCACTTACAATGATTTAATCATCCTTAATAATACATGGCTAATCTTCCAGTATAACAGCTCTTTCTGGGTCGAGGCATACTGCCAGGTCAGTACATCTCCTACCTCTGCCTACCTTAATAATACATATAGTACAATGATCCAAGCTGTTATCTTATCATTCATACAATACTTAACATTCTTAGCCTCATTCTTATTACAATTCCTTTCTTGGAAGTGTTGAAAACAGTGTTGTTATAATGAATTAAATTTTATAGGGAGTCGATTAATGACACTAAACAACACTTACTTTAAAATTTTTCTGGAACATGTTTCAGAGACTCTGCCTCCATCCTCAACCGGCCATCGACTGGTTCTCATTGGTGTAGTTGATATTTTGTCATAGGTCTCCTCTGGTGGCGGTTCAAGGAACTTGCTGAACAAATCTTTCTGGGGGATGTCGAAATTGAATACTTTGTTCCTATTTTTTGAAATGAAGATTTGTTCCCAAGTGGATAGTTCTTGTTTTCCTGATGTATGTTGTAGTAGTTTTGGTTCTGGATTTATGTTGTGGTTTATTTCCCAAAAATGCATTGCAACAGCTGATTTTTCTAATTATTTATATTTCAACTATAAAAATGACTTTCCCAAATCATCAGTAGACAAAAAAGTGAACTTACCAAAAAAGAAGAAGCTAATAAAGGAAACCACAACCCTCTCAGCTACAGAAACTAATGTGATTTTCAAAAAATTCACTTACCATCCTTGGACCTTTGATAAATTCAAAAAAGTCTTCAAAAAACAAAACATTCAACTAGCACCAGTCAACCATTTCTCCTTAAAAACCTAATTTGCTCAAACATCAAAGATGCCATTCCATCTAACAAAAAGTCTGGTATATATCAAATTGAATGCAGTGACTGTAGTCAAATTTATATTGGAAAAACCAAAAGAAATTTAGAAACAAGAGCAAACGAACACTTTAGGAACTTAAAATATAAACAATTAGAAAAATCAGCAGTTGCCACGCATTTTTAGGAAAAAAACCACAACATAAATCCATAACCAAAACTACTAAAACATACATCAGCAAAACAAGAACTATCCACTTGGGAACAAATCTTCATTTCAAAAAATAGGAACAAAGTATAAAAATTATTTGTGGTTGGTTTATTGACACTCGTCACTTACTTTTTCATATATTTATGAGAGACTAGTTTCAAAGGCCCTGGCCTCCATTTTCAATCTCTTCCCAACTGGCAACTGATGTTATCTGCTCTCTCTGGTGGTGGAACTATGAACTTTTTTGTCAAATTATCTGCTGGCGGGATTTCAAAGTTCATTACGCGATCCTTATTTTTCCAGATGAATATGTTCTCCCATGTTGTCAATCTATTTTGGTTTATCACTCCTTTTAATAATTTTGGATTTGGATCAATGTCATGGTTTTCATTCCAAAAATGAAATGCTACTGCTGACTTGTCTTCTTGTTTCAATCTGATGTTTCTAAAGTGTTCTTTGACTCTGGTTTTTAAATTTCTTTTTGTTTGACCTATGTAGCATTTTTCACAATTCTTGCAATTTATTTGGTATATTCCAGATTTGTTACCTGAAGGAATTTCATCTTTTGTTTTTGAATTTAGTAATTTTAAAATTGAGTATCTATTAGTAGGTGCCAAGATGATATTTTGTTCCTTGAATATCTTTTTAAATTTATTAAATGTTTTTGGATGATATGTGAATGAACTGAATATGCTGTTGCTTTCTTTTTCTTTAATAAATGTGGTTGTTTCCTTAATGGTTTTCTTTAGTTTAGATTTTCTAATTTTCTTCAACACCAAACTTTTGTTGTATCCGTTTTCTTCTGCTATGTGTATTATTGCTTTTTGTTCCTTGAAATATTCTTCTTTTTCCATGGGTATGTTGACTAGTCTGTGTGTAAGGCTGTTTATTATTGCATGTTTATGCGTAATTGGGTTGTGGCTATTATTTTTTATATAATTTTCTGAATGTGTTGGCTTCCTGTAAATTCCAAATTTTATTTTTGTATCATTCCTGATGATATTTAGATCCAAGAAAGGTAATTGTCCATTGATTTCCTTTTCTATTGTGAATTTGATAGTCCTTTCTTGCAGATTGAGTAATTTTAATGCATCATCTAAATGTTTACTTGGTACAATTGCAAAGATGTCGTCAACATATCTATACCAAACCTTGAAGATCAATGGGAAGGACTTTTTAATTTGTGTTTCAAATGCACTCATAAATAAGTTAGCCAAAAAAGGTGAAAGTGGATTGCCCATTGATAGTCCTGATTTCTGCTTGTAGTGTTTTCCATTAAAGCTAAAGAAGTTTTGTTCAATGCATATTTTTGTTAGAGAAATATATTCTTCTGCTTCTATTGCTTCCATATCAATTGTAGCTAGCCATTTTTTTAACACAGTCTGCAATTTTTCTGTTGGTATGCTTGGAAATAAAGATGTGACATCAAATGAAACCAGTCTGTCATTTTTGTCCAAATTTATATCTTTGATTTTTTCTACTAAATCTAAAGAGTTTCTTAAATTTGCACTTTCAAATTTTGGAAAACTATTAAATTTACTTAGTAACCATTTGGCCAAATTATATGTGGGGGCATTTATGCTACTAGTAATAGGTCTCATGCCTTTCCCTGTTTTATGAATTTTTGGCAGCCCATATACTCTTGGTAATGTTGGATTATCTACTTTAATTTTGTGCAATTCTTTTTTGTTGATTATTTTGCTCTCTTTTAGCGTTTTATTTGTGGTTTCAATGCAGTACTTTAATGGATTAGTTTCTACTTTTTGGTAATTACTGTCTTCTAACAAATCTTCCATCCTCTTTGTGTATTCTTCTTTTTCCAGAATTACTAGTTTATTTCCCTTGTCTGCTTTAGTATAAATAACCGGTTTCTTTTTAAGAGCTTTTATGATTTGGTTACTAAAATTCTTTTTCTTTTCATTTTTAATCTCTTCTACTATTTTGGAGCATTTGTTTTTTACTGTGTTTTTACTTTCTTCATTAAGTGTTTGTGTAGCAATTTGGATGTCAGCAATGTAATCTTCAATTTGGTTGGAATAATCTACACATGTCTTTAAACCTAGATTCAGCATATTCAGTTCTGTTTTTGTAAAATTTTGGTTTGATAGGTTTACCACATTGTTTAGATGATCTTTTAGGTTATGTTTGTCTTTTTGATTTATCTTTTTAAAAGTGCCTGCTTTCTGGCATAAATTTTTTAATTTATTCTTTAACTTTGCTGTTTTTGTCTTCATTTTTCTATTAAGATATGCTAATAAATTGTTTTCAAAATTTTCCCAAAATATACTTCCTGATTGACAACATGGGAGAACATATTCATCTGGAAAAATAAGGATCGCGTAATGAACTTTGAAATCCCGCCAGCAGATAATTTGACAAAAAAGTTCATAGTTCCACCACCAGAGAGAGCAGATAACATCAGTTGCCAGTTGGGAAGAGATTGAAAATGGAGGCCAGGGCCTTTGAAACTAGTCTCTCATAAATATATGAAAAAGTAAGTGACGAGTGTCAATAAACCAACCACAAATAATTTTTATATTAATTTTGACGTCACTGTTACTAAATTCCTCCAAACACACATCAGGAACAAAGTATTCAATTGCTACATCCCCCAGAAAGATTTGCTCAGCAAGTTCCTTGAACTGCCACCAGAGGAGACCTATGACAAAATATCGTCAACTACACCAATGAGAACCAGTCGATGGCCGGTTTAGGATGGAGGCAAAGTCTCTGAAACATGTTCCGGAAAATTTTTAAATTAAGTGTTGTTTAGTGTCATTAATCGACTCCTTATAAAATTTAACTCATTTTTATTATCTAAACTTGTACTGATATGTTGTCTCTTGGTTATCTTTGTAGAATTTAATTGCACCATCTGATATTTTAAAATACTTCCGTAATAGAGAAATGTCCTCATTTGCTTTGGTTTGTTAGAACAGTGGAGAATAGTAGTGCTGATTGGTATGTTTTTCTTCTAAGAACTTGAACAAGTCTTTGAACTACTTTTTCTTCACTGATGCACTGATATTTATTTTCTTGTATGATATGATGATTATTTATTTTGAATGAATACTTGCCTTGAACCATCATTTAAGTTTTTTATTTTCCACTTTTTGTTGAGTACTTTCACAGTGCCATGTTCTTCTAAGATATAATGGTACGCAATTTCTTTATGTATGATTTCTTAATTCTACCACTCATTTTGGAGTCATGTAGCTATGTACACTGACCGGAAAGAAATGAATACTCTTTAATCAGCAACACTTTTCTAAGAATTTTATAAACATTGCCATTATGCTACTGTTTTAATTTTGACAGCAGAAGGAGTTGGAGTATAAGATATACAGTGGTGCAATCACTAGTGGTAGTGGTAGTATCCTATATAAGTCAGTCAGTAAATAAGGGTGTCCTTGAGGAAATTTCATGGTAGACAGGATAATCTATCCTTTCACATATCAGAAGCTCTTAAAAAGTAGCAGAACAGATATTGTTTTCCTTCCTAATGGTATATTTTATCCCTATCACTCAGCATTCACTACTCATAATACGAGGGTGTTCTGAAAAGTTTCCGACCTCAACATGAAGATGGCAGCACTCATAAATAAAAGCTAGTGAAAATTTGTTGATCATCTGTTGACAGTTACTCACCAAATTTTCAACCATTTTGGATGCTCAGTTGTTATGTAAAAGTCGTTTGAGTGAGTTGATGTGAGTGTTTTATGAAAATGCACAAAATTGAGTATCGAGCTGTCATTAAATATTTGTTTTTGAAAGGCAATACACCTATGCAAATCAAAGATGAGTTGAATTCTGTGTATGGTGACCACAGTGAAATTTTGGGCAGCTGAATTTTAACATGGCCATAAGAGCTTGGGAGATGAACGTTCAGGACGTCCAAAAACTGCAACTACTGACGGAAATATTGCCAAAGTTCGCCAAATGGTGCTAGATGACTGCCGAATTAACGTGAAAGAGATAGCACAGGCTATCAACATGTCAAAACAACGTGTTTGTCACATATTAAATCAATATTTAGACATGAGAAAGCTGTCCGCGCATTGGGTGCCGATTTGCTTACGTTAGGCTAAAAATGTATTCAAATGAACATTTCCAACGCTCTGTTGGCACAGTTTAGGTGCAATAAATCCGAGTTTTGGCGCCGATTAATTACTGTAGATGAAACTTGGATACACTATTATATGTCTGAAACAAAAATACAGTCCAAACAGTGGACTGCAAAGGGGAAACCAGCTCCAAAATAAGCCAAAGCTGTTTTTTTCGGCTGGGAAAGTGATGGCGACTGTTTATAGGGATAGTCATTGAGTTATTTTAATCAGTTATCTTCAAAAAGGAAAAACCATTACAGGAGCATGCTATGCATCATTACTTGACAAGCTGAACGCCGAACTTGCAGAAAAACGGCCACATTTGCAGAAAAAGAAAATCCTGTTTCACCAAGTCAACACCTCAGCGGTTGCAGTGGCAAAAATCCACAAATTACGGTTTGAACTGCTTGACCATCCGCCTTATTCACCAGATCTAGCCCCAAGTGACTTCTTTTTATTTCCTCAGCTGAAAATTGTGCTCGGAGGACAGATTTTCATCAAATGAAGAGGCAATCACCTTTGTGAAAAATTATTTTGCAGAGAAAAATGCTGAGTACTATTTGGACGGGTTACAGAGATGCGAGCATCTCTGGAAGAAGTGTGTAAAGTTACAAGGAGACTATGTTGAAAAATAAAATAAAAAATTCTGAAAAAATGTCTTGTATCTTTATTAGGTCAGAAACTTTTCAGACCACCCTCCTAATCATAAACTTTAACAGAAACTAATCTTGGTCCATCTTGTTTACATGTGGCATATGATGAGACTGGGAATATCTTTGTTGTATTGTTCAATATTTTGCATTCTTTCTTGTCTTCGCAAGTTTAGAATTTTATTTAATTGTTGTTATTCTTGTTTTTTTTTTTTTGTTTTTTTCTTGTTTCGTTTTTCAAACAGATTAGCACCCTTGTTTCTAGACTAGAATGAAGAGCGATGCATGTAGTCAGAATATGAAAAATGTCTCTATGCTTTTAATATTAGGTACTCACTTTCTTTTGTGTGGCCTGTACGTTAAACTTAAAGTTTACAATACTTCAAGATACAAGGGAATTGTAGTGACTGAATGTGATGTATAAGTAAAAGAATATTTTGAATAGCAGAAGAATGCTTGGACTGTCACATGTACGTTCCCAGTAATTTTATTCATCCAATAAAGCATTAAGTATATGGCATTGGGCCAAATACAAATTACTTATTCAGACTCAGTAATGAATGTTTTACCTGAATTAGCAATTAGCAGATTTGATTTATGTATTGTGAGGTATTTTATTAATTATTCTGCAACGTTTATGTTGTGATGGCAAGGAGAATTCTAAGTAAAGCCTGCTTCGGTAGTGTAGATGGCAGCATGTCTGCCTCACGTTCAAGAGGTCCTGAGTTCGAATCTCGGTCAGGTTGAGTTACCTGGATAAGCTTATTTCCGAGGTTTTCCCTTATCCTGAAAGACGAATGTCGGGTAACTCTAAGCTCTAAGGACCCTGGACTCATTTGAGCATCATTTCACCCATTCCATTCATCGTCCGATATGACATAATGTCGGAGAACGTAAAATTAAAAAAAAAAATCTAAGTAAACCAGATTTTCCAAGGTAGAAAGAGATTTTACACACTATTAGATCCAAATATCCTAACTTATACTCTTTTAAATCGTTAACAATGATAGCATATAAAATTTACAGGATTTGATAGGCGGTGTTTTAGCATCTTGCTTCACATATCTCACTCCATCTGCTTTGTTTGTTAACTTGAAAGAAGACGTATACTTACCACCATTCTTCCTGCATCCATAACAAGAACTTTGTCTGAATCCATTATAGTGTTGAGTCTGTGTGCTATTGTTAAGACTGTGCAATCCTTGAACTTTTTCCTGATTGTATTCTGAATAAATGCATCAGTCCTGTAAAACAATACAGAATAAATACTTGAATTGTTTTTTTTTTTTTTTAACTCTTAAAGCATAATAGAATAAGCTGCAAGAGAATTAATAAATAAAAGCTGTATCTTTACAATTCTGTACAAGACTGCTCTTATAAAGTGCAGGAAAAGAAGGAAATGATTATATATGGTATCAGTTGTTACAAGATACTTAATCATTAAGTAGCAAGTTAATAGTAACATCAATTTATCTCTTATTTACATGTTTCTTTCAATATCAACTTTGGTTTGATTTCTGATATCTAGCATTACAGTTGGGTTTCTTCCTGGTGGTGGGAAGATGACTTTTGCAGACTGAATTTTTAAGTTCATCAGATGATCTGCTTTTTCTAGATGTGAATTCTTTCCCATATTGTAGTTCATATCTAGCTATTTTATTGTTTTAATAATCTTGATTTTTATCAAGTGCTACTTTCCAGATGGTACATGGCAATGCAGTTTATCTGTTTTAGTTTAACGCCCCTGATGTGTTTGTTTACACAGTTTCTTTTAATTTTACAAGGGTGCACTATTGCACTGGCACAATTGTTCCTACAACAATTTGTCAAACATTACTCACAGAGACTTTTGACATCCTCAAAATATCAGGGCTGTTCAATAAAGAATGATATCATTTTGGTCATAATTTTTTGCACTAAAATTCAATCTTATTATATTGTTAGCTTAATGCGAAACAAACACACCATAGTAATTTCATTGTTGGCACTCCTGGTTCCTGGCTGTGAGAACCAGGCAAGTTCAGATATGTTCAGTATCGCCTACCGCTGCAATGGAGGTGACACGCGAGGAACAATATGCGGCTTTGAAATTATTCTGTTTTCGTCTCAACAAATCTTCAGTTGAGGCCTATACAATGTTACAGGAGGCCTATGGAGAGTCTGTTCTTCCCTACAGCACAGTTCGAAGGTGGTTTAAAATGTCTAAAGAGGGGAGACAATCAATTTCAAAGGAAGGTGGACCCGGTGCTCCAGTTACTGCTCTTACGGAAGAAAACATCAACACTGCTGCTACCATTGTGAGAGAGGATCGACAAATTACCTTAAAATCGCTTTCTGAAATACTGAACATTTCGTTGGGTGCCACCGACACGTTGGTGACAGAAACATTACACATGAGACGTGTTTGTGCGCGATGGGTTCCAAGACTGTTGATTCCTGAACAAAGGACATTCGCATGCAGGTCTGCATGCAGTTAAAGTTGATGTTAGAGGAAGATCCAGAATTTCTTTCAAACGTAATCACTGCTGATGAAACTTGGCTACATCATTTAGATCCTGAGAGCAAACAGCACAGCTCAGTGCTCTCAGCAAAGCTCTCCTTCATCACCAACCCCCCAAAAAGCAAAAGTGGTTGCTTCTGCTGGGAAAGGTATGGTCATCTCATTCTTTGATATTCATGGAATGGTTTATCAGCATGTTGCACCTGCACACACATCAGTAATTAGACAATACTACAGGGATGTCCTGAAAACATTGCAAGTCCAAATCAGGTGCAAAAGACCACATTTCCGTGAAGCAGGCGGGATGCTGCACCATGATAATGCACGGCCGCATACTGACAATGTTGTTGCTGAATATCTTGCAGAAATCAATGTAAAGTGCATCCCTCACCGTCCTTATATGACTTTTTTCTATTCCCTAACTTGAAGAAACGCCTTCGTGGAAGGTATTATCCATCATCAGAAGCAGTGGTGAAGGCTGTGGAGGCGATTTTGAAGGATCTCTCAAAAATAGTTTCCAGCATGTCTTTGAAGACTGGCAGAAACGCTGGGACAAGTGCATCACATTCAGGGAAGACTATTTTGAGAAGGATCATCAAAATTATGAGGATGAGGATGAGTAAAGGTACGTTGTCAAAAAAAAATTGCGATCATTCTTTATTTAACAGCCCTCATGCTTGCCCTCTCAATGCTATTAACTTATCCCATCTCCTTCACTATTCCTTGAAGACGAGTAGGTAGTCATTCTTTGACATCCTCTTCAGGGTTACCTCTGAAGCTTTTCCTGCATTGGTCTTGTTAAGTCATTGTCCCTTAAGTTCCTTTTTAGCAGTTGAGTTGAAAAAAAGTGACACAGAGCTTATCAGGGACTGTAAGGTGGATGGACTGCCTTTTCTTTTTATAACTTGGTAACAGCATTAGCAATATGAGACCTTGTAATGCCTGATGGAGCTTCCAGTGAGGTTCCTTGTTTTTTGGGAAAGTGATTCTTTATCATATTGCTTCAGGGCACTATATAATTTATAGTGATGTAGTGTCTTTGAACTGTGTGTCTGTGTACACCATTCCCTGGTAATCTGAAAAGGTGATGAATATGCCTTATTTGCTGACTCCTGAGCTTGCATCAGTTGCATCAGTTGTGGTGGTGGTTGACCATGTTGTACCCCTTCTGTGCTGCTCCACTTCATTATTGAATCATAACAATACTTTCATGTTTCATCAGTAGTAATAATATTCTGGCACCACATCTTCATCCCCATCAAGACGTTGTTTGCAATAGTGGCAAACATCAATACAAGCTTGCTTTTGCTGGAAGTAAGCAGTTGTGCTATTCATTGAGTGTAAACTCTAGACATGAACAAATGCTCTTTTAAAATATGAGTAATCCCAATCAATATTCCAAGGATACATGCAAGCTGTCTCACAGTGAGACATGAGTCACCAATAATAACACTTGCTGTGTTGATTGTTGTGTCTGTTATGTATGTAACAGGTAAACCTTCTCCTCCCTGCTATTTAATGCTTACCTGACCATCTTTGAAAGCATAATGCCAAACAGGAACATGCTCAATGAGGTATTATGATGTCCCTATGTGTTCTCTTTAGTTCATTGTAGGCGGCAGTAGTGTTTTTATTCAATAACACAAAAATAATGATGAAAATCAGCCATGAAAAATGTTTAAAGGTGATTATGAAACGCATTCATTCTCATGGACTGTACACCTTTTGTACATATGTAAATCTTATCATAGTTCATTCAATTTTATATATTCCTGATCAGCCTTCTGATGAAATTTCATATGAGAATTTTTAGTTTTTCCCATCCACTGGTTCTTACAAGTTAGCTTTTCTCTTGATACTTCAAACATAGCCTTAAGACAATAATTTTATCCAAATGTAGGATTATCTATCAATATTTCAAAGCTCTCCCCATCCCTACACTTTCTTTGCTACTCTTCCTGTCTCAATTTGTGTTACTTCCCTAAGAGTTGTACAAAATATGCCTAGTATTTCCCTGCAGAATATCATATGAATGGGTCTATTATTTTCTACCCTCCATCCAGCTCCTGTACTTCTATACAGTATAGGACTTTAGCTTCTACCATCATGACCTCTATGCCTGGCATTGCATTTTTGGATCTTCTGATGGCTACAAAAGCACTTTCACATTTTGCATGTACAAGTTTCATTGAGCTATCTCCATCAAGGAAATACACTCTCATGCTACTTTATATTCTATGCTCTCTTTTAGCTATTTCTCATACTTACACAGTATATCCCCTTTCTTCAATACCACAATCTATGCCTTGGCTTGATTTTGAAATTGAAACTACATAAATTTTTAAGTGAAGCATGTTTTTATTCTATTCAAGAGTATTTGGAAGGTTAAGTTATATTATTATATTTTGACATTTACTCTTGTACATGTTTCTTGTAATTTCTGTATTTAAATTTTGTACTTAAATTTTGTAAATATTTCTGTTCTGATGTGTCCACAATCTTGTATGGAGATTTAAAGGATGAATAAATTGAATTGAATTGAATAGCTTTAAATTGCCATATTTACAATATTATCTACTACTTAAGACCATAAGTTGTAATTGTTTATATCACTAAGTTACCTGCAAATAGCAAAATTTGCAAATAAAAATTTGCATATTATTGACAAGCATTACATTATTGTCCTTACTAATCTCTACTAATATATCATTTATAAATAAATTAAATAAAGCTGTACTTAATTTAGAATTTTACTGCATGCATAACCAGAATTAGGTTAGAACACTCACATGTTTAAGTCAAAAGAAAGAATTAATCAAATGTAAAATTAAAACTTATTCTAACACTGTATCACCTATTTGAGATCACTTACCTCAAAGGCAACTTAAAATTCTTAAGTGACAACACAAAGTTGTATCAAAGTCATTTATTAGTCAACAAAATTGCTACAAAGTCTCTATTGCATACACCAATTTGTTCTGCTCGAAACTTCCTGTTGTTCACTGCTCACAGACCAACTCAGTTTTATGCTGCCCTGCTTGCCAACTCTGAAAACTTTCAAGAAACACTGCCCTTCGCTGGTCTGGTAGGCCAGTTCACTCAAAACTATATAACTGCTCCAGCCAACTGATTTACAACTCTGATCACTGGTCATCTCATAACTAGCAACTGCTCAAGACTGGCTTTTGCACCTTTTTCTATAGTCTATTGGTCACAGAAAATATTCTGGAAACCAAAATCTCTTGAACCGAAGGAATGAAACATTCAGTTGATGAGTCAAAATCCTACAGTCTAGAAAATATCAGCATTGTACAACAATGAGACATGTACTTCCAGCTTGTGATATCACCAGTGGCTGTCCTGAATGTTCCATTTTTTTGTTGCTCTTTGGGGCAAACAACAAAAACGGTGAAACGGTGTGACACACTTAATCCACAGCAGGCTTTTGCTGCCACCATGACACTCCTTCCTTCCTGTATCATCTGCATTTTCAATTGGGTCAAACTCTGGATGTAATAGACTTCATTACTCTCTACATGTCTCTCTACACATTGCAGCCCTTACTTCGTTGGTTGGAGCTTGACAAAGCCTGTTCCAGGATTACCTTGCAAATCCCAGGGCATTCTTTGGGGCTTGGAACATACCTTGTTTCGTCCAAATCGCAGTATCTTCCTATTGATGTCAAGTGTTGCCTCACAGTTCCTCAGCCACCCTCATGAAGAACACCCCAGAACACCTCCACCCCAAACACAACTACAGCAGGGCTTCTTTCTCCAGAAGCAGGGTGTTGCCCAATACCATCACAATGGTATCCTGCCATCAATGATGGGGTTGTCCTCCACTCTTCTGTCCAAAGCACGCAGCATCACTCAGGGATATAGCTTGAATGTGCTGTACACCATGCCAGCCATTACTCGTTTTCTCTGGGCTCATCCAGTTGGCCATTGACACTGTTTCAGCACATATTCCAGGTGACTGCTTCCCCAACACAAATCTCTGGAGGATCGCTGATGTCCTTGAGTTGATGCTCTGTTCCCAATGTACTGAATACTCCTACTATTCAAATCTGGATAGTAGTTGTCACCTATCCACTACATGTGCAGGCATCGCCCATTCAATTCAGCCTTCCAGAACAACTAAGTAGTCCGCACAGGTCCTTCAGGACATTATTACATTGGTCAAGCTAGCTCAGTGGTAGAGCAGTTGTGTGCAAAACGGAAGATCCATGGTTCAAATTGTAGCTTTGGTATTGAATTTTTTAGTTCTGATTCTAGACTTTAAAGTATACCTATACATGATTTGTAGGTATGGAAAACTATAATAAGAAAGCCTTACAAAGCCAGAACATAAATATTTATGAATTTTAAGTTGCCACTGGAATAAATAATCTCAAATTGAGATTTCCTGGTGGTGTTATGGGAAGATGTGAATCACTTGGAGAATTTTTGTTCATACCAGCATGTTGTCATGGTAGCTCAGGGTGGAGCAGCTGTATGTAGAGTAGAAGATTTGTGTTTCAAATTGAATTTTTCAGTTCTGATCCTAATCTTCAAAATTCTCTTACACAGTTTGTGTGTGTTCTAACACATACGAAATATTGGAAAGCTATAATAATAAAAAAATAATAATAAAAAAGAATCTTAAAAATTACGTAAAAAATGAAGCTAGGTACAGTGAAGCAATAAATATTACACAAATACAATTATTTGCAACAAAAGCTCACTTATCTTAAGAAAATGATGTAAATAAATTAAGTTTTTGTTGCAAATAGTTGTATTTGTGTAACCCTAAAAAGCTTGCATTTTAAGCACTTACAAATTGTAAGTCGCCATTAAGCCAAGTGACTTTGAAATGAAATTTCCTTGTGGTTTGCTGGGAAGATGTGGACCATGACTATAATTTTCATGGAAACTAATAAGGGAAAGTCTAGGGATGGTTGTACTGGTACAAAGTAGATGGTGTAACTGTAGAAATTATCATACATTGGAGGGGTGCAAGGAATTCATTAGACAATATAATGCCATACCAGCATGTTGTTTTGGTAGTTTAGTGTAGAGCAGAGGTTTCATGATTCAAATCCTGGCTTTGGTATAGAACTTTTCGGTCATTACCACTTATTTAAATACAATTATAAGCTTATGTGCAAAAAATGCTTTTATTTTTCAAACAGTTTTGTGTGATGTTTACCAAAGTTGTCATGAAATACATTGATTTCAAAATTGAATTTTAGTTTAAAATTCTAATTCATTAACAAACGTTAAAACTTGTAGATAGTGTTTCCAGAAGAAGAGGAATAAACAGCACGTTTAGAGATAACTTTCTTTTTATAAAAGCTGAGAGAAATACTGTATTGCTAAAAGTATCATATTTTCTTACACAGTAAAAGCTTTAGCTAAGCCAGCTTAATCTGATTTCTATAGCTGAACTGTAATATGTACTTCATAAAGCAGTATTATAGAAAAAAAAGATTTACAACATTTACATCGCTTCTACTCTATTGCAAAGATTTACTATGTAATTTTAAAGGTATAAATGCATTTTTATTGTAGTGACTAATAAAATATGGACATTTAAATGCAAGTATTAACATAATGAGCACTTACTGATGATCCACATTGGCAGTAGCTTCATCTAACACAAGTATTTTGTTGTTCTTTACAATGGCTCGAGCAAGACAAACCAATTGACGTTGGCCAGCACTGAAGTTACTGCCACCTTCATTCACCATATGATCCAGACCACTCACAGAATCTTTCAGCTCTACCTATTAGAAAATCATACATGTATTGCATTTGTTTAGTGCAGTGAAAAAATTATGATATTTGTGAAGTTTTGAACAAAAATATCTTAAGGGGTAAAATTTTACTGTTTGAGATGGTTCCCACAAAATTAAATGCTTTCTAACACACAAATTGATGTAATATCTCAAATTCACAAAACTTTCCATAAAATGGAGATTTGAGAGAAAAGAAATCAGATGTTGCATTCACATAATTTTCTCTAGTCATTTCTACCTGTTCCTAATTAAACTTATTCTTCTGTCTTCTTCTTGTTAATTGAGATAAGCTTCAATTTCGTAGCAGGCATAAGAAGTATAAAGAAGACTAAAGCAATAGTCAAATTTTTAAAAATTGGGTCACAATGGGATGGCTTTGAAATTTCACTGTCTTTTTATGACTCCTGAAAAAGTGAATAGTAACTTGCCACTTGAAAAAGTATAAGTATTTGAAAACTCAAATCGATAACAAAATACATCTAAAATGGTTAACATTTTAAAAAAGTTTATTTCACATTTACTTCTTGTTAACAAGATTTACATGCTTATATGTTGTTTATCTCTTATTGACTTCACAACCTATTTGCAGAAAACCTAAGATGTGCATATCATTTGTAATGCAAATATCTTAAATATGTGCTATTTTAATCAAAATTATTACAGCCATTTTAGGGAAAGAAAAAATTGTAGTTTGGAGTGGAGAAATTTCTCTACTATCTATATGTTAAGTACTCAGAAGAAACTCAATGTAATTACCTACAAGTTTGATATTAAAGAGAGTTATTCTTTTTGAGTTATGCTGTGTACACACACACACACACATGCACAGAACCTTTTATAAAAATGCTTTTTTTTTTTTTTTTTTTTTTTTTTTTTTTTTTTTTTTTTTTTTTTTTTTTTTTTTTGAGAGAGAGAGAGGCTAAAAGCATGTATTTCCAGTGAAATCTCTATATCAACATTTTGGTGGGATGCAACTTTCTCTACTTTCTCTAAGTAGCAGAAAAAGTAAAAATTGCATACATTAGTTATGCATTTTATTAATATAACGTTGCTTTTTTTATAAACTCTATTTTTCAGAAAAAACTATACTATTAAATTATTTTGGTTCTTTAACCTCTTAACTGGACATGATGTACAAGACGTTATGGGTATGAGTGCACAGACTTAAATAGTGACTTCCTGATGTTAAGCTGAAACATAAGTTCCTGTACCGTTTTCCTCTAAAGTGTATGGTTGCAGAAAAAATAAAATAAAATTGATCAAAGTTTTGATTGTGAATATTTGTCACACTTTATAATTTACTATTGTACTTAGGATAACGAGGTAGAGCTAGAAAAAATGAATTATTATTTGTGTTACAATTACTTTCTTGGAAGTGTTGAAAACAGTGTTGTTATGATAAATTAACTTTAAAGAGAGTTGACTCTCTTTAAAGTTAATTTATTATTTGTGTATTTACTATATGTTGCTAAAATGATTCGTGTAGCCACAAAATGATATGAAAGGACTGAATTCCTGCATGTCTATGGCAATAAAGTTGCTGGCTTATGCTTGACAACTCTGTAGCATTCATGTGTGTGTAGAACAGAAGGTCAGTAATGTAAACAGTAAAACTACCTGCCACAACACTTGGTGCAACAGCAGGTTTTTTTCAGTGTTTCAGATGTGTCTAATACATTCAAAATTGTGTATGCAGTCTTTACAAACATGAGTATGGTTCCTGCTTCTGGCAAAGCCGACTGTAACATTCATGAAATGTACACTTAGGTTAAGTTTCCCAATATGAGAATTCCAAACCCAAGAGTCATACCAAAGATTCTAATACAGCACATTTTGAGCATCTGCTGTAAATAGATATCATGTTGATAATAATCGTAATTTCACGGGTGATGAGCCAGGTCAAGTCATATTTAAAATGTTAAAAATGTGAAGATATTAATAATGCTCACCATGAGAGTCTTAAATTTTATATCATGTTCATGTTGTAGTTATTAACTGTTAATAAATTTCTTATTTAGCAAATATGTGGCTTTGATTTAATGTTACATGATACACATGAATGAGGTATTTCTGTAATTAATAGTTGAATTTGTTATCTTTGATCAACCTATGCATAGCTTTTACACAGCTTTTAGTTTAGGTCTCTGAATACGATTGAATAGCTTAAAAGAAAAGCACTCCACCCCATGTTACTGGCATTGACACTGAGTTGATAAAATGCACAAGCATGTAGTGAACCAGCTTTCAAGCGCTGGCTTGGTTCAGACTTTTACCCATTGCAAGTGTGAACACGTGCCTGACAGCAAACCAAAACCAAAACATGTATTCAGTAATGTTCAGTTACCTCCTTTATTTTTCAAGATAGATGAAATTGTTACGGAACTTAATTATTTGTTATATTTGGATCTCCCACGAGTATTACCACAGCTCTGGTAGGAGGTATTTGTTGCAGTCTTTTTGATAGGTAGCAAAAATCATTCTGGAAGTGTACCTAAATTCAGAAGCGTCCTGGCACTGCCAGTTCCTATGAAAGGCTGGTCTTAGTTGGAACTGTAAGAATGATACTTTCAGAGAAGACGAAATATAGTGATATATACAAGATATTTTTTAAAGTTAATAGTGATAGTGAAGTATTAGTAGGCAGTTCAGATGATTTTTCTTCAGATTCAGTCAGTCAATCTCTAATGCGAGTGAAAGAGAACCAAGGGGTAATTACTCTCACAACATTTTTATTCTTTGTTTGACATAATTTACATTACTTGTTGCTAGTGGACTAGGTATGCATTTATATGACAACATAAGTTCAAAACAATTTTTCACAAACTATTTGTGAACAAGAATATATGGGAACTAATTGCAGAATAGACAACCTATATGTGCAACAATTTGTTGCAGCATATCCTAATTTAAAGGCATGTTCTTACGTTAAATGTAGGGTGGATACAAATCCAATAGAAATGAAATAATTGGTAAGCCTTCTTACACTTCAAGGTGTTGCATGTAAACCAGAGAACAGTTTATATTTTTCACAACGAGAGACAACAAAAAGTTGTATAAAATCCAACTAATTTTTTAGGACCTGAAAAGAAAATTTGGTTCTGTTTATACTTCAGAACAGAACATCTCTATAGATGAACCATCATTATACTGAGTTGGGTTCAGTACATACACTCTAAACAAAGCAGTTTGGCTTGAAGCTGTATTACTTGTAACTTTGTGAAAGCAGTTCAGAGTATGTTCAGAATTCTTTAATTTATGCTGATACAGACTATAGACAAAGACACTCTGATGAGCCAATTTTTTAAAAAATAGTACTAGATATGGCTGATGATTTCTTTGACAAGGGTTACTGTCTGTTTCTGGGTAATTGAAACTTATGAACTCTTTGTATTCCTGCCAAACTGATGCTCTGGGAACATTGAAAGTAAAGAGAAAAAAGTTCTACTAAATATAAAAAATTGCAAAAGGGGGAAATGGTTGTAACTTCTCAGAGAAAACAAGTAATAATGAAATGGAAACGTAAGAGGGATGTAGTTCTAGCCCAGAAATTCATAATGATGCAATACCAGACATGCAGATGAGAAAAGGATTAATCCATAAGCCTAATGTAGTACTAGTTTACAATAAAAACATGGGTGGTGTCAAAAATGGTCAACTCCAGAACTATAAATTAGCATACATTAGCATGTATGAAAATATTATCAGAAGATGTTCCGGTATCTCCTGGATATGGCATTATTTAACATATTTCTTATTTATTAGAAGAAAGTGATGATCAACTAGATTGGAGTTCATCTTGAACACTGAAGAGGCATTATCACATAAGGTAGACTTACAGAGACTGCCCTTTAAAGAGTAAAACCACCCAGACTCATAGTATGCTACTTTCCAGAAAACGGTCTGGGACATCAAAGAAGAAGCTTATAAGAAAATATGTAGTGTGCTGGAGTAAATGAAAAAGGAAGTAATTGAGTTTTTACCTGTGGAGGTCTTTAATTGCTGCACTTCTCAGTGTCCCATTGTATAATGGGCATGAAGGACTACTTAATTTTCTTTACCAGGCTAACAATTCTTTTACATGCTGTAAATCTATGACACAGGCCACCAGCTTTACTTCCCTTACAAAGAAAGTTATACTAAGGGTTATACCTGTTATACCTTTGACTTTGGGAATCAGAGCTAGCATGTCACCTCTAAACCATGAGGACAACAAAAGGTCATACTGGTGTCCAGACTGTGAAAAAACATTGTGCATAGTAGATAGAGTCAACATGAAAAATTCAATGCCATGGCCGGGATTTGAACCACGGATCTCCTGGTTTCCATCCAGTTGCTCTTACCCATTGAGCTACCATGGCCAACTTGCCGTCATTACACTAAATTCTCCATTTGACTTGTATATTTTCCCGGTAAACCACTAGGTGCTCTCACATTCGAGATACACCATTTGTGGCGGCTTACTATCATAAATACTTGAGTCCAGGCTTCATCATTTAACTCTTATTATTTTAGTTAATAAAATAACGCTAATGCTTAATGTTAAATCTCCTTCTCCTCCTCCCCCCTCCATCTCCATCTCCTTCTTCCTCCTCCTCCTCCTTCTTCCTCCTCCTCCTTCCTCCTCCCTCCTCCTTCCTCCTCCCTCCTCCTTCCTCCTCCTCCTTCTTCTTATCCTTCTCCTCCTTATTCTTCTCCTCCTTCTCCTCCTTCTTTTCTTCTCCTTCTCCTTCTTCTTCTTCTTCCTCCTCCTCCTTTCAAGGTTTAGGCCAATGACCTGTTCCGAGACTAATTCCATATCAGTTGATCACTCCATTGTCTTGATCGTCCTATGTCTCTTATTCCCTTAGGGTTAAAATACATTGCTAACCTAGGCAATCTATAGGGTGGCCATTAAATTGGAGAATTTAATGTCATGATGGCACATTGGCCATGGGAGCTCAAAGGTGAGACTGGACAGAAACTGGGAGATCCATAGTTCAAATACCAGCCATGGCACTGAAGTTTTCAGATTGACTCTAGTATCCAAAAACCTTAGCCTATACACGGTTAATATGGAGGAACGATTAATTTCCATCAATTTTCTTAAGAAGTTAGATAATAAATTACCATCGATGCTTAAGAATACCACAGACTCAAAATTTGATACTGTTGTAAAATCATTCCTATTAGAGATATAGCCATGTTATACTGCTTAATTATAATGGATATAAATGTACACTGTAGATATTTTATATGCAAGGGAAGTTGATTAATAATGTCACTACTGTAACTCTGTTAGAACGACAAGGCTGCAAAGTAAGTCTATACACTGACGACTTAGCTATTTGGAAATAAAAACCAAAATAATAAAAATAAATATATATAAACATATATGGAAAATAAACATATATGGAAAACATGGAAATAAAAAGCAATAAAATTAAAAATGCAGAGAACACCATACAGACATAACCGGAATAACCGGAGAAACTTGGGAAATGGTGTTCAAAAGATTTAATGACAGTAAATTCAAATATATATTGAAATATTTAGAAGTATATTTTGATAAAAGACTCACATGGCTATATCAAGTACAATCCGCTACAAGGAAAGTAAATAACACATTCAAAATATAAAAAGACTAGCAGGAACTAAATGGAGCAGCTTTAGAAAAGTGCTAGGCATGACATATATTAAACCCATCTTGAAATACTGTGGTAAAGTATTAATAACAGCATCCGAGTCTTGTAAAAAAAAATTAGAAAAAACTCAAAACCAAGCATTACATTAATAACAGGTGCAGTTAAAACCACCCAATAGAAACATTTTCCTTTGCAACATCTAAAAGCCAATAAACCTAGAACATGAAGAACAAGCTCTAATAACTTACGAAAAACTTACAAGAATTCCAAATTTTAATAAAGTAGATAAACAACAGGGCTTAAAATATACACTAAAAATCCAAAAAGGATTTGTGCAAGAAGTAAAAATGTTTAAAAAAAAAAAACTACATATATGTTCTCTCAGGCTTCTGCAGTCAGCTTTATAAATATCTTAGTATCTGGTTTTCGCCGCATCATATTTTGAAAACCAACATTTCGACCATCCTTTGCCTTTGAAGATGGCCACAAGATGGAGATTGAAACATTGGTTTTATAAAATATGATGCAGTGAAAACTGGATAGCCAAGATATTTAAAAAACTACACATACCTATTGCAAAAGAAAATCAATTACATCCCATTAATCCAATAGAAAGCTTTGAAATAGAATATAATTTAGACCTCCGTGAAATCTTCAAGAAACAAACAAGTCCAGATATTGCAAAACTAATAGCATTAGAAACATTACAAACCAAATAATCTGAAGAAGAATGTACATGTATATACTCATACATACAGATGGCTCATTTATAAGTGATGAAAAAATTAAAAGGTACCAGAATATTCATTGAACAAGATTACGGGAAAAAAGATAGGGAAACCAGAAGCAAGTTACTATAAGAAATGAAGAATGCCAGGGCCAAAGGAGAAAACGTTTTTGTTAGAAGTCTAGATTTGTGGATAAATGGAAGGAAGCAGGATATGCATCAGGGAAATATTTGACGAGGGACGGAAGAGCAAAGGCAAGCAGTATCCAAGGCCAGGAGAGAGGAACTGTATACATCACCGAGTTTAAGAGGAGAAGGAGGAGCAACTGGAGCAATGATTACATCACCCAATACATCACAACATAAGGAAGGAGGCGGGAAGCAGACTTCATTCAGCACGTCACCAAGCAATCATATTTGGCTGGAGAAACAGCTGACTGAGGATGCAAGATGTGTTGCGCTTGCATCGACGGCAGGCCTTAGACATGTGGAGAGAAATGGGTCTGAGCATTGTATCTATGGATGGAGGCAGTATTATGCAAGTACTGGATCATGAAGAGGAGAGAAGAAAGATGAAAAGGATAACTAGGAGTAAGGCCAAAGTACAGCAATTCAGGTTCGAGAGAAAGGGTTTTGTATAGGGCAAGGTCTTGCAGGCTATATTCTGGAATGTTGAAGGCTGGTGGGGCAAGGTGAAAAGCAGAAAAATTTCTCAAATTCTAAATCTGGCTGCTGTGATAGGTGTGGTGGAAATTTGGTCATTAAGAGATAATAATGTGGATTTGAGTGATTTTGATTTTTATGGGAAATGTGGCACTAAACAGAAAGATAAAGGTAGAAGTTCAGGAGATGTAGGATTATTAGTGAAAAAGACCCTAAAAATTAAGGTGAGAATATTGAATGAATTAGGTGAAAAATCAGTTTTGTGGTATGTGTTAAGTGGAGTATGGGGGAGAGAAATTGTATATGTGGCAATAGTTTATAACCCGTCAAATACCTCAGAATTCTATGACCCACAGTTATTTGTTAAGATGAGACAAAACATGGAAGAAATATTAAACAGAGGCATACGTAAAAGATATGTTATAATGGGTGATTTCAATGCAAGAGTGGGGAAAAATCAATTGCAGTTAATAGATTTTGAAGGGGAATTAAATGGGTTAAGAAAAGAGGGGGAGAAAGCAAGGAGCAAATATAAATGTATTAACAATGAAGGTAAGAAACCAATTAGAGTTTGTGAGGAGAATGACTAGATGATGTGCAATGGGGTGAAAGGAAATGACAGTTTAGGGGAGTTTACTTTTATGAATAGAAATGGTCAAAGTGTCTATATTCAGCAGAGCTAGATGAATACTGTATAGATTTTGAGGTCCTAAATATAGCTAGTTCTAGTAACCATTTTCCTTTAGGGCAGTATTTGGAAGTATAGATAAGGAAAAGGAATTATGCTTTGAGCAGAATGGAATACAAATTCATAGATATAAATGGAGGGATGAGGAAGCAGAAACATTTATGGAGGAGTTTGGGAAACCAGTCAAATATGTGAAGAGTATTACACAAATAAAAATAATTGTAACTTATAATCCCCTTATCTTAAGAAGTTTTAACATCAACTTCTTAAGATAAGTGGATTATAAGTTACAAATATTTTTATTTGTGTAATATTTATTACTCCACTGTAACTAGCTTCAATTTTCTGTGTAATGTGAAGGGTAGTTGGCATAGAGGAAATGCTGAGAGAAAATAAAATTGATGAAACTGTAATAAAATTAGAGGAGTTAGTGAAACAGGCAGGGGCAAAAATGAGAGTGATAGGTGATAGGGGGGGGGGGGAGGGGAAAGAAGATGAAGTTATTTTAGATAAACTGCCAATAGGGATCCATTAGCTCGATAACCTCAGAGTTTGAGTCTATTGGGCCCAGGGGTAACCAGGAACTCAGTGTAGTAATAAGTATGGAAATGTATAATACAAATAAAATATTTAGTGATTATTTTCCACTTATCTTAAGAAGTTGACGACAAAACTTCTATCTTCTATTTGAAATTAATTTCGTAAGCATTTGCCCACATCTTCAGTCAAACACATTTCGTTGTCAAACACACTTCCTTGACAATGGAAGTGTGTTTGACAACGAAATGTGTTTGACTGAAGATGTGGGCAAATGCTTACGAAATTAATTTCAAATAGAAGATAGAAGTTTTGTCGTCAACTTCTTAAGATAAGTGGAAAATAATCACTAAATATTTTATTTGTATTATACTTATTATTCCACTGTAACTAGCTTCATTTTCTGTGTAATGGGAATGTATACTAATTTGTAATTGAAATGGAAATAAAGATTACTTACTTACTCACTATAAGTGATGATGGAACTGAAGCAGATGGCACATGTCAATTTTTATCTGTTTGTTTGGCTACAAAAATGTAAAACCATTGTTATTTTATCAGATTCTAGAGCAACAATCCAAGCAATAGCTTGAACTCAGAATCCAAAAACAGAAAAAATAAGAGAAATTCATTGTTTGGTTACACAGATACAAATTTAAGTAAGAATATAGTCTTCCAGTGGATTCCTGCACACTGTTTTATTCTGTTCTACTTATTATTATTCTGTTCTACTTCTGTTCTACACACTGTTCTACTTATTCTAAACAATGAGAAGGCAGACATCCTAGCGAAAAAGGGAGCCAAAATTCAAAATAAGATACAATTAAAAGAAGCAAGGAATCAGTTAAATGAAATCAGGAAGAAAATGAAAAATAATTATAAACTAGTAATCACAATTGTATTAAATTGCAAAGGAACAAAATTCTTAGAAAACTTAAAACTAATTCTTAACTACTTCGAAAAACAGCTGTTGCTTTTTCAGACTTACCACTAGACATGTTGTCTAAGCAAACACCTGCATAAAATTGGATTGTTATAATCTCCAAATTGTCTTATGCAACAAGGAAGAGGAAATAAATTTGGAACATCTATTGTATCTCTAAACAACTTAAAATCCATCCAGACCTGATGACAAAATATTGGGAGGCAAGAAGGAGAATGGCTTTGTTGCTAAATACCCAAGCATTAGCTACATACATACTGCAAATCACCCCTTCCATTTATTTACTTACAGCCCTTGTCATATTGTACTAAATATTATTATAAAATGATGATATGTAATTAACTTATGGGATTATTGTACTCTGATTCTCTGACTTTACATATTTTATGACAGTGTTAGATGCTTTTGTAAGAGCTAACTGACTAAAAAAAAAACAACAGCAGCAACAACAAAAGGATGATGATGATGATGATGATGACGATGACAATGATAATAATAATAAATACACACTAGTGTACTATGCAATACATTTGTATGATGCCAATCACTTTTATGAAATTAAGTTTATTACCATGTTTATAAAAAACTTACATCTTCAAGGGATCTCCAAAGTGTTTCATCAGTGTAATTATGAAATGGATCTAAATTATCGCGAAGTGAGGCAGAGAAAAGCACAGGATCTTGTGGAATAATAGATATTTGACTGCGTAGATACTGAAGTCCTATTGTGCCTGTATCCGTTCCATCCACTAGAATTTTGCCTTCTATTCTAGCTAGACGAAATAATGCTGATATAAGTGTAGATTTGCCAGCTCCAGTCCTTCCAACAATTCCTACCTGGAACACAAGATAAACTAATAAATAGTATGAAAATAAATCTTATGTGTAACAGCTATTGAACTTTCTCTATATATCACCAATTCACAAATACGATACTCTATTCAGTTGAGAATATGACTGTTAAACACAAAATCCAGAGAGAATACTGAACTGGTTACATCAAATTCAGTTTTAGATAGTTATACAAACTCTTTGATTATGAACTTACATGACATAAAAGAGTATCACTCATTCTGTGTGATAAACTTCAATCTGAGAAAATATAAACATAAATTTAAAATTTTTCCAAAATGATTAATTTTACAAAATGCATGTGTGTAGGTGGAATAAATAATTTCAAGAAGGTTGGGTGTCACTGGAAGACGAAAGTTGGTCAGGTGTCCATCCCCTCCTGTAATCAATGAATTCATCAATGCAGTGAAAGCTGTTGGAAATGACCAACAAAGCATCTGGAATACCAAAAAAATCTGTGGTTTCCCACAGCCTGATGGAAGAAGTTGAACAGAATATCGACTTCACTGCAGCACGTGGAATAGTATCATGCTGTAGAACAGTGTTCCCTATTGTGCTAGATGAAATAAGGTGTCAGAGTAAACAATTTAAACACATGGGACTCACTTATACTGAAAAATTCAAAGCATGCACACCAGCATGCAACTGTTGACTGACTTTTTGGAACACAACTTTGCAAAAATGTTATCAAGGCCAAACACACAGGAATGATGGTGGACATCATCATTCTGTTGCATAATAATGCCCACCCACATATTGCCGAAGTTATTTAACCATACTGAATAAGGTCCGTTGGGAAGCACTTAGATATCTTCCATACAGTTCAGAACTCATGCAATTTCCACATGTTTGAGCCCTCAAGAAAGACATTCATAGCTGTTGGCTTGCTTCAGATAAAGAGGTAATTTCCTGGGTACAATCACGATTCTGCAGGCAATTGCAAGTATTTTTTTATGAAGGCACTGAACACTTTTGTCACACTAGGATAAATGTATAAATAGTTATGGTAATTACTTTTGAAATAATAAACATTTTACTTACTTTTTTATTTTTTTTATTTGTTGAATTAATGTAGGATATTTACTAAATTTGTTCATGACGCAGTTTCCCTTATTTTCATGTTTAAAACTTAGTCAACCATGTTTTCAACAAACTTTTAATATCACTAATAATTGGAAGTTTTCTGACAGTGGGGTTAATCATATTAGTTTAGAACCACTTATATTAGCCCGCCTGGGTAGCGTGGTGGTAGCATGTCTGCCTCACGTTCAAGAGGTCCCGAGTTCGAATCTCGGTCAGTGTGAGTTACCTGGATAAGGTTTTTTCTAGGGTTTTCCCTTATCCTTTAAGACGAATGTTGGGTAACTCTAAGCTCCATGGACCCCGAGCTCATTTGAGCATCATTTCATCCATTCCATTCATCGTCCGATATGACAACGTTGGAGGATGTAAATTACAACAACAACAAAAAACACTTATATTAAAATATGCCTCAATTATTTGTGAAAATTGGAACATGTTTTGGGAACCTTTATTCCAATCCTCAGCAAACAACTGACTAGTTGATGTAGTTGTGTCGTCTCATGTTCTCAGATTGTGGAGGTCTCTGGTCGGTGATATGTACTTGTTGAGTTGGTCTAATAGCAGCAGATTAAAGTATACTATCATAAAATGTACAATAAACATTGTTGCTGACATGTTCTACATCCTGGATTACACACCTTTGGTCTAATCTCATTAAAAGACCTACAGATCAAAATAGAAGTACAGTTTATAAAGTATATGTGTTTGGAGGAATTTAGTAACAGTGACATCAAAATTAATCTCAGAAACTATTTGTAGTTGGTTTATTAATACTCGTCACTTACTTGTTTATATGTATGAGAGACTAGTTTCAAAGACATTCGCCTCCATTTTCAATCTCTTTCCAACTGGCATCTGTTGTCTGCTCTCTCTCTGGTGGTGGAACTATGAACTTCTTTGTCAAATTATCTACTGGTGGGATTTCAAAGTTCATTACGTGATCCTTATTTTTTCCATATGAATATGTTCTCCCATGTTGTCAATTTATTTTGGTTTATCACTCCTTTTAATAATTTTGGATTTGGATCAATGTCATGGTTTTCATTCCGAAAGTGAAATGCTACTGCTAACTTATCTTCTTGTTTCAATCTGATGTTTCTAAAGTGCTCTTTGACTCTGGTTTTTAGATTTCTTTTAGTTTGACCTATGTAGCATTTTTCACAATTCTTACAACTTATCGGGTATATTCTGGATCTGTTAACTGATGGGATTTCATCTTTTGTTTTTGAATTTAGCAATTTTAAAATTGAGTGTCTATTAGTAGGTGCCAAGGTGATATTTTGTTCCTTGAAGATCTTTTTAAATTTATTAAATGTTTTTGGATAATATGTGAATGAACTGAATATGTTGTTGCTTTCTTTTTCTTTTGTAATTGTGGTTGCTTCCTTAATGGTTTTCTTTAGTTTAGCTTTTCAAATTTTCTTCAACACCAAACTTTTGTTGTATCCATTTTCCAAAAATATGCATTGAACAAAACTTCTTCAGCTTTAATGGAAAACACTACAAGCAGAAATCAGGGTTATCAATGGGCAAACCACTTTCACCTTTTTTGGCTAACTTATTTATGAGTGCATTTGAAACACAAATCAAAAAGTCCTTCCCATTGATCTTCAAAGTTTGGTATAGATATGTTGATGACATCTTTGCAATTGTACCGAATAAACATTTAGAAGATGCATTAAAATTACTCAATCTGCAAGAAAGGACTATAAAATTCACTATAGAAAAGGAAACCAATTGACAACTCTCTTTCTTGGATCTAAATATCATCAGGAATGACACAAAAATAAAATTTGGAATATACAGGAAACCAACACATTCAGAAAATTACATAAAAAATAATAGCCACAACCCAATTACACATAAACATGCAATAATAAACAGCCTTACACACAGACTAGTCAACATACCCATGGAAAAAGAGGAATATTTCAAAGAACAAAAAACAATACTACACATAGCAGAGGAAAATGGATACAACAGAAGTATGGTGTTGAAGAAAATTAGAAAAGCTAAACTAAAGAAAACCATTAAGGAAGCAACCACATTTACAAAAGAAAAAGAAAGCAACAGCATATTCAGTTCATTCACATATTACCCAAAAACATTTAATAAATTTAAAAATATCTTCAAGGAACAAAATATCACCTTGGCACCTACTAATAGACACTCAATTTTAAAATTGCTAAATTCAAAAACAAAAGATGAAATCCCATCAGTTAACAGATCCGGAATATACCAGATAAGTTGTAAGAATTGTGAAAAATGCTACATAGGTCAAACTAAAAGAAATCTAAAAACCAGAGTCAAAGAGCACTTTAGAAACATCAGATTGAAACAAGAAGATAAGTTAGCAGTAGCATTTCACTTTCGGAATGAAAACCATGTCATTGATCCAAATCCAAAATTATTAAAAGGAGTGATAAACCAAAATAAATTGACAACATGGGAGAACATATTCATATGGAAAAATAAGGATCGTGTAATGAACTTTGAAATCCCACCAGTAGATAATTTGACAAAGAAGTTCATAGTTCCACCACCAGAGAGAGAGCAGACAACAACAGATGCCAGTTGGAAAGAGATTGAAAATGGAGGCGAATGTCTTTGAAACTAGTCTCTCATAAATATAAACAAGTAAGTGACGCGTATTAATAAACCAACTACAAATAGTTTCTGAGTTTATAAAGTGTTTAATCTAAGACATCTTATACTTACATTTCATTTTTATTAATATAAATCACTTTTTTCTCTAAATAACATTTAATGAAGTTAATATAAAATGTGAAATTGTGTAAAAATATTGCTTTTAACTTACCTTATGTGCTGCCTTTATTGTAAAGTTTAATTCCTTGAGCACAGGAGGTTCCGAAGGAGAATATTTAAGACTCATATTCTGAAATTCAATCTCTCCCTTATTTGGCCATTTGCTTGGTGGTCTTTGATCTGTGGATATGAAATGTCAATGGAACTGTCATATTAAGCTGCAAGAACTTCAAAGAACACTTTGTATTTAGAGGAATGGAAATCTCATTAAGTTTTCTTAATGTGAATCACTTAATTTATTGAATTAGTACATAGTGGCCAGTATAAAACAACATTGTCAAAAAAGAAATTAGAACTATCCGTTTAAAAAGGATGCAGAAAAGCTTTCCCTGTGTTTATGTGTTGCATTAACATGACTTTCTCTTATGGGTAAGGATTATGATATAATGAAGCACCAAATTAATGTAATTTTGAGTCGAACTAGTACTTGATGTTCCATATATTGCTAGTGTTTACCTACAATGTGTTTTGTTAGGACCTTCCCAACATCCTCAGCTTGCTAATGTCTTCTGTTGAATTTTGATTTGGTGAACTCCTTAGAGGCATCTTGGTGGTATCCTTCAGTGGTATCTTGATGAACTTGAAGTTTAGGTTCTCTTCAAAAGTGCTGTTGAAATTAAAGTTTTCTTTCATATTTATTTATGAATAACTTTTCCCATGTGGTTAATGCAGTTGGATCCTGAACACTTTTTAATAAATTGATTTCTCATTCTATATTGTGATTATCATTCCAAATCTAGTACGCTACTGTTGATTTATCTATTTCTTTGTTCCTGACGTTCCCAAAAGGCTCTTTAAGCCTAATATTCTCTTTTTTGTTTTGCCAATGTAAAAATTGTCACAGTCTTTACAATTTATCTGATACACACCTGAGCTCTTGTCTGTGGGTTTCTCTTTTGTATTATGTGATTTCAAAAGGTGTTGTACACTGAATTTGTTCTGTGGGGCCAAAGTAATTTCGTGTTCCTTGAAGACCTTTTGGAAAAGGTATGTAGCTCTGGGATGATATGTAAACTTTCTGTATGAACTTTTATTACTGATTGAGGAAAAAGTAGTTATTTGTCTGCATCTCTGTTGTTTTTTGAATTTATAACATTTTTTGGAACAATTCAGCATTGAATCTATTGTATTCTGCAATGTGAATTATGCCATTGTTCTCTTTGGTACATTCCATCTTGTTTGGAAGTTTTAAGTTAAACGGTTGATAACAGCATGCTTGTGTTGTCTTGGGTTATATCATCTGATTTTATGAAATTTTCTGTGAATGCTTCTTTCCTAATTTCTTAATTCCAAATTCTTGTTTTCTATGTTTTCTAATTAGTTTCAAGTCTAAGAAAGGGATTTCATTGTTTTTCTCTTTTTCTATGGAAAATTTTATTGTGGGCCATTGTAAACTAAGTAGTCTTAATACTCATCCACCTGTTTCTCATTTACTATTGCCAAGATGTTATCCACATATCTATACCAATGTTTGAAAATTAGTGAGAATGCTATATATGTTCAAGGGAATTTAGTAACAGTGACGTTAAAATTAATCTCAGAAACTATTTGTAGTTGGTTTATTAATACTCGTCACTTACTTGTTTATATTTATGAGAGACTAGTTTCAAAGGCATTTGCCTCCATTTTCAATCTCTTTCCATGTTTGGAGGAATTTAGTAACAGTGATGTTAAAATTAATTGTTTGGGGGAATTTAGTAACAGTGACGTTAAAGAAGTTCATAGTTCCACCACCAGAGAGAGAGAGCAAACAACAACAGATGCCAGTTGGAAAGAGATTGAAAATGGAGGCGAATGCCTTTGAAACTAGTCTCTCATAAATATAAACAAGTAAGTGATGAGAATTAATAAACCAACTACAAATAGTTTCTGAGATTAGTGAGAATGCCTTTGTGATATGGGTTTCTAAGAAACTCAAGAAAAGGTCTTCCAGGAATGGGGACAATGGGTTGCCCATAGCTAGTCCTGATTTCTGTTTGAAGAATTTGACATTGAATTCACAAAGGGACTGTTCATTGTTAGGAAGGTACTAACAAAACATATTCTAGGTAAACACTAGCAATATATGGAGCAGTGAGTACTAGTTCGACTCAAAATTATATTAAATATCTTTCCCTATTCACTCTTGTACACAAACTAATTTTCAAATATGAGGGTGGTCTGAAAAGTTTTCAACCTAATAAAGATACAAGACTTTTTTTCAGAATTTTTTATTTTATTTTTCAACATAGTCTCCTTGTAACTCTACACACTTCTCCCAGCGATGCTGCCATCTCTGTAACCCGTCCAAATAGTACTCTGAATTTTTCCCTGCAAAATAATTGTTCATAAAGGTGATTGCCTCTTCATTTGACGAAAATCTGTCCTCCAAGCACAATATTCAGATGAGGGAACTAAAAGAAATCGCTTGGGGCTAGATCTGGTGAGTAAGGCAGATGGTCAAGCAGCTCAAACCGTAATTCATTGATTTTCCCCATTGTAACTGCTGAGGTGTGAGACAGCGCATTGTCTTGGTGAAACAGGATTTTCTTTTTCTGCAAATGTGGCCGTTTTTCTGCAAGTTCTGCCTTTAGTTCTATCAACTACTTATGCATAGTATGCTCCTGTAATGGTCTTTTCCTTTTTGAAGATAATCAATTAATAACTCCATGACTATACCAAAATACGGTCGCCATCACTTTGCCAGCCACAAAAAAAAAAAAAAAAAAAAAAAGTTTTGCTTTTTTTGGAGCCGGCTACCCGTTTGCAGTCCACTGTTTGGACTGTATTTTTGTTTTGGGCATATAATGGTGTATCCAAGTTTCATCTACAGTTTTTTTTTTAGTTTGATTTATGAGTCACTATGTTTACACTCAACTTCACTTACTATGTTGTATAATTGAAACGATCATTCAATCTCATCCTCAGCTGTTTGGTGACTAAAGGAACATTCTTCCTCCTCCACTACTTCAGTGTTCCGATCCCTCTGCCATCTGGTGTTAGGAGCACTAAGTTTTAATACTTCATTTAATGTTGGGATTTGAAAATTTATAACTTTATCCCGGTTTTTGGTTATGAATATTTTTTCCCAGATATCCAATTCTATAGATGTACTTAAAGATTTAACAGTTTTATGTTATGACCAACGTTGTGGTTTTCTGTCCAAAAATGGTGTGACACTGTAGATTTTTCTGTTTGTTTCAACTTTATGTTCCTCTGGTGTTCTTTTTACCTGGTTAACAAGTTTATCTTAGGTTTTCCTATGTAGATTTTATCACAGGTTTCACAGTTTATCTGATAAATTCCCAATTTCGAAGTGTTGGGGATTGTATTTTTAGTGGTTTATTTAGCAGGTTCTTCAGACTGAATTTGTTTTGGGGTGCTAGTTTTAAGTTTAGTCTTTTGAAGATTCATTAAATTTTTCTAAAAGCCCATGGATGGTAATTGAATTTTCTATATTGCCAGTTTGTGTTTTTAAGTGGTGTGAGAGTGGTATTTTTTTATATTATCTTTGAGTTTTTCCTTTCTTTTCATAATGTTCCTTATGATGGCTGGGTTGAATCCATTTAATACTGCTATCTCTTTTATGTGTTGTTGTTCTTTCAAAAACTCTTCCTTACTCAGTGGGATGTTGTATAGCCGGTGAATTAGACTTCTAAAGGCAGCTAGTTGATGTGAAACTGGGTTGTATTCATTTTTCTTTATGTAATTATCTATGTGTGTGTGCTTCCTGTATATTCCAAAATCTACACCATGACGATTTCTAGTTGTCTTGAGGTCCAAAAAGGGTAGGGTGTTGTCTCTTTCTACTTCCATTGTACACTGGATATGATTATCTTGCAGGTTTAGTAATTTTTGAGAATCTTCTTTAAGTTTTTCTGGAATGATAGCAAAAACATCATCGACATATCTCCGCCAAAATTTGTAAATCTGTGGGAAGGCCTTTACTATGTGTGTTTCAAAATAGCTCATGTATAGGCCTGCTAAGATAGGCGAAAGTGGGCTCCCCATAGCTAATCCTTTTGTTTGTCTGTAGAATTTTTGGTTAAACATAAATTAATTATTCCTTGTGCACAAATCTGTAAGACTGATAATGTCATCTATTTCTGTGGGGTCCGTTGTAGTCTGAGTTAGGCATTTTCTGAGGAGTGTAGGTATTTTTTCTACTGGAATGCTAGTAAAAAGTGCCTTAACGTCAAAAGAAACCAGTATGTGATTTTCTGGGATGTTGTACTTCAGTAGATGATTTATCAATTCTAAGGAATTCTTTATTCCCAAACTTTGAAATTTGTCGTATGATTTTAATTTTTGGAAGAACAACACATAAAAGAGATAGCAGTATTAAATGGATTCAACCCACCATCATAAAGAACATGATGAAAAGAAAGGAAAAACTCAAGATAATATAAAAAAATACCACTCTCACACCACTTAAAAACACAAACTGGCAATATAGAAAATTCAATTACCATCCATGGGATTTTACAAAATTTGAATTAATCTTCAAAAGACTAAACTTAAAACTAAGCACCCCAAAACAAATTCAGTCTGAAGAACCTGCTAAATAAGCCACTAAAAAATTCAATCCCCAACACTTTGAAATCGGAAATTTATCAGATAAAGTGTGAAACCTGTGATAAAAGCTATATAGGAAAAACTAAGATAAACTTGTTAACCAGGCAGAAAGAACACCAGAGGAACATAAAGTTGAAACAAACAGAAAAATTTGCAGTGTCACACCATTTTTGGACAGAAAACCACAACATTGGCCATAACATAAAACTGTTAAATCTTTAAGTACACCTACAGAATTGGATATTTGGGAAAAAACATTCATAACCAAAAACCGGGATAAAGTTATAAATTTTGAAATTCCAGCATTAAATGAAGTATTAAAACTTAGTGCCCCTAACACCAGATGGCAGAGGAATCGGAACACCGAAGGAGGAGGAAGAATGTTCCTTTAGTCACCAAACAGCTGAGGATGAGATTGAATGATCGTTTCAATTATACAACATAGTAAGTGAAGTTGAGTATAAACATAGTGACTCATAAATCAAACTCAAAAATGAAGAATACTTTACTGCTAATATTGCTTCTGCTTATAATATTCATCTATAGTAATTATTCGGCGCTAAAACTCAGATTTATTGCGCCTAAACTGCACCAACAGTGCATTGGAAATGTTCATTCAAACACGTTTTTGGTCTAACGTGAGCAAACGCGGCACCCAATGCGCAGACAGCTTTCTCGTATCTAAAAGTTGATTTAATATGTAACAAGTACGTTCTTTTGACATGTTCATAGCTTCTGCTATCTCTCTCACTTTAAGTTGGCAGTCATCTAGCACCATTTGGTGAACTTTGGCCTATGTTTTCATTGGTAGTTGCAGTTTTTGGACGTCCCGAACATCCATCATTTCCCAAGCTCTTACGGCCACGTTTAAATTCAGCTGCCCAAAATTTCACTGTGGTAAATGATGGTGCAGAGTTCTCATACACAGAATTCAACTCATCTTTGACTTCCATAGGCATATTGCCTTTCAAAACCAAATATATCATGACAGCTCGATACTCAATTTTGTCCATTTTCATAAAAACACTCACATCAACTCACTCAAATGACTGTTACATAACAACTGAGCATCCAAAATGGCTGAAACTTTGGTGAGTAACTGTCAACAGAGGAACAACGAAATTCAATAGCTTTTATTTACAAGTGCTGTCATCTTTATGTTGAGGTCGGAAACTTTTCAGATTACCCTCGTACATATTATTTTATCTACTTTATGAAATCAAGTTAGATATTTGTAGAAATGGTATTACAACATATTTCCTTGTAGGTAGAATAGAAATAGGAGAATGCAGTAGGCTTAGAGCAATATTCAAATCTTTTATAAGTTTGTCATTAAGGGGTGAATGAAATTCCATTCTCTTTGCATGACCAAAAATAAAAGAAATGAATAATGACTTCCCATCTGAGACAAGTATAATTATGGGAAAATTCAAACCAATAACAAGGAATATTTAAAAAATGTTTATCTTCATAAAAAACGTATTTAACATAAATGGTGTACTTTGATGACATCTACATTTTTTGTGTAGTAATATTTTGCCTTTTTCTTACAACTTACTAGTACTGTAACCCGTTCAGAACTAAGGGGACTTCAGAAACTATTCTCAGAAAATTCAAGATATTCATTTAATTTTTTTTTTATAAAAGTGTCTTAAACATATGGTATTTTAGTTGCAATCATCAGGGTCATTTTTGGGAAAATCAAAATTTTCAAGACATTTTCTATATACAGTATTGTTTGGGGTGGTGTTATTTTCTTTGTGTTGCATTCTTGGAAAATGCTGCGCTTAAATACAGGGTTTTTGTTACGCGCACGCACCCACCCCCACCCCCACCCACCCCCACACCCACCCACACACACACACACACACACACGCGCACACACACACACACACACACACACACACACACACACACACACACACACACACTCCTTTTTTGAAAAAGGTTTCTTTAGATTCAGGTGATCTCAAAACATTTCCAGTGAAATGTTGGTATCAAATTTTTAGTGGAGTACAATACTTTCTCTATATACTATGTATGTGGTAGAAAAAGTATCAAGAAAAGTATTTAAACTTAACATTAACCTAACATTTAACAGTTACTAATATACTAATTGGGTCTAAAGACAAAACCATAAATAGAAGTTAAACGTTACAGCTTCAAATACTTGCCTGGATGGGTTTCCAAATCAGATTCTTTTTGTAGTTTTGTATATTCCAGCACTCTTTCCACAGATGTCATTTGATTGACAACATCTGCTGTCAAGCGCATTCCATGCTGCAACATCCCATTTAATATCAAAGACTGGGAAATAGCAAGTCCTACATTTCCTCCAAATATATCTGAAAGAGAAATGTTTAGTACTTAAGTTTTTAAAACAAATTACGTAGAGCTATATCTGGCTGTTTTTTTAAGCTCCTTGATTGTTTTTTTGTTGCAATTTATGTCCTCCAGTGTCAATCTGAATCTGAATCTGAAGTTATATCGGATAATGAATGAAATGGGTGAAATGTGAAATGATGCTCAAATGAGTGCGGAGTCCATGGAGCTTAGAGTTACCCGACATTCATCTATCAGGATAAGGGAAAACCCTGGAGAAAACCTTATCCAGGTAACTCACCCTGCCGAGATTCGAACTCGGGACCTCTTGAATGTGAGGCAAACACGTTACCATCTACGCTACCGAGGTAGGTAAGCTCCTTGATGCTGCAATGGTTTTAACTGGTTGACATGCTTGTATGTCCATCCATGGCAAATTTGCAAGAGCAATGCTGGCTACCTGCTTTTTTTAAATATTATTATAAATTTACTTCATTATCTACTTTCTTGTGCACATTTTTGTTAATGCTTTAATATCCAGCTTACATTTTGCTAATTTTTCATCCCAATGTAAATTTATTAAACCATTTTTAATTTCAATTTTGTTGTGGTTTCAGCGAAAGGTGGTAAACATTTTTTATTATTGATTGATTTATCTTCTGAAATATATGTATTCTGAGACATATAATTTAATAACATGTTATATTCATAAAAATAGCTTATCAGCTGTGTGCATGTACAAATACATTAACACCAACCTACTTTTTTGTTTAATTAAGGTTATATCGGACAATGAACAAAATGGGTGAAATGATGCTCAAATGAGCCCAGGATCCATAGCCCTTAGAGTTACTAGAAATTCATCTTTCAGGATGAGGGAAAAACCTCAAAAAAAAAAAAAAAAAAAAAAAAAAAAAAACATCCAGATAACTCGCCCTAACTAAGATTCGAACTTGGAACTCTTGAATGTGAGACAAAGATGCTACCCTCTATGCTACTAAAGTGGGTGGACATTACAGTGGCATGTGCAGTAATCTCCATTCAAACATTGACCAATATAGCTGAAGCAACCACTCATCCATCCAGTATATGTCTAGCTGCCAATGGTAAACAAAACACTTTGAACATATATGATACCCATATGACAATGTGTTACTACATGTGTGGTCAGTATTAAAAGTAAAAAAAAATACATAATAGTGTTCATATCTTGAAGTGTACTTTAATTGTTTGGTAGACTCCATATTTTTGTTATAAAATGCTTTGGTCTGTATTTAATGGTTTTCCAATTGTTTGAAATTCAGAAGCAGTTCACAGAAAATTTAAAATATAAATTTTGTCATGTGGATGTCTCCAGTGTGTGAGATTTCTTCCTACATATGATTATTTGGTATGGGAAAATGTTCTGGAAATATTTGTCTTGCAGTCTTAAAAGACGTTTGACTTTGTATCAAGTTAGGTGTTTATTCACCAGATGTTTCTCTTTTTTAAAATGTATGTTTCCAAAAACATGTACTTTAGATTAATTTCTAATAAGAGTTTTGGAACAAATATTTCAATGTTCCATTTCATTGAGCTTAAAAGCTTAAGAGTAAAAAGTTATTGTTATTTTTATAAATAAAATGAAAATTAATTACGTGTAAATAAATACTGTAATACATTTACATACCATCCTTAAACAAAAGAAAGCTGAATGTGACGACTGTTGTGAAGGCAATACTTATGCAATCTAACCAGAATCCAAATGCAGTGCTTGTCTCGAGGGTCAGAAACCATGCTGAAGTATGAAGATCCTGAGGATCAAAAGAAATAAATTGACAGTAGATACAAGAAACAGCAGACCGTAGAAAAGTAACCAATAATGAAGAAAATGAAAGCTTGCTTTATACATGCTTTGAAAGATCTATAATGTTTTACAAGAAGTTTCACTAAGATTCATAAAACTATTGGTAGCTGGTTTTTATCATACATTTTAATTTCTGAGAGACTACTTTCTGGATCCATTGCTTTCATTTTCAGCCTAGAAGACCCGACTGCCATCTCTTATCATTAATCGGTCTTTGTGTTTCCATATCAGGATGTTATCCCTATTGTGAGTTTGTTAATAATAATAATGATGATGATGACGATGATGATGGTATGATGATGATGATGATGATGATGATGATGATGATGATGATGATGATGATGATGATGATGATGATGATGATGATGATGATGATGATGATGATGATGATGATGATGATGACATTTTATTGCTATTAAGCTAATTACAGCAATACAGTATTTACAGGTTATATACAAAACAATACTATAAACAACAGAGAAAGTAGCAGTCTTACAATTATACAAAATTTTACAAAGAGTTTATCACCCCTTTTAATAATTTTGGATTTAGTTCAAGGTTGATAAAAGCAGCACCTTCTGAAACTAGTCCTTCAAAAATTAAAATGTATGTGACTTGCTGTGATAAAAACTGACTAATAATAATTTTGGAGATCACATATCACATAATTTCAATAAGATATTCCACTTTTAATCAGTCTTGTTTTATACATGCTTTGAAAGATCTACAATGTTTTACAAGATATTTCAATAAGAATATTTTTCTTTTAACTAGCCTTGTTTCATATATGCTTTGAAAGATTTACAATATTTTACAAGACATTTCAATAGGAATATTTTACTTTTAAGTAGCCTTGTTTCTTACATACTTTGAAAGATCTACCGTGTTTTACAATAATTTTTTAATAAGATATTCTACTTTTAATCAGCTTTGAAAGATCTACAATGTTTTACAAGATATTACAATAAGAATATTTTATTTTTAAGTAGCCTTGTTTCCTACATGCTTTGAAAGATTTACAGTGTTTTACAAGAATTCTTCAATAAGATATTCTTCTTTTAATCAACTTTGTTTTATGCATGCTTTGAAAATGTTTTACAAGATGTTTCAATAGAATATTCCAGTTTTAATCACCTTATGAACTGCAAATGAAAGTGAACCCTGAAGCCATTGACAGTAAAGCAAATATATTGCAATAAATTGTAATAATTGTTAGTCAAACTTTACTTATCTTTGAAATTAATATATAACAGGACTAGTCTCACAAAAGCATCATTTGCATCTCAGCAAACAAACTGATTGCTTTGGAGCATTTGTCCAGAAATTCTGGATGATGTAATTAGTTTCTATAAAATCTTACCAAAAATAATTGTTAACACAAAATCTGTTGTAGGCCACAGACTTTTAACAATAAAAATGCAGCTAGTTAAGTTATTTTTACAGTGACAACCATAATATATATGTAGTGTTTCTGTAGTTAGTTACAGTATTCAAATTGCTTAAGAGGAAAGTCTGCCCGCCTTGGTAGCATAGATGGTAGCATGTCTGCCTCATGTTCAAGAGGTCCCGAGTTGGAATCTCGGTCAGGGTGAGTTACTTGGATAAGATTTTTTCCGGCATTTTCCATTATCCTGAAAGACAAATGTCGGGTAACTCCAAGATCCATGGACCTCGGATTCATTTGAGCATCATTTCACCCATTTCATTCATTGTCCAGTATAACTAAACATTGTAGAACATAAATTAAAGGGGAAAAAAAAGAGGAAAGGCTCTCACCTGGTGAATATCAAATTCTTTTTGTACCATTTCTTGAGCCTTTGAAGCTCGAATAGTAGACAAACCATTCAGAGAAGCTGCTAAGTGGGAAAATACAGGACTGCGAGCTGAAACAAATTCAAATGAGCTTTTGTATAAGTTGTTTTCTTAATTATTTTGTGGATCAGTGTACAGCTTTTTTATATACTTCAACCTTTAATTTAACTTCAGAAACATATATTAATTTTTTATAATATTGATCTTCAAGGGTGATTTTAATAGCTGCAGATAAAAATATAATCTGTACCTTTGATAGCTTGAAATAAATTCAACTTACAACCACTGAGTGGGCTGATGAAACAACCTGCAAAGTCTTGGAAAAAATGTTCATGCTTTGGTTACATAAATGAGTATAAAAGAAGAACTGAAAGCAAAAGTTCTGATCATCTTCGGATCAGAGAGCTCATAGTATCTTTATTTCATAGGCTGAATGTATGAAATTAATATTTGTGTTTGAACTTTGTTTTTTTAAATTCTGGAAACAAGAAGATAAACAGTAGACTTAGGACTTCTGTTTCATTTCGATAAATTTCATGTAAAATGAGTGTTAAAATTTAGAGTAACAATGTGAATATTTCATCAACATTTAAGAAGATTGAATGCATAATGTTGGCAGATTTCTTCTGAAAACTTATATGAGATTCTCCTGGCAGATTCATTAGGGTTTCCAGATTTTGAGAATGCTAATAAGAAACATGGCTAATTTAGGTTTTAAGCAAGCAAACCCAGAATGCATACTGATTTCTTTCCCTTCTCCCCAGATATTACTTAACTTATTTACATTTACAGATAAATTCTTTTAGCTCCAAGATTTGCATTGCACGCCCTACTTGTCTCTCCTGAAATGTATAGAAAGCATTTCCATTTCACAGTTCTACAGCATGAAATATAAAACTTGATCTTTTGGGTAGATACTGACTGTATATATGGAATTTAGGATATTTCATATCACTCTCAATAAGGGACAGTCTTACACAGCCCCAAATACACACATCCCAAACAGCATGGGCACTTGAGAACCTAGATGCTATTGTGAAGGAAGTTTGCTTGTGTTAAGTATGCGTATTTTGATAAGGAGAAGAAGGAGCAGAAGAAGAGTAACAAGAAGAAAAATAAGAATATCACATCTTTTTCTTTCCAGTAATCTGTTCGTATAATGATGTAAGAAGATTGATTGAATCTTATGAAGGCAATCACAGTTAAAGAGTATCTTACTTCAATTTGAAAACTAAGAAATGAGAGGAAAATTTAATGGCATTTCCAAACAGCAGATCATTCTACCCAGGAAGTGGTCCAACATTCAAATCAGCAAACTAGATGTTGTGTGTGTGTGTAGTGTTTAATGCCCGCTTTTACTACAAAAGGCACTGCAGGCAGAGATATGAAGATGAAGATCATGAGATGAAAATAGAGCATTCGTTCCAGACAATGTATTGGTGTCAGTGGAAGAGATTTTGAAAATCTACCATATTAGAACATATCAGTAACTTTTTGAAACTATCTGTGGCTTAAAAAAGTATTTCAAAATTGAAGTTCAAAGAGTGTGAACACTTTTATGAACACATTGTATTAATTAGTATATAAATATATTTTATTTTCTAGATTCAAACATACACTTCTTTTTATTTATTTACTTATTTATTTTTTGTTTGTTAAAGTGCAATGTAGTGCAAATATTGTACTTACTAATGCCTTCTAGCCGTTTTACATCTTGTGCTGTTGCAATGTACATTCCTCTTACTTTGTGGAATAGAAAACCCATAAAACAAATGGGTATTAGAAGCCAATAGTTCACTATTGAAACTATTGTGAGAATTCCACACATGACCAACAGAACCTTTGTGGATACAAAGAACCAAATTAGAATTTTTTCATAGCTGTCACTATAGCTTTAAATCTATATTATTGCACAATATTTTAAATAGAGATCAGAGAATAGCTTTGAAATGATGACTTGATGTCTAATAATAAATAACTGGCAACAGAGTCTTCATGTAAAGGTACTGGAATATTTCTTTTAAAAATTGCAGCATGCTTGGGCCACAGATAGGAAAAATAGTTATATAAACAACATTTTCTGTATTATTTTGAGTTTTTTTACAGAATAAATGTAATTCTCTTCTTGCTTGAAAATAATAATGTAGTAATCATACAGGAGTACTTAAGTAATACTTTTCTCACTTTTAAAAAATTAAAGTCAGAAATAGGTTTTTTTCAGCATTTAGTAAAACAAAATGAAAGAGCAACATTTAAGATAAAGTGATTCAGAGTATATGAGGGCACTATCAATAGTCAGGAAGCTGTAACATTTATCAAAAACAATGACAAATTAGTAGAATATAGGAAATACTTAGAACTTAATGCAACAATATATTCTTCCAGGTTTAAATTTTGCTGTTAAGAGTAAGAGTTATTTTTCTAGACAGAAGTTTAGGACTAAATATCTTGCCGGAGGCTGGACTCAACTGGTAACCATAAATCCGAGTTTCTCTCCTACAAAGAAGGCAAAAGTGGAAGCAATAGTAATCTAAACAGAGACATAGAAGATCCAAGAAAACAGAAATTAAATCATAGTAACTCCAATTTTGACCAACTCACTGGTCTTTTTCTTTTATACAGCTTCCCGCAAAATGCATTTTTATATCCAAAATCCAACACTTACATGGAAGTATCCTTATTACTTTCATTGGGCATATAGGAGTTTTCACAATTTAAGCTTTTGGTTGCAAATATATTACTGCTTTCAACATTGACACAGACATAAACCAGTAAGTAAATGTCAGAGTACTTCATTTAGATTGCATTATTAGGTTTTAATTTAACGGCAATACTTACAGTGGAAAAACAAGTAAACAATGAAAGAAATGGAGAAAATAACTAGATGTGAGAAAACTATTTGTAGTCAGTTTTTAACACTCTGTCACTTACATTTTAATTTTTTGTGGGACTAGTTTTGGAAGCTGTTGTTTCCATTTTCAATCTTAAAGGCCCTATTATTGTCTGTTGTTGAAGTCTTCTGTCTTCTCTCTGATGGTAAAACTATGAACTTCTTTATCAAATTATCGACTGGTGATATTTCAAAGTTCATTACTCTGTCCTTATTTTCCCATAATAAGGGGTTCTCCCATGTTGTCAGTTTGTTTGGATTTACCACCACTTATAATAATTTTGGATTTTTGTCAAGGTCATGGTTAAATTCCAGAAGTGAAATGCTACTGCTTACTTACCTTTCTGTTTCAATTTGATGTTTCTAAAATGCTCTTTGACTTAGGTTTTTAGTCTTTTTTTTTTTTTTTACTTGTTCCATTTATACCCCGCCTTTAACTACAATGGTCATTCGGCGGCCGTTCTCCTTTGGAACATATCAAAGCTGTTAACTCGTATTCGTTAGGTTTTAATCATTACATCACACACATTCACACTCTCATTCATACTTCCAGACTCTGTGGAAGATGGGGAATTATCTTGGTTGGAGAAAAATCCCCATCCCCACCGCCGGGAATCGAACCCGGGACCCCTAGCACGGCAGGCAGGTGTTCTACCGACTGAGCTACGGGGCCAGCCGTTTTTAGTCTTGTTTTACGAAGTGCATCCAGAAAATAAGTCCCGATGACTGATAAAGAGAACAGAAACATCATTAAGTAAGAAATATTTATTGGAATAATTACATAGACTTACTTTTCAATTAGTCACCACCATTGTTGAGGCATTTATCGTAACAGCGCACCTTTAATTGTATACCCAAGTCTTAGGATTCTGCCACCAATGTCTGCAGCCACAAAGTCACTTCATTCTGCACCTCAGCATTATTGTGAAAATGTTTTTCTGCCAGAAAATGCTTCATGAGACCGAAGAGATGAAAGTCATTTGGAGCAAGGTCAGGACTGTTGTTGTTGTTTTCAAATGCTAGGCTTTGGCAATGAAGCCATTAGCTCTCTTGCTCTCCAATATTTCTGTGTAGTGGGTCCGGTAGGTAGTGCTTCACAGGTTAAAAGATGTTCTTCAGTCATTTCCTCTTCTTTGTTGCACAGAGGACAATTTGGACTTGTATAAATTCCTATTCTGTGTAAGTGTTTGGCCAAATAATCATGTTCCGTAAGTAATCTAAAATTTGCTACTGTGATTTCTGGAATAATTTCTGGATTTTTAATTAAAATGTTCCATTTTTTTATCCTTGGCTTTGTTAGATATTGATTGGTTTTGTTTGTTTTTATATTTGCTTTTGATTAATCTTTTTATGGATGTAAAGGGTAAGTTTTTACTTTTGTTCTGAATTAAATTTGCACCTTTTTTCGCAAGAAAATCAGCTGATTCATTTCCAGCAATTCCACAATGTACAGGTATCCACTGTAATATAATTCTTTTCTTTAGTTTTTGAAGTTGTTGGATCATTTTGTGACATTCTGTAATTTGGATTGACCTCATTTTATATGAACTTATTGCACATAATGCTGCTTTAGAATCAGAAAGTATGACAGCATTTTTTAATTTATCTATTCTGTATAGAAGGTGTTGGAGTGTAGGGTGGATGTTCGAAGATCTCCCATCCAAACTTATTAAACACATTTTGTGTGGCATTGGCTATATGAGGTCTTGCATTGTCATGCATAACCGTTATGTTTCTTGTCAACATTCCACGTCTCTTGTTCTGGATTGCCCTCCTGGTTTATGCAACATCTGGCAATATCAACCGTCATTTATAGTCTTCCCTCGAGGTAAAAATTCACACAAGAGGAACCACGTTGATCCCAGAAGACAGTGCACATGATTCTTTTGACAGAGATTGTCTGCTTGAATTTGGTCTTAACATGCTACCAATACATTGATTGTTATTAAATTTTAGATGAGTCGTATTTTTTACACATAATTTTAATAATTTTTCGCTTCACTGTGGTGTTCCAATACAGTTAAATCTCGATACATTGATTGTTGTTTCGTCTCTGGTGTGGCATATGCACACATACTGTCACACATAATGTCCTGTCCATACACGTGATACATTGATGATGGATCTCTGTTGGAGATTGCTTTTGAGCATGGAAAAATTGGATGACTGCATGAACCTCGCATTTGGTGGGAGACAATATGGGAGCAACCATTTTCTCTTCAGCCAACTATGCTGCTATATAGCAGCATAGCCCTATGTAGCATTTTTCTCAATCATTACAACTTATTTGGAATATTCTGGATCTATTGATTGGTGGCATTCTTTGATAAAGAAATTCACAGTTCCACTGCCAGAGAGAAGACAGCAAACAATAATTGGACCTTCAAGATTGAAAATGGAAGCAACAGCTTCCAAAACTATTACCTAAAAAATAAAAATGAAAGTGACAGAATGTTAAAAATCGACTACAAATAATCCTTTAAATTAATTTGAACTAAATTCCTCCAAACACGCATAAGAACTAGATGTGTTTTGGGAAGCTTCCTTCTCATCGTTAGTTGGCTGATTGTAACTCATAACTGAATGATAGTCAGCAGTAATTACAAAAGTGCTGCCATCTATGTCCTATAGTAAGCCTGATGTCATCTGCTGGCATATAATAAATGTAAAGCCTTAAATAAGGTTTTGTTTAGTAAAGCATCAGCCATATGCATATATAAGTAGAAATTTGAAACATCATGACATTCATTCCTGCTTAGTTTCTTCTTCATGATGTTTTAATCCACTGGATCTACATCATTTGTTACCAGAGTCATTAATGGACACTGTGGATTCAGTTGGGCAATGAAAGAACATCTGGAAAATATAAAACTTAAAACTTGTGATATCCTACTGGTGAATGACATCTTGAAGCGTACTACAGAACACATAAGTACAGCGGCAAACTCCTAATAACTCTGCTGCCTACATTAACTATGAGCTGCAGTCGACCAACTGGTGATGGGAGGGAACTTTACTAAAATGCCTCTAGTTTTATAACCTTTTTATGAAAGTGGAGTATATATGCTCATATGCAAAATTTATAAAATATAACATTTTTCTAAGAGGGAAACAGTTATGCTTTTATTCTTTGTATTCAAAAAAGTATATGCCAGTATTTTTCAGAAAACAAACCTTGGAAGTAGCACAGAAAAATTCATTATTTAAATTTAAATAGTTATTTAAAACAAAAAACTGCAGCTACTGACATTGAAGCAACTGTAATTTACGTATTTTAATAAATAACAGTGGCTAAAACTCCACTTATCTTTGATAATTGTAGATAAAAATACAGAACTAGTTTTATACATCACTTATTTATTTAGTAGAAGTATAGAATAGAGTACTCGTACTTTACACAAATCCTTTTAAATAAATGAATATATGTAAATTATATATATGCAAAACTAGAGTAATATTAGAAACTCACAAGAAGTCATTTGTAGGCCAAATTTTATGCAGGCAAAAGTTTTGATGGGACTGGTTTGCATGAACTCCCGGAACGAGAAAAAACAATAATATAATTAAATAAAGCTGTATTTTTAATACTGCACAAGACATTTTCTTACCTGGATACATTCGAGCATTGCCTTTGGCAATTGTTCATCCACTGCTCCCATGTCCTTAGAAAACCTGTTTAGAACACGACCTGCAAAAGAAAATATTATTAATTTTCTAATACACTGTAAAGCTATTTTTTATTATTTCTCTTGGTTCATTACATATTTTGCATCAGAATTAGTTGATTGTATACTATTCTTTGTAAAAGAGTTTTGCAGCACTCACATAATTAATTAGTCAAATTTTATTAGACATAAGTTCTTAGAGTACAGCTTGTCTTGTGGTCTGTGGTTTATAGCTTGGAGTTATTATACCATTAGAATTACACAATACCTCTGGCAACTTTAGAGATTAATGCTATGTTGGCTATTGCTGAAATGTCTAGTTAGGTAAGTTCAATGAAAAGATTTGAGGTAGACAACAAGTTCTATGGTAAACCCAGATCAAAAATGAAATGATATGAAGGTTTCTCAAATGTTTTCCTCTAACTTTTAAGGTAGATCCACATGGGTATATAACTTACAAACATAGTAATGTTTATGCATGATTGGAGGAATTTAGTAACAGTGACATCAAAATTAATTGAAAAAACTATTTGTAGTCGGTTTTCTGACACTGTCACTTACATTTTTATATTACTGAGGGACTAGTTTTGACGAATCCCAAAACTAGTCCCTCAATAATATAATATAAAAATGTAAATGATGAAGTGTCAAAAAAGCTACCACAAATAGCCTTTTTCAAATAGTATTGTTTCTTCATTCATTGTTTGGGTAGTATTTTCCCCCCTCAATTTTCTATAATTTTCCATGATTATGCTTCCTTATTGTTTAGTATTAGAATTTTAAATTTTATTTTTCCTCAAAGTTCTATAAAATTGTAAAATGGACTGATGATTATCTGTGCAGAAGATGGATTGACACATTTTTTGGTTTGCCTTCTAATTTTGAAAGGTATTTAAATGGATAATTGTATGTAAATCTAGCCTAAGTATAACATTACTCATGTGTGGGCAAAAATGAATATTCATGCACTCACCTGAAGCATTGGTATCAAAAAACCTCATTGTTGCTGCTAGTATTGATGCAAACATTTTGTCATGAAGTATTCTAGAAGCTGTCATGCAGACTGTGAAGAAGAAAATTGATCTTGTAGAAGTTAATATGATGCATCCCACAATAAAAGCAGTGTATATGTAGATAGCAGATGCTGTATCTAATTGTGGTGGTTCAGTACAGTTTATTCTCAAATGTAGATCAATTGGTTTTTCCTCTGGGGTCCATAAAAGTGAAATATTGAGATTTGAAGTTAAATTGTTGATATCATCATATGGAATGACTGTTGATATATCAAGCTCTTCTTCTGTAATATTGTTGTTCATTAGCACTGATGCTTCTGTTGAAGATAAGTGCCAGTTTGAATTTGTAGAATTTGTGTTTAATTCTTGATCTTTCAGCAAATCATAACACATTTTCAGTTCCTCTTGATTTGTCCTAGAAAGAACAACATGGAACAAGTTTATTTCTCTACAGTCTCTACAAAGGTAGAATGAACATAATTATTAGTGTATATTACAAGTGCTATGAAACATGTAAAGGTCTTGCTGTTGTAATTATTAGAACAATACCTGATCCATCAAACCCTGGATATTTCACTAAATGTTTCAGATATATTTCAATTTTCCGTCTTTAGCCTACATAAAGTTAACTGAAAAAATTACTACCTATGTATCAAACCTAGTAATTTAATTAAATGTCTAGTATGATGGTAACACTGAAAATTTTTTGAATGCCATCTTTCTAAAAATAAATGGAATTCCTTTATATTTGACAACTATTTTCTGTTTCGTCAGTTGATTGCTATTGTGACTTTGTGGGTTTGTAGAAATAAAAGTCCAAGTTGCAGAAATTCAAAATACTCTTTATTTCCATAGAAACACACTTTGGTCAACCTTTACAGTAGCACAATTACGTAACATACACAAATAGAGTCGATGAGGTCATTGACCACAAACAAAAGTGTTCACTTTCAAAACACGCTGCAGACACACGATAACAGTTCCGATTCTCCACTCTCTCATTACGACTCTCGGCTGCTTATGTATACCACTACTCATATGTCTAGACGTTTCTGGAATACTCTGTAACTAATAAGAATTCAAAACTTCCAGTCAGCTATCTGTCTCCTTATCTGTTTCGGCAAGCTTTTATCTCCACAGTGCGCTATCTGTCTGTTATCTCTCCGTGCCGAACCCTTTGTGCGCGTACACCGCCAGTCATAATAATGAATTCGCGACACTGCTACCTCCTCAAGGCTGGTCGTCCCGAACAGCACCATTGTAGTGGGCCAGACGATCCAGTTGTACCACCAACATCTTTAATCGGGGCACCTTCTGGATGCGGTAGACCATGTCATTGATCCTCTTTACCAACTGGTACTGTCCTTGCCATGGTTGCTGAAGTTTCGGGCAGCGTCCCTTGGTCTGGGTAGGGTGGTACAAACAGACCAGATCACCTTGCTGGAACCCTTGGGTGTTGGCTTGCCTGTTGTATGGGGTCTTCATGCGGTTGCTCGCCTTCTGGATGTTCTGACGAGCCATCTCATGCATGTCGTGGAGATGATCCACCAGGCTCTCCACCTACTCGGTTGCTGGCTGTTTTGCATCCGGGGAACTCCCAAAAGCCAGATCACAGGGGAGGCGTAAAATCTCGGCCGAATATTAAGCTGGCTGGCGTCATCCCAGTGGTGTTGTGTATTGACAAACAGTAGTCCAGCAAAAAAATGGCACCTTGATGTCCCAGTCTCGCTGATGGCTGGCCACGAGCTTCCTCAGATGTTCTTCTAGGGTCTTGATGTACCTCTCCACCATGCCGTCCGACTGTGGATGTAGAGGTGTTGTGCGGGTCTTGTTCACCCCAAGTCTTTCCAGTGCCTCCTTCATCAGGTTAGGCTCAAAACTGGTGCCCTGGTCGCAGTGGAGCTCTAAGGGTAACCCCAAATTGGCAGAACACTTGCTCCACGAGGCAGTCTGTGATTGCCTTCGTCTCCTTGTTTGGGATGGCATATATCTCCGACCACTTGCTGATATAGCTCACGACCACCATCAAGTACTTATTGCCTCGGTCGGACACTGGGAATGGTCCAGATATGTCGACAGCGATGCGTTCGAATGGCGCTCCAACAGTTGTATTGCTTCATGCGACCCCAGCTCCTAGTCTGGGGCCCGCAAATCGCCGCGCACATGTGACACTGACGGCACCATCTCTCAGCATCTGCTCGGAGCCTCAGGCAGTAGTAGCGCTGCCGAAGTTTGTCGATTGTCCTGTTTGCTCCCAGGTGTCCTCCTGAAGTACCAGCGTGCACTTCTTCCAAGACATCCGGGACCTTACTTTGGGAAAGTACCAACTGTTCTCTCTGCGTCTTCCCATCAGATGATTCCCATACCCGGAACAGCATGCCCTCTCTGATCTTCAGAGTCCTTTTGGGCCCAGTAGGACTTATATGTGGCGCTCCTTGGTGTGATGTCCTCCCAGGTTAGTCTTGTTCCTTCCTCCACTTCTCTCAAGAGTGGCCCCCAGTCGGTGTCCACCAGCTGCTTCCTCCCCAGGAGGACGTAAATTGATGGATTACATATAATGTGACTCTAATCATCTAAATGATTTAAATCATCTATGCAATTGATTGGAACAGAAAAACTCTGAGAAAATTCTAAGGCAGCAGTTTAAATTTGGTTTGGAATGTTGTTAGTGGTAATGAATCTAAGAGACATATTGCTACTATAGTATTAGAAGTTTGGCATACTGTTACTACAAATTGGTACACTAATGTCCATTTCCACAAAGTTTTGAACAATTTTATGAGAAACCTCAAAAGAAAATAGTTTCACATTATCGCATTGTAGCATACAGAAGCTCCATATGTCAGCAACATAAATCCTCCACCATAGACCCCTTGGCCTAACACCTTGCAATTTTTTTGTCCTAGAAATTTAAGATAAAATATGTGGCATCACTTTTTTTTCATCAAATGAAGCAGAAGAACATTATAAAAATCTGGTACAGAAGTGCCTCAAGAAGAGTGGCCTTATTCTTTAAGGACTTTGTAGCAGTTATTTTAGATATTTCATGTTTTGTTTAGAAGAATAGTCAAAGAGATTAGTATTTGTAATAAAATAAAGATATAAGGCAGGTAATGGCGTAGCCATGACAACGTAGTATGATTAAGAAGTTGTTAAATGCTTTAAAAGATTTTGTTAATCTGCTTATGAACATCTTAGGGGTATCTCCGAGTGTATGCAGAAACAATTTGTAAGCATCAAAGATGCATAAGTAGCGTGTGCGCAAGAAAAGAAATGGCTCATCGTTGCATCAATCACTGTTTGTAAAAAGACTACACTAATAATATCTAGAATTGTATCAAAGAATTTAAAAATGTTTATGAGGAATTAAATTTCCATCTTTGAACAAGAAAGGGATTATTAATTTTTAGATGAGTCGTATTTATTACACATCTGCTTCACTTTCGTACCTATTTTGAGGACATGTTTCGCAAATCATCATTTGCATCTACGGCTCTTATGCGACTAAAGCTTGATCCAGTGATGTGGGTAATTCTGGGGTTGCTGCTGCCATCTGTTGATTTAGTGATGAACTTAAATGTGGGATTCTCTTCTGGCGGGATTTCAAAGTTCATTAGTTGGTTTTTATGTTTTTCTATGTATATCCTCTCCCATATGACGAGTTCACTATGTTTTTGTACGTATTTTAGTAATTCTGTGCTATCTTCAATTTCATGATTTTCAGACCAGAAATGAGCTGCTATTGCGGACTTATCAATATTTTTGTATCTTAAGTGCCTGAAGTGTTCTTTCTTTCTAGTGCCTATGTTTCTTTTTGTCCTCCCTATGTAAATTTTTTCACAGTCTTTACATTGTTCATTCTTCAAAAGTTGTATCCTAGACCCTGGGAAAGAAAAAGAACTCATCACTCAAGAATTACAGATGCACCTACTTATCCAGAATTGCAGGAGAAACTTCTAGATTTCTTCAAGATCGTCACCAAAGGTGAGAAATTCATCTGCATCCACCTTCATCCCAAATAATCCTGCTTCAAGATGGTGCCACAATGTGGTGCATCATCACAGCATCTTCAAACATAGCATGTGCACAAAATATTGCTCAACTTGTTTCATCAAATACAAAAATTGTGTTGGTATTAAAGGGAAACATTTTGAAAAACAATAAAATTACTAACATTTCTTAAAATTAATCCTTGCTCGATTTTCTAAAAATCTTCAGTGTTGCACTTGTAATTAATAGTATTGCCTTTAGGTTATGATATTCAGAATAACTGAGATTACCTTGAGAATATATAAATCTGATAACTTATGCGCATTCATGTTCATATACTTTTTTAAACCCTTTCAATGATATGGATGTTATATGATGTCCATGTTAAAATGCCAGAGAACCGATATGGACGTGCACAGATGTCCTGTGCATACATGTAGGTATTTACTGCTTATTTAATGTCAGTTATTTTAAGTTTTCTATTTTACTGTAAATTTAAAGAAGTTCTATATGATAAAAACTTACCCTTAAAAGTTTATTTTTGAATTTTACACCTCAAAACATGGATAGAACACATAAGAGCACATTTGCACATTCACAGCAAATCATAGTGGTTTCCTTGAGAACTTCTTTTTCATGATTCATTAGACATTTTTGAAATGGGCGCAGCTTTTTTTGGTTGCTGATGGTTTCCTTTTAGAAAAGTGTTTTCCCTCAAGTATGAGGATTGCTGAGGTGGTGAATTTCTTAAGCTATTGATACATTTAGGTCCAGGTAGGTCATTGTCTTACATGAGTTTAGAGCTCTCCAAATTACTCAACAGTTATATATCGCTATATCCAGCTGGTGTAAAAATACTTTTTATACCATTTAACTGTTTTGGGTAAATAGGGATAGCTTGTAATACCTGATCTAGTAGATTCACACCACCCATTGTTGATCCGCTTTTCCCCCCAAAAACTGGAGCAGCTAACATGTCATCTGTAGACCAGTACATATCTAATGTAGGTTACAAATAACATGCACATAGTTCACTTCTGAATTCTTCTCTTAGACTCTAAATTGCATAAAGAGGTCAGGGCTTCCTTCACCCTACACACATATGCATTTGTTTCCATAACAATTAGAGACACTAAGTCAGAAGTAAAAAAATTTGTGAAAATGTCAATTGGTTGGCTGTCAGAAGTTAACTATACACCAGAAAATATGTCTATTTGTCTATATTTCTTCGTATCTATTTGTGTTCAAGTTATTTTGACCACTTCACAATGTTGTTTCTTCATGAACACGTGAAGGAAGTGGATCATTTTCATCCTCACTGCTATCTATATACTCGACATCTCCCTCAAAATTTGAAAACTTGCAATCAATATTGTAACGATCTAACCAAGGATGGTAATGGATAATTAGCACATGGCCAGAACTTACATGGGGGGATAACTCATTAGGTAGGATTCACATGCTTTGCGAGGAGGTTGGGGTTTTCTATCACGTGCAATTAGATAACAACATACCAAAACTACAATTTAGACAAACAAAGGTTTACTACAATAATGGAAAGATACATTAAGTGACCTCATGGCCAGTTATCTGCTCTCACAAACAGCGGACACACGTCCGCTCGGGACGACAGTTGCTACCAGAGAGAGACCGAGAAACTCGCTTGTACAAGCCTCACTATCAAGAAGAGGGAGGGAGAGGTCATACACATAACTAGTCAAAAGATAATCTAACATATTATTTCAATTAAGCGGCCACTTGTGACATCATCAAAATCATGTGAAACAAAAAGTCCTCCAAATTTCCTAAAGTGATATCAGAAGCTCATACACATCCTATGCAAGTTAATTTATTTGCTACATCACTAGGATAAGTCATGGTTAACATGCTATTCAATTAACTCCTGGCAGCTAAAAGAGAGAGTCTAAATAAAAACATTACTGAGTGAAATGCTCTAAGAGGTACATGCAGATGCTTACAGAAAGGTTTCTTTTTTTCCAGCGTGTGTCTGACAACATATACTATTATTATTTCTTGGTAGCATTAACTGAACCATAAAACCTTGAGCATGAGAACACTTCGCATACTCAGCATATATACTTATTATTTATTTGTACATAAAACAAAATGACTCGCAAATTAGTTGCATTTGATGCAAACAATGGATTTTACTACAGTGAAACAAAGTTGTGAAATTTTAACAATTTGTTAAAATAACTTAATAAATATAGAAGATACGAATGTGTATTTTTGAAGCATTTTTACAATATTTAACAATTTAAATGTCTTATACTATTTATTGGGTATCTGTTCCTGGCTCTTGCAGGGTTTAAATGGCCATCGCTGAAGTGGTTAATTTATTTATTTCACAATCTGTTCTCAATGAAGAGCAGTATATATACAATTTTGGTGTATGATGGTAACTAACTTAAATAATATTTAAAAAAGCTGTTACCATGGTGCCAGGCTCCTACTGTACCTGGCATATGGATTTCGCTACATGAACCTGGATGGAGCTAAAGGCCAGTCTGCTGCAGACAGTGACTACACAAAACAATATCCACTGTATACCAGTTTTCCACTCAAGAAGATTCATTTGGCCAGTTCAAGCTGGTTCCCTTTGCAGAATGTTTGCTTTGTGTTTGTGCCCTATATAGGGAGCTGACCATTGCCTGATAGCCTGGTCTAGTTGATTCAAGTAATAGTTGATAAGAGTTGAGTTGAGCTGAGAGTAGACAGTTGACACCGGGTGTAGTTCAATTACAATTAGAGCTGATGGTCAATGTTTAGTTCTGTGTGTGTGCAATAATATCTGAAGTGTAACATTTGTACTACATTAAACATCTTAAGCAATAAAGTATGTTTAGCAGCAACTGGTGTCTTCTTTTCTTACCATACATTTGTAATAATACAATTTTGATTCTGCAGTAGTATTTTACTGTAATGAAGTTTTGTCAAAAATATATCCTTTTAATATGCAAAAAGTAACTTTTGTCTGAACATAATCTAAATATTGCTTTAAATTTTAAATAGGTATATGCAGCTTTATTCAGTGTTTTATTCTTCACTTGGCTATGAATTATAATGCTTGGAAATTTTGTGTGCATGTGTAATGCTATATTTAGTTGAATTTGACATTATTACTTGAATATTTTGTTTTTACTTTAATTATGGACAGCAATATTTATTTTAATATACAAATTTATTTTAATGATTTTATTTGTATAATTATACTTGGAGTTTTATGCCAGCATTTAAGGCTGGGATTCTTGCTGTTGTTTTGTTTTTGTTTGTTTATTTGCTGGTTTATTTTTTATTGCATATTTGAGAACTCAGCTTCCAGTTGTTGCATTGCACTAAAAATGCTTTTAATATATAACCATGCAATAATTCAATGATAAAGCATTAATTTAAGCAAAAGCTGTGACAGCAAATATTTGTCTTCAAATATTTCATTAAATTTAATTTAAAAAGGTTTAATGGATTTTATCTTAGGTATCTACTCACCAGTACGTTACCCAATAATCAGCACCACTAGCTGACAATTGACCAATTATCAGAAGAAGGAACATGAGAATTAATACAAATAAAGAGGCACCAGCTCTGAAGTACTTGTAATAAACTGAGGCTTTCATCTTTCCTTTAGCTATAAGCTCCATGTTTTCATTAGCTTCTGCACCATCATCCTCTTCTTCGTCTACAGCAGTTGCCTGCAAAGTAACAAAGATCCTTTATTCCTGATGATCTGCTTCTGACAAATGGAATAAAATCTGAACCAAAAATGTCTTGCTGTTTCGATAAAATAAAAGCTATTGGGTATAAAGAAAAAATTACAAAAATAATGATAATTATGAATTATAACTTAATTATAATTAAGTTATATGCAGTATGTATACCACAAAAACTTGATTGGCAGGCACACAGCCCATTTCCCAGCCACATACTGTACAACTTGGCTGGCAGCTGCAAAGCCCCTCTTCCAACCACACATTCATGGATGCCAAATGAGACGGGAATTGGTGGGTACAATCCAGTTCAGGAAAAAGGCGTTGAGGTCAGGATCCTTTTGATATAGGATGCAATCAGGGAAAAACAGATTATGCTCCGGACTAGCGGGTTGTTCTCTGTTGTAGGTAAGGGTGAGCATAAGTATACTTTGTCACAGGGTCTAGTGTTTAAGTTGAAATACAGTGTGCTTCCTTGTTGATATCTCTCTCCAGTTTATTGATAAAACATTTATATTATGAGCTTGCTCCCTATCACACTTGCTCGCCACGACGTCGGTATCACACTTTTCCTCAAGCTATCCATGTTTCACTTTCCCGAACCTATTTGTAAGTTTTACTCTGTACTGTCCCATCACTTTACGCATTCATCCGCCGAAACGCCCCAAGATGAAGTGTCGTGGCTTTCCTGGTCTTTTCATGTCCTTGCCGACTGCAGACTTATCTACCTGCACCTTTTTTCTATTTCATGACAGTATAGCGATTTTGATTGAAAGTTTGTTTTCCTTATATTTAATCTGATTGGTCTTTCACCCCCTCATACATCTAGGCAGCAGTTCAGTTTTTGCCTCACCGGGGTTTGACCCTTGGGGTCATGGGGAGATACTTTCTGACGTTTTCTCACGTTTCCCGACCGCCTCCCATTCCTAAGGGGAACTTTGCCCTCTTGTCTGCCCTTCTCATGCATTTAGCATTTCTTTGCTTACATAACATATTCCTTAATTTATATAGTTTTATTTTCCCTCGCTTGCTTCTAGCATCGGAAACCTAAGGTTTCTGCCTCACAAGTGAAATCTCAAATCATATTAACAATTATCAGAATAAACACAAAATATACATTATCACAGAGGATGTTGGAAATAACATAATCTGCATCAATATATCTAAAGCAACTTTTCAGAAAATTTCCATTCACATGTAATAGTTCAGTTTCTCAAATAGCATTAATTTCTGTCCTGATACATTTGTTTTAATGTTTGGGACTAAGTTATTCAAGTTATTCCATAAATAAAAATTGAATACAATAAGATCAGGGGACTGAAGGGGCTATAAATCCTCAATAATATTCCATAAATAAAAAGTGAATGCCATAAGATCAGGGAACTGAGGGGGCTATAAATCCTCAATAATGTTTCTGTTTTTAAAAATTTCTGCAATAAACTGTAAAGACATATCAGCTGTATGCGTGGTGGCCGAGTCCTGCTGGAAATATCCAACATTAATTTTCTATCAACTGTTTAAAACATAGTGCCAGTATATTATATCTGTATCTTTCTGCATTTATGATAGACTCATAAAAAATAGGGCCTATTATTCTGTATCCATTTAGTATGCACCATAACCCAATTTTTGATCATGAAAGAGAGTTCAATGAATGAAATTTGATTTGTTCTGTAGCATAATATTGGTTGTGTTTTATAAGTGAAGCAATCCAAATATTATAAATAAACTGCAACACGTAGTGACTAACTCCATTTATCTGTTAAAATTGACAAAATTCTCCGGGACTAGTTTCAAGATGTTTTCATCACAGTCTCAGCCAGTAGATGAGTCACCAAGTGTTGTAGTTTATTTATAATTGGTTGTGTTGTGATGACAGATAACCATGTAAATAAAACGATGCTTTGTCACTGAATAGTATTAATTATGGATTGAGTGTTGAGTGTTTCTCAAAATCCAGTTATGGAAATTTACCCAATTCTGATGATCATGTGGTAGCAATTCCTAGACAACAGCAACCTTGTATGGTCCGAGTTTTAAAAGTTTTGTTGCCTTCCATGATGAAGCTTTTGAAATGTCATATCCTTTTGCAAGGCACCTAAGGGATGTTTGAGGTGATCATTCTAACCTTTCTCCAATTTTGTCTAATTTCTACTCCTAAGCACATGCCCTTTTACCTTTGTTTTCCTATCATGAAATGATTCCATCTCCCCAAATCTATTTACAGCAAAGCAAACGGCCTCTCTACTCAATATATGCATGCTAAGAAATTTAGTTTCAAATTGCTTTACGACTTCTCTATAAGATCATACAAGCCCATTTGTATAGTACATAGACACTCTCTGTTGTAATTTCCTTTCATGGAAGTGTTGAAAACAGTGTTGTTGCACTTTATACTGCCACTGAGGCATTTTGAAAACACTTCAAGCAAAACTAAACTCTTCTGAGCACTCCTAACACTCCTAAAACGTCCCACTGAGTAAGGAGGAATTTTTGAAAGAACAACAACACTTAAAAGAGATAGCGGTATTAAATGGATTCAACCCAGCCATCATAAGGAACATGATGAATAGAAAGGAAAAGCTGAAGATAATATCAAAAAACACACTCTCACACCACTTAAAAAAACAAATTGGCAATATAGAAAATTCACCTACCATCCATGGGCTTTTAGAAAATTTGAACGAATCTTCAAAAGACTAAACTTAAAACTAGCACCCCAAAACAAATTCAGTCTGAGGAACCTGCTAAATAAACCACTAAAAAATTCAATCCCTCACAATTTGAAATCAGGAATTTATCAGATTAATTGTGAAACCTGTGAAAAAAGCTACATAGGAAAAATTAAGAGAAACTTGTTAATCAGGCAAAAAGAACACCAGAGGAACATTAAGTTGAAACAAACAGAAAAATCTGCAGTTTCACACCAATTTTGGACAGAAAACCACAACATTGGCCACAACATTAAACTGTTAAAATCTTTAAGTACACCCATAGAATTGGATATTTGGGAAAAAATATTCATAACCAAAAACCGTGATAAAGTTATACATTTTGAATTCCCGGCATTGAATGAAGTATTAAAACTTAGTGCCCCTAACACCAGATGGCAGAGTGATTGGAGCTCCGTAGTAGTGGAAGAAGAGGAATGTTCATTTAGTCACCAAACAGCTGAGGATGAGATCGAATGATCTTGAAAACATTTCAATTTTACAACAGCAAGTAAGTGAAGTTTGAGTGTAAACATAGTGACTCATAAATCAAACTCAAAAACTCCTAATACTCTCTACATTGAACAAGTAATACTCATGCATATGTGACATCTAGAACAGATGTAGGATGCTTGCTTAGTGAAATGCAGTGAAGGTTCCACAGGTCGTGCACCTGCTGGCCAAGCTTTGTAGCATATGTACTGATATGCCAACCATCATTTTAATATGCGGGGGAAAAAAAGCTGAACTTTCTAATATTAGCCTGAAATTCATGCTATTCATAATTATTCCTTTGGACATCATGAAAGCTCCTATGAGCCTATACTTTGATCTTGGTTTTCTATTAAAATTTGAAGGTGTTGGATCATAATATTTGAACTCTTACTGAATAAAAGAGAAAAATATACAACTACCTTATATACCTGTTTATAACTTTGATGTGAGGACAATAAGCAAACTATGCAAGTGCAGATGTATGCATATTACAGAAAGTCTATGCAATGATTAGTAGTCGAACACATATTTATCAAGATGAAAATAAAATTAGTTCTTACTTACTTGATTTGAAAGTTGTGACATATTCTGTTTTACCATGTTGGGGTCCTTGTTGTCATCTTCTTCTGCACCTTCAGCAAGTAAAGTTGCAAAATCAGTCTTTGTTGCTGTTAATTCTTTGTACGTTCCTTGTTGTTCTATTCTTCCCTATGATAAAACATTGCTATTAGACATATGAGTAAACTAAAACAAAGCAATAATGCATGAAATGATAATATGCTTTGACAAAATAAATACATTTCTTTTCTCTCTCACCACCCCTCTATCATGTACAGTAATACCTACTGTAAAAGAGAGCAAATTTCTCTGTGCTTGTGTATGCAGAGTAATATAAACTAATTTTGATAGTTAATTCTTTCGCCATTGAGAACCTCAGGTCTTTCCAAATTTGTAGAGCAACTTAGTGTATTACATAAAGGATTTAAAACATGCATTAGCTTCTGTCATAATTTGGACTATTATATCACTGAAGTACAAACGGGAGTTTATAAAACCTCTCAGAAATGGATAGGATTAGGATTAAGATTTACTAAGGAGGGGATTCGGCACAGAGACCTGTTGTGATCCATTGTACCAATGTCCCCAAGTGGGGCATCCCCGGAGGAAGGATGAGGTGAGAGGAGACAAAGGGTGGCTATCCCAAGGAGCCACGACAGTGCAAAGGGCAGGGTTCCTACATTCTATTTCGATTGAGACCTCCTCCGTCAGGTCAGGACAACAGACATGCCCATAATGGGGTAGGGAAATAGTCCTGGCAGTTGGCCCCTGAATGGTTCCAGCAGCAGGTTTGAAGACCGGCAACTGACCTACCGGAGGAGGAAGTAGTTTTCCTCAGAGCATAACATCTTGTCATGCACCACCGAGACACCTGCCAACACTTCTTACCCTGAAAGAGACTACCAGAAGAAAGATTATGTGAAATGATAATGGAGATGAAATAGAGGGACAGGAAATTCAGGGGATGTAATTAACCTACCCAGCATTTGCCTAGTAGCCCAGGAAAACCCCCCAAAAAACCATGGGTCAGGTAGGTCGGCTGCGGGAACTGAAATTGGGCCTTCTGAATGCGGGCCACAGATGAAACTGCCTGAGCCATCCCATTTGGTCAGAAATGGATAAAGTCACAGACAAAGATAAGTGCCTTAAAGTAATAAAGTTGACTGACACTAAGAAACACTTTTCTTTCTTTCATTGCTCTGTTATACCACTGTGTGGTGTCAGGTATTCCTGTTCCCCTTAAACCTAATGCCTGTAGGTGGCGGGTTGAGGATCAAAATCTCTGGATCACCCTAAAAAACACCAGCACTATACTTAAAATAGTGAGATTAAAAATCTCAGTATAAACCATAATTTATTTTAAAGCGAACAAGAGAAAACTTAGGTTATTATTGAAAATGAAAATATATACAGAGAGTTAACCAACTGTTATCAAGGAGTTAATGTATTGAAATTTAGAGAGAAAAAAATCTATGATACCTGCGTTAATTCAGTCAAAAAACTTCTTGAAGTACCATGTTATATAGTATTAGAAATAGAAAAGGAATTAAAGTTCATACACAGAATGTAGTTTTACTCAAAATATATTAACAAAACAAGAATATGAAATCAATGATCAGTCAGATTAATTCAGCAGCTTATTGTTATTGCTAGAGGGCTGTGAGAATTTATCTGATTACAACTATAGACAGGATATATATATAATACTAGGTATACAAACCAAATTGTTACACCTTATCATAGGCTTGCAAAATCACATAATAATTTTGAAATATTAGGTATAAGAATATGTAATGCACTTCCAGATTATGTAACTCGACTGCCAAATAACAGCTTTGAACATAGGCTTTATGACAGATTATTAATCACCCATTCTACTCCTTACAGGAATTTTTTGAAAATGCATCTCAGTTGTAAATAGTGTCACTTATTCACTGAACTTCTGTAAAATAGAATAGAAAGATTATATTGTATTGTAATATTTATGTTATCTTCTGACATCAATTGCTGTTAGGCTCGACTTTGTACATGCTCTATCATATTGTTGTAATTTGTATTGTATCTTCTGACATTGTCCATTGCTGTAAAGCTCAACGACAACAAAATAATAAAATTTATTATTATTGTTATTTTTGTTATTATTATCATCGTCATCGTCGTTGTCATCATCATCATCACCACCATCATCATCGTCGTCGTCGTTGTCGTCATCATCATCATAAATTTAGCTCATTCATTGCATATGAAACTCTAGGAATCAGAAATACCCAAAACCTAATGGGTTAACTAAACATTTGGTAACCTAAACATTTTAAACTGCAAAAAAAGTGATATTTTGGTGTCATTGATGTTAAAGCATTACTCACAAGTATTTCTATACATAAATTTTGGTTATATAAGTGACTAAAATCTATTGACATGAGTAGCCAGAGATGTGAATAAGTCCCACAGTTGACAATGTTGTCAACTTATTCACATTTAATAACATTTTAAAAAGAGGCACAAGGTTTGGCAAATGGAGTACTGCATTCCTGTACAATAGTTTATAATTCCCTTCCTAATGACATCAAAAGCATATTGTATTGTATTTATTCCATCCTTTGGAACATAATACATATGTTATAGGACACGTCAGTTCAAGATACAAAGATAAATATAAAAAGTTACATAAGACTAACAACTGTAACAGATACAGGATCCAACAAAAGTCTACAGTAGAAAAAGCAAATAAATATAAACATTGATAACTACGTGTTTAAAACTAGAACAAGGGCTTTCTTGCAGGAGCACTGCTTTTACACAGTAAAGGAATATCTGCAATTTAACAAATCTAGATAATAATAAAACATGAATTTACTTAGGTTGTTCATTTCTCTCATTTATAATTATATCCAATTTGTATTACATTATAATTGAATGTAAGTTAGGTATATTTGATGTTTAACTTTGTAATATTAAGTGTAAATTTACTGATGTATCCTATATCAAGGTACTGTGTACAGATTTGATTTTAAAGGATGAATAAATTTGAATTGAATTCAATTGAAATAGATAACCCCCTCTTGCCTGTACTAGCTGATCTTCATATGAACACTATGAAAATCCACATAGCTAAAGCCTTTCCTCAATGTGTAAACCTTGCTTTGGGTACATGGTTCTTGTTTATGCCATAATTCCCCACAAATTAAAATATGATTCTTTGTGATTACTGAGCTTACAGGATAAAAATATTAAATTTACAATTGAAATAAAAGAAAAAAATTACTTAACTTTTTGAACTTAAAAATCATCAGAGACCATGAAAAATTTAAATGTTAAATTTATAGAAAGCTAAACATGTGGGCATTTATCTTAAAAAGAATAAGTACTTGTAATTTGTTGTCACATCTAAATACCATAATCAGAAGTTTGATTTATAAACTTAGAATCAACTTACTCCATTAGAAAAAGATGACCATGAATGAATTTTACCACATATTCAGCAAATTTAAATAGCCTTAATCTTGCTTCCAAACCATAATGATTAATTGTGTGAAGAAACAAGGTTAACACAAGTGTTTTAAAGAAAACAGAGGGGAAAAATCTTCATTTTTAAAAATGTCAGGAGATTGATAGAGTCAACATGAAAAATTCAATGCCATGGCCGGGATTTGAACCACAGATCTCCTGGTTTCCGTCCAGTCGCTCTTAACCTTTGAGCTACCATGGCTAACGTGCCGTCCTGACATTAAATTCTCCAGTTGACTCATATATTAATGTCAGGACGGCACGTTGGCCATGGTAGCTCAAAGGTTAAGAGCGACTGGACGAAAACCAGGAGATCCGTGGTTCAAATCCCGGCCATGGCATTGAATTTTTCATGTTGACTCTATCCATCAATCTTAGCCTATATACGGCTAGTGTGGAGAAATGATTAATTTCCATCAATTAACTAAAATGTCAGGAGATTGTTAAATTTTTATATTCATTCAGTAATGTTATGCATTAAGTTTACCACCATATGGCAGTTAACTTCATGCTCAGGTTGAGGCAAAGGAGTTTCCACCATGTCGAGGATGAAGACAATTTTTCCAAAAGTATTGCATGATTTTACAACTGATATAAGTGAATTCTGTTACATGCATTCATTCATATTTTAAAATTAATATAAAATTAAAGTATATAAATGCGTTTCAAATAAAGACCTATTCCAAAAACTTACATTATTTATTATAACAATTAGATCAGCATCTCGTAAATATTGTAGCTGATGGGTTACAAGTATACGGGTCTTGTTGGCCAAATAGGTAGAGATACACTCCTCATAAAGATGCTTTCCTACATGAGTATCTACTGCAGAGAGTGGGTCATCCAGTAGATAAACATCAGCATCACGGTAAACTGCCCTGTAAAATCCAACATCCTTTTATTTCACTGTTAATTTACAGAAAAATGTTTACAATAAACAATGTAAAAATAGATTAAACTTCCCAGTTAGGAGGATTACCGTAGGAATGTCACTTAATCCTTCAAGCTGGTATGTATTAGAAAGAAATCCTGAATCCTTTATTTATAATCTTATTGAGCTCCCATTGTTTGTCTACCGACAAGGCTATACCGGCTGTTAATTACATAAGAGATATAATTTTGAGGTTTTAATGTTTAAAGTATCTCTTTTCAACTTCAGACATTTTATTTATCTGTTCCAAAGCAAACCCTCTCCTCTTTTTCAATATGTACCTATTTTATTGTTTCATGTGTTCTATAAGTGGGTTCTATTAAATATGCATAGGTTAAGGTAGTTCTAATTATGACATGTGCTTCCAAGTTATATAGCTTTTTGACAATTTAGGGATACATATTTATGGCCTACCTAAAAGTCACAAATCTGGAAACCACATGAGTCCAATAATCAACAACATCAACACACCGGCATATCAGTCAGCAAAATGGTTGTTGAAACATCTTGGTTCTCTGTACAGATTTGAAAGCAGAAGTGTGACGAACTCTCTGGATTTAATAGAAAAAATCAAGATACAAATGTTTCAGCAAATGACATACTGGTATCATCTGATGAGAAAATATTATTCCCAAGTGTCCCTAAGAAAAACTACTCACCATCCAAAGGGAATAGCTGGAATCTATTGATATGATCAACTCTCACATTGAAGAATACATTAAATTAACAGAAATTTGTATTGAGCAAACTTTCTTCATATTCCAAGGGAAGTTATACCAACAAGAATTTGGACTAGCAATGGGCAATGCATTATCACCTTTCCTGGCCAACCTAACCATGAGCCACTTCAAAGTTCTTATTACTACAGCCTTCCCATACAAATTTAAAAATCTGGGTCAAATATGTCGATGATGTATTTGCAATAATCAACAAAAAACATAGCACTGATGCCCTAAAACTATTAAATTTATAGGAAGCCACCAAGATTTCCACAATGGAAATAGAATCCAAAAACATGTTCCTTTTCAGGACCTAAAAATAATCAAAGATAATGGCAACTTAAAATTTGGTATTTAAAGCAACATGCAGTCAATTACATCAAAGTCAATAGTTTCAACCCAACACCTCACAAACATGCAGTCATCAATAGCCTAATAAATAAACTGATTAATGTACCGATGGATAAAAGGAATACATGACTGAATATACCAAAATTATAGAAACTATGACAACAAATGGTTTCAGCAAAACAGTGTTAAACAAGAAAATAAAAAGATTCAGACAAAACTGTTGAACATGATCACCTTAATAGCTTTCAGAGGGAAAAAAAGGAAAAAATACAAGAAATTCACATATCACCCATGGGCAACCAGAAAATTTCAAAATATTTTGGGTGAATTTAGCATCACCCTGGCATCAGTAAACAAACTCAATATCAGAAACCTTATCAAAAAACCAAACACAGACAAAATTCCTCTGGTAAAGAAATCTAGCATTTATAGAATTAATTGCTCAGATTGCAATAGAATATACACTGGAAATACAAAACGTAACATTGGATCCAGATTAAAAGCACACTTCAGGAACATCAAACAAAAAGAAAGTGACAAACTCCAGAGTAACGGCACATTTTTTGGATCATAACCACAACAGAACATAAAACCCAACTACTAAAATTAGTTCACTTGAACAAAAAATTAAACATTTGGGAAAATATTTATATAAATAAATTCAAAACACTTTCAGTGAATTTTGACATTCCATTGGAAGAAAATATTTTACTTAGCCTCATTGGATTGCCACCAGATGTCTCGACTCAGGAGAACCATGATGAGCTGGAACACTAAAGTTCTAGCCAGTGGACAATTGGTTGATAATGCCTTCCAGTTGAGGCGAAATGTGTTGAAAGAAAATTTATGGTATGTAAAGTATAAAGCGTCTCAGTCGACTCATAGTATAATTTTAATCATTTATGTGTTAATCAGGAACACAGCACAAATGTCATCTACATATCTATACCAAGTTTTAAAAATTAAGGAAATGTTTTAGTGATTTGCATTTCAAAAAAGCTCATAAAAAGATCAGCAAGAAAAGGTGAAAGTGGATTTATGCATTGCTAAACCAGAACTTAACTGAGAAAACTGGCCATTAAAATTGAAAAAAAAGTTGATCAAATAAACAGAATGTCTGAAGATGCTAAAGATTTTTGTGAAACTAGTCTCTTGATTTCTGTGAAGAATTTATCAATTTCTTAAAAAGATAAGTGAAGTGTGTAACAAATTATTATATTTTATTGTAATATCTGGATAAGGTTTTTTTAGGGTTTTCCCTAATTCTGGAAGATGGCTGTTGGGTAACTCTAAGTTCTATGGACCCCAGGCTCATTTGAACATCACTTCACCCATTTAATTCATTGTTAGATATGACTTACACTGAAGGATGTTAATTTAAGAAACAAATAAATAAACACTGAACCTAATTAATAAGTTGGAAAAAGATAATCTGCTATTCATATTTGTGAACTCTGTGGTACAAAGATACAAACTGTTTCAATATTTGCAAAAATAAGGAAAATCTTTAACAGTTTTTGCTTAATTACAATGTTCATAGCACAGATTAGTAGTTCATAGTTTAAAAATGGTTCTCCAATATGAGATAGAAAGCATATGATATGCATCAAACACAAGCAACTGGAAGAAGTTGCATATAAGTGGTTTGTTCAACAGCATTCTACTGATGAAGTAACAAGTTATAGGCTTCCTTTCTTGGAAGTGTTGAAAACAGTGTTGTTATGATAAATTAACTTTAAAGAGAGTCGATTAAAGACACTAGACAACACTTACTTTTAAATTTTTCCGGAACATGTTTCTGAGGCTTTGCCTCGAGTCGAGAGCCGGCCGATGATAGAGGCAAAGCCTCAGAAACATGTTCCGGAAAAATTTAAAAGTAAGTGTGTTTGGAGGAATTTAGTAACAGTGACGTCAAAATTAATATAAAAATTATTTGTGGTTGGTTTATTGAGACTCGTCACTTACTTTTTCATATATTTATGAGAGACTAGTTTCAAAGGCCCTGGCCTCCATTTTCAATCTCTTCCCAACTGGCAAATGTTGTTATCTGCTCTCTCTGGTGGTGGAACTATGAACTTTTTTGTCAAATTATCTGCTGGCGGGATTTCAAAGTTCATTACGCGATCCTTATTTTTCCAGATGAATATGTTCTCCCATGTTGTCAATCTATTTTGGTTTATCACTGCTTTTAATAATTTTGGATTTGGATCAATGTCATGGTTTTCATTCCAAAAATGAAATGCTACTGCTGACTTGTCTTCTTGTTTCAATCTGATGTTTCTAAAGTGTTCTTTGACTCTGGTTTTTAAATTTCTTTTTGTTTGACCTATGTAGCATTTTTCACAATTCTTGCAATTTATTTGGTATATTCCAGATTTGTTACCTGAAGGAATTTCATCTTTTGTTTTTGAATTTAGTAATTTTAAAATTGAGTATCTATTAGTAGGTGCCAAGATGATATTTTGTTCCTTGAATATCTTTTTAAATTTATTAAATGTTTTTGGATGATATGTGAATGAACTGAATATGCTGTTGCTTTCTTTTTCTTTAATAAATGTGGTTGTTTCCTTAATGGTTTTCTTTAGTTTAGATTTTCTAATTTTCTTCAACACCAAACTTTTGTTGTATCCGTTTTCTTCTGCTATGTGTATTATTGCTTTTTGTTCCTTGAAATATTCTTCTTTTTCCATGGGTATGTTGACTAGTCTGTGTGTAAGGCTGTTTATTATTGCATGTTTATGTGTAATTGGGTTGTGGCTATTATTTTTTATATAATTTTCTGAATGTGTTGGCTTCCTGTAAATTCCAAATTTTATTTTTGTATCATTCCTGATGATATTTAGATCCAAGAAAGGTAGTTGTCCATTGATTTCCTTTTCTATTGTGAATTTGATAGTCCTTTCTTGCAGATTGAGTAATTTTAATGCATCATCTAAATGTTTACTTGGTACAATTGCAAAGATGTCGTCAACATATCTATACCAAACCTTGAAGATCAATGGGAAGGACTTTTTAATTTGTGTTTCAAATGCACTCATAAATAAGTTAGCCAAAAAAGGTGAAAGTGGATTGCCCATTGATAGTCCTGATTTCTGCTTGTAGTGTTTTCCATTAAAGCTAAAGAAGTTTTGTTCAATGCATATTTTTGTTAGAGAAATATATTCTTCTGCTTCTATTGCTTCCATATCAATTGTAGCTAGCCATTTTTTTAACACAGTCTGCAATTTTTCTGTTGGTATGCTTGGAAATAAAGATGTGACATCAAATGAAACCAGTCTGTCATTTTTGTCCAAATTTATATCTTTGATTTTTTCTACTAAATCTAAAGAGTTTCTTAAATTTGCACTTTCAAATTTTGGAAAACTATTAAATTTACTTAGTAACCATTTGGCCAAATTATATGTGGGGGCATTTATGCTACTAGTAATAGGTCTCATGCCTTTCCCTGTTTTATGAATTTTTGGCAGCCCATATACTCTTGGTAATGTTGGATTATCTACTTTAATTTTGTGCAATTCTTTTTTGTTGATTATTTTGCTCTCTTTTAGCGTTTTATTTGTGGTTTCAATGCAGTACTTTAATGGATTAGTTTCTACTTTTTGGTAATTACTGTCTTCTAACAAATCTTCCATCCTCTTTGTGTATTCTTCTTTTTCCAGAATTACTAGTTTATTTCCCTTGTCTGCTTTAGTATAAATAACCGGTTTCTTTTTAAGAGCTTTTATGATTTGGTTACTAAAATTCTTTTTCTTTTCATTTTTAATCTCTTCTACTATTTTGGAGCATTTGTTTTTTACTGTGTTTTTACTTTCTTCATTAAGTGTTTGTGTAGCAATTTGGATGTCAGCAATGTAATCTTCAATTTGGTTGGAATAATCTACACATGTCTTTAAACCTAGATTCAGCATATTCAGTTCTGTTTTTGTAAAATTTTGGTTTGATAGGTTTACCACATTGTTTAGATGATCTTTTAGGTTATGTTTGTCTTTTTGATATATCTTTTTAAAAGTGCCTGCTTTCTGGCATAAATTTTTTAATTTATTCTTTAACTTTGCTGTTTTTGTCTTCATTTTTCTATTAAGATATGCTAATAAATTGTTTTCAAAATTTTCCCAAAATATACTTCCTAATTGTTTGGTAAGTTTTTGATGCAAATTGTACAATTTTATTTCTAGCGTGTTTTTATTTCCATAGTGTTTATTCTTTTCTACAATTAATACTTTTCTCTCTGCTGCTTTTTGTTGTCTACTATTTTTATCAAATTTTACTACTTTCCTTACGAAATTCGGTACTACTTTTTTCTTGATACATAAATTTATAAATCTTATGTCCGCTGCAATTTTTCTTCTTTTTTCCTGTAATTTTTCGAAAAGTTTTATATCCTGTTTGATTTCAACTGAAAAATGTCCAAATCCTACCTTTTTGGTGGTATCCATGTTCCTTGTTCCACACTTTAACTCCATTTTGGTTATTCCTCAAGACTTATTTGCCTATACTTGATGTGTGTTTGGAGGAATTTAGTAACAGTGACGTCAAAATTAATATAAAAATTATTTGTGGTTGGTTTATTGACACTCGTCACTTACTTTTTCATATATTTATGAGAGACTAGTTTCAAAGGCCCTGGCCTCCATTTTCAATCTCTTCCCAACTGGCAAATGTTGTTATCTGCTCTCTCTGGTGGTGGAACTATGAACTTTTTTGTCAAATTATCTGCTGGCGGGATTTCAAAGTTCATTACGCGATCCTTATTTTTCCAGATGAATATGTTCTCCCATGTTGTCAATCTATTTTGGTTTATCACTGCTTTTAATAATTTTGGATTTGGATCAATGTCATGGTTTTCATTCCAAAAATGAAATGCTACTGCTGACTTGTCTTCTTGTTTCAATCTGATGTTTCTAAAGTGTTCTTTGACTCTGGTTTTTAAATTTCTTTTTGTTTGACCTATGTAGCATTTTTCACAATTCTTGCAATTTATTTGGTATATTCCAGATTTGTTACCTGAAGGAATTTCATCTTTTGTTTTTGAATTTAGTAATTTTAAAATTGAGTATCTATTAGTAGGTGCCAAGATGATATTTTGTTCCTTGAATATCTTTTTAAATTTATTAAATGTTTTTGGATGATATGTGAATGAACTGAATATGCTGTTGCTTTCTTTTTCTTTAATAAATGTGGTTGTTTCCTTAATGGTTTTCTTTAGTTTAGATTTTCTAATTTTCTTCAACACCAAACTTTTGTTGTATCCGTTTTCTTCTGCTATGTGTATTATTGCTTTTTGTTCCTTGAAATATTCTTCTTTTTCCATGGGTATGTTGACTAGTCTGTGTGTAAGGCTGTTTATTATTGCATGTTTATGTGTAATTGGGTTGTGGCTATTATTTTTTATATAATTTTCTGAATGTGTTGGCTTCCTGTAAATTCCAAATTTTATTTTTGTATCATTCCTGATGATATTTAGATCCAAGAAAGGTAGTTGTCCATTGATTTCCTTTTCTATTGTGAATTTGATAGTCCTTTCTTGCAGATTGAGTAATTTTAATGCATCATCTAAATGTTTACTTGGTACAATTGCAAAGATGTCGTCAACATATCTATACCAAACCTTGAAGATCAATGGGAAGGACTTTTTAATTTGTGTTTCAAATGCACTCATAAATAAGTTAGCCAAAAAAGGTGAAAGTGGATTGCCCATTGATAGTCCTGATTTCTGCTTGTAGTGTTTTCCATTAAAGCTAAAGAAGTTTTGTTCAATGCATATTTTTGTTAGAGAAATATATTCTTCTGCTTCTATTGCTTCCATATCAATTGTAGCTAGCCATTTTTTTAACACAGTCTGCAATTTTTCTGTTGGTATGCTTGGAAATAAAGATGTGACATCAAATGAAACCAGTCTGTCATTTTTGTCCAAATTTATATCTTTGATTTTTTCTACTAAATCTAAAGAGTTTCTTAAATTTGCACTTTCAAATTTTGGAAAACTATTAAATTTACTTAGTAACCATAGTGTGGAACAAGGAACATGGATACCACCAAAAAGGTAGGATTTGGACATTTTTCAGTTGAAATCAAACAGGATATAAAACTTTTCGAAAAATTACAGGAAAAAAGAAGAAAAATTGCAGCGGACATAAGATTTATAAATTTATGTATCAAGAAAAAAGTAGTACCGAATTTCGTAAGGAAAGTAGTAAAATTTGATAAAAATAGTAGACAACAAAAAGCAGCAGAGAGAAAAGTATTAATTGTAGAAAAGAATAAACACTATGGAAATAAAAACACGCTAGAAATAAAATTGTACAATTTGCATCAAAAACTTACCAAACAATTAGGAAGTATATTTTGGGAAAATTTTGAAAACAATTTATTAGCATATCTTAATAGAAAAATGAAGACAAAAACAGCAAAGTTAAAGAATAAATTAAAAAATTTATGCCAGAAAGCAGGCACTTTTAAAAAGATATATCAAAAAACAAACATAACCTAAAAGATCATCTAAACAATGTGGTAAACCTATCAAACCAAAATTTTACAAAAACAGAACTGAATATGCTGAATCTAGGTTTAAAGACATGTGTAGATTATTCCAACCAAATTGAAGATTACATTGCTGACATCCAAATTGCTACACAAACACTTAATGAAGAAAGTAAAAACACAGTAAAAAACAAATGCTCCAAAATAGTAGAAGAGATTAAAAATGAAAAGAAAAAGAATTTTAGTAACCAAATCATAAAAGCTCTTAAAAAGAAACCGGTTATTTATACTAAAGCAGACAAGGGAAATAAACTAGTAATTCTGGAAAAAGAAGAATACACAAAGAGGATGGAAGATTTGTTAGAAGACAGTAATTACCAAAAAGTAGAAACTAATCCATTAAAGTACTGCATTGAAACCACAAATAAAACGCTAAAAGAGAGCAAAATAATCAACAAAAAAGAATTGCACAAAATTAAAGTAGATAATCCAACATTACCAAGAGTATATGGGCTGCCAAAAATTCATAAAACAGGGAAAGGCATGAGACCTATTACTAGTAGCATAAATGCCCCCACATATAATTTGGCCAAATGGTTACTAAGTAAATTTAATAGTTTTCCAAAATTTGAAAGTGCAAATTTAAGAAACTCTTTAGATTTAGTAGAAAAAATCAAAGATATAAATTTGGACAAAAATGACAGACTGGTTTCATTTGATGTCACATCTTTATTTCCAAGCATACCAACAGAAAAATTGCAGACTGTGTTAAAAAAATGGCTAGCTACAATTGATATGGAAGCAATAGAAGCAGAAGAATATATTTCTCTAACAAAAATATGCATTGAACAAAACTTCTTTAGCTTTAATGGAAAACACTACAAGCAGAAATCAGGACTATCAATGGGCAATCCACTTTCACCTTTTTTGGCTAACTTATTTATGAGTGCATTTGAAACACAAATTAAAAAGTCCTTCCCATTGATCTTCAAGGTTTGGTATAGATATGTTGACGACATCTTTGCAATTGTACCAAGTAAACATTTAGATGATGCATTAAAATTACTCAATCTGCAAGAAAGGACTATCAAATTCACAATAGAAAAGGAAATCAATGGACAACTACCTTTCTTGGATCTAAATATCATCAGGAATGATACAAAAATAAAATTTGGAATTTACAGGAAGCCAACACATTCAGAAAATTATATAAAAAATAATAGCCACAACCCAATTACACATAAACATGCAATAATAAACAGCCTTACACACAGACTAGTCAACATACCCATGGAAAAAGAAGAATATTTCAAGGAACAAAAAGCAATAATACACATAGCAGAAGAAAACGGATACAACAAAAGTTTGGTGTTGAAGAAAATTAGAAAATCTAAACTAAAGAAAACCATTAAGGAAACAACCACATTTATTAAAGAAAAAGAAAGCAACAGCATATTCAGTTCATTCACATATCATCCAAAAACATTTAATAAATTTAAAAAGATATTCAAGGAACAAAATATCATCTTGGCACCTACTAATAGATACTCAATTTTAAAATTACTAAATTCAAAAACAAAAGATGAAATTCCTTCAGGTAACAAATCTGGAATATACCAAATAAATTGCAAGAATTGTGAAAAATGCTACATAGGTCAAACAAAAAGAAATTTAAAAACCAGAGTCAAAGAACACTTTAGAAACATCAGATTGAAACAAGAAGACAAGTCAGCAGTAGCATTTCATTTTTGGAATGAAAACCATGACATTGATCCAAATCCAAAATTATTAAAAGCAGTGATAAACCAAAATAGATTGACAACATGGGAGAACATATTCATCTGGAAAAATAAGGATCGCGTAATGAACTTTGAAATCCCGCCAGCAGATAATTTGACAAAAAAGTTCATAGTTCCACCACCAGAGAGAGCAGATAACAACATTTGCCAGTTGGGAAGAGATTGAAAATGGAGGCCAGGGCCTTTGAAACTAGTCTCTCATAAATATATGAAAAAGTAAGTGACGAGTGTCAATAAACCAACCACAAATAATTTTTATATTAATTTTGACGTCACTGTTACTAAATTCCTCCAAACACACATCAAGTATAGGCAAATAAGTCTTGAGGAATAACCAAAATGGAGTTAAAGTGTGGAACAAGGAACATGGATACCACCAAAAAGGTAGGATTTGGACATTTTTCAGTTGAAATCAAACAGGATATAAAACTTTTCGAAAAATTACAGGAAAAAAGAAGAAAAATTGCAGCGGACATAAGATTTATAAATTTATGTATCAAGAAAAAAGTAGTACCGAATTTCGTAAGGAAAGTAGTAAAATTTGATAAAAATAGTAGACAACAAAAAGCAGCAGAGAGAAAAGTATTAATTGTAGAAAAGAATAAACACTATGGAAATAAAAACACGCTAGAAATAAAATTGTACAATTTGCATCAAAAACTTACCAAACAATTAGGAAGTATATTTTGGGAAAATTTTGAAAACAATTTATTAGCATATCTTAATAGAAAAATGAAGACAAAAACAGCAAAGTTAAAGAATAAATTAAAAAATTTATGCCAGAAAGCAGGCACTTTTAAAAAGATATATAAAAAAGACAAACATAACCTAAAAGATCATCTAAACAATGTGGTAAACCTATCAAACCAAAATTTTACAAAAACAGAACTGAATATGCTGAATCTAGGTTTAAAGACATGTGTAGATTATTCCAACCAAATTGAAGATTACATTGCTGACATCCAAATTGCTACACAAACACTTAATGAAGAAAGTAAAAACACAGTAAAAAACAAATGCTCCAAAATAGTAGAAGAGATTAAAAATGAAAAGAAAAAGAATTTTAGTAACCAAATCATAAAAGCTCTTAAAAAGAAACCGGTTATTTATACTAAAGCAGACAAGGGAAATAAACTAGTAATTCTGGAAAAAGAAGAATACACAAAGAGGATGGAAGATTTGTTAGAAGACAGTAATTACCAAAAAGTAGAAACTAATCCATTAAAGTACTGCATTGAAACCACAAATAAAACGCTAAAAGAGAGCAAAATAATCAACAAAAAAGAATTGCACAAAATTAAAGTAGATAATCCAACATTACCAAGAGTATATGGGCTGCCAAAAATTCATAAAACAGGGAAAGGCATGAGACCTATTACTAGTAGCATAAATGCCCCCACATATAATTTGGCCAAATGGTTACTAAGTAAATTTAATAGTTTTCCAAAACTTGAAAGTGCAAATTTAAGAAACTCTTTAGATTTAGTAGAAAAAATCAAAGATATAAATTTGGACAAAAATGACAGACTGGTTTCATTTGATGTCACATCTTTATTTCCAAGCATACCAACAGAAAAATTGCAGACTGTGTTAAAAAAATGGCTAGCTACAATTGATATGGAAGCAATAGAAGCAGAAGAATATATTTCTCTAACAAAAATATGCATTGAACAAAACTTCTTTAGCTTTAATGGAAAACACTACAAGCAGAAATCAGGACTATCAATGGGCAATCCACTTTCACCTTTTTTGGCTAACTTATTTATGAGTGCATTTGAAACACAAATTAAAAAGTCCTTCCCATTGATCTTCAAGGTTTGGTATAGATATGTTGACGACATCTTTGCAATTGTACCAAGTAAACATTTAGATGATGCATTAAAATTACTCAATCTGCAAGAAAGGACTATCAAATTCACAATAGAAAAGGAAATCAATGGACAACTACCTTTCTTGGATCTAAATATCATCAGGAATGATACAAAAATAAAATTTGGAATTTACAGGAAGCCAACACATTCAGAAAATTATATAAAAAATAATAGCCACAACCCAATTACACATAAACATGCAATAATAAACAGCCTTACACACAGACTAGTCAACATACCCATGGAAAAAGAAGAATATTTCAAGGAACAAAAAGCAATAATACACATAGCAGAAGAAAACGGATACAACAAAAGTTTGGTGTTGAAGAAAATTAGAAAATCTAAACTAAAGAAAACCATTAAGGAAACAACCACATTTATTAAAGAAAAAGAAAGCAACAGCATATTCAGTTCATTCACATATCATCCAAAAACATTTAATAAATTTAAAAAGATATTCAAGGAACAAAATATCATCTTGGCACCTACTAATAGATACTCAATTTTAAAATTACTAAATTCAAAAACAAAAGATGAAATTCCTTCAGGTAACAAATCTGGAATATACCAAATAAATTGCAAGAATTGTGAAAAATGCTACATAGGTCAAACAAAAAGAAATTTAAAAACCAGAGTCAAAGAACACTTTAGAAACATCAGATTGAAACAAGAAGACAAGTCAGCAGTAGCATTTCATTTTTGGAATGAAAACCATGACATTGATCCAAATCCAAAATTATTAAAAGCAGTGATAAACCAAAATAGATTGACAACATGGGAGAACATATTCATCTGGAAAAATAAGGATCGCGTAATGAACTTTGAAATCCCGCCAGCAGATAATTTGACAAAAAAGTTCATAGTTCCACCACCAGAGAGAGCAGATAACAACATTTGCCAGTTGGGAAGAGATTGAAAATGGAGGCCAGGGCCTTTGAAACTAGTCTCTCATAAATATATGAAAAAGTAAGTGACGAGTGTCAATAAACCAACCACAAATAATTTTTATATTAAAAGTAAGTGTTGTCTAGTGTCTTTAATCGACTCTCTTTAAAGTTAAGTTATAGGCTGCTGCTGATAAATTCACAGACCTAATAGACACTAAATTTTATGAGAGTGGTACTTTCAGAAAAGATGTATCACCAATACGAAAACATATAGTGAAGCATTAAGTCTAGACAATGAGAAAATTGAACCGTTTTATAAATACTTCAATGAACTGACTGAATCTGAGGACCTCATTTTGTCTCAGATTTATAGGGCATACAAGACTGATCTTTATTATTATGCTGTTCCTCAAAATACCTTTGTACATAAACATGAATTGAACATATCTGGATAAAACTAAGCAAGGAGCAAATTTATGTGCTACTTTGTTCAAATACTAATGACATGTATTGCTTGATATCCTAGTTGTCAGAAAAGCAAAGAATATCATGCATTTGTTGCCATTCTTTATTCACACAGAGTTTATACACACTATCTTTTTTATGACTCTTCAATCACTTTATGTTGGAAGTAAAACATTATAAAGAAGAGGTTTTGAAAATACTGCCCTAAAATGTGAAAGCTGTTTTGATTCTTGATGATGCGCCTGCTCATCCCTATGCTGAGGAATCATGGAGGGAAGAACATGTAATTTCCTCCCATCAAATAAAACATTCCTAATACCAACATTGGACCAAAGAGTAATTGTTGGCTGGAAGAGATCTTACAAGAAGTTCCTTGAAGAGGTTATCATTATCTTGGAGGATAAACATTAGAACTCAAGACTCAACTTGGTGCATATATTAAATTTCATTTTTAATTTTGCAGCTGCTTGGAATGAAATGAAAACTCCAATGTTAGCTAATGGTTGGAAACAAATGTTAAAAAGAATGGAAAGAGAAATATATTTTCAGGGGTTTGAAATTGCTGATTTACATGAAAATCTTCTGAAGTCTGGATACACTCAGTAACGACAATATTGAGCAGTGGCTAAACATGGACAAAGGTAATACAGGCTACCAGATTCTCAGCAAGGATGAGACAGCAGATACTGTTATGAAGAATGATAAGGACGGTGGTGATGATGGAAATTAATCTAGTATTTGATTCTAAATTAACAGAAGTATGCACATATGCATATGTGGAAAGAGTTTCAGATCCTGAAGGGTTGACTTATTATGGACATTTCAGGCAGTTTTGAACTTTGGTTGTTAAGAAACATTTAATAGGAACACTAAAGCTTGCTTCTTGTTTCAGCCTTCAAATAAGCTCAAGTAAATAGGCTTTTGTTTCTAATAAGATAAGCACATAAAATATTTCATATTTACATCATGCAACATAATGTCAAGTCAAATATTTTATTTTAAATGTTCATTATTTGATTCACAAGTTAGTTAATGGGCTTATAATTTTATGGACACTACTGTGCCTCATTAGGCCATTAAATCAAAAGTTTATTCTAAAACCTCTTTTACAGATAAAAACAAAGACAGAACGAAAGAAAGAAGGCTTTAAATAAAGATATTATCTCTCTTATTACAAAATTTAAATTTAATTAATTCTGTTCCAAAACCCACATAAAATGTGCAGTTTAACATTGATAAAATCGTATCAAGCAAAATCACAGCTGAAAATTGTTTTATAATTTATTAACAAATAAAAAAAAGTTTTTTTCTTTATATAATCTTAAGGATAATGTTTAAAATGAATACTTATATTGTACAGGATCCAATATATACTGAATGTTTGTAAATAAAAAAAAAACATATAAATAGCAAGATTAATACAATAAGCAGTAAAAGATTTGCCACTTCTTGGTGCTTGATCACACATATCACAGGTGACATGCATATTTTGAATATTCACGTTACTGTAAACTGTTTTATGATTTTAACATAAACAAAACAGATAAATACGCATTATAGTCATCTTGAAAATACAGTCATAGGTAAGCAGAGACGTGTAATTTAAGCCTGAAACAACTAGGGAATAAAATAAAATGTCATAAACATTATTTGAAGCAAAAGGTTAGAAACAGTGATGTATTTAACATTGGAAAGTAATGAGTTGGTAATTCAAACACAACATCACTTAAATTATCCTTTCTTGGACATGTTTCGGAGAACGTTTTGTCCCCATCCTCAGCAGTTATCCGACTGTGTGGATCCGTGGTTTCTTGAAGTGAGCTGGTTGTCTGTGGCGGCATCTGTTGTCTGTGAGATGAACTTCCAAAGAGAGGTTTCAGGCGGCAATTCGAAATTTAAAGTAAACTGTTTGTTTTTTTATAATTAGCAACTTTTCCCAAACATCGAGTTCGGGCGCATTACTGGCTGATTTTAATAGTCTTATATTTGGTATAAATTCATGATTGGTAGACCAGAAATGGTGAGCTATTGCTGATGTCGGATAACTGCTGAGGATGGGGACAAAACGTTCTCCGAAACATGTCCAAGTAAGGATAATTTAAGTGATGTTGTGTTTGAATTACCTACTCATTATTTTCAAATGTCATAAACATATTTATGAGAGATTAATAAACAAATTAACATGGCTTGGAAAGTAGAGTACCATAAATTACACTGTCACCTACATACATTTCAAATATAAGTAGATATGAAAGTTAAAATCTCAATGAACATTCCATATTGCATTTTCATGAATGAATAACTCAGGTATTGAAAACTGATTAAAGAAATGTGTGAAATGATGCTTAAATGAGCCTGGGGACCTTGAACTCAAAGGTATCCAACATTTATCTCATTAGAATAAGGAAAATTCTAGAAAAAACCATGAACTTGGAATCAAATTCAATAAGAAATAATGGTTCACAGGTATAAGTGCCCACAATTAAGTATCTGTTTAAGGAAGTAAGGAATGCCTCTTAACCATATGTGCACTATTTTAGTTCTGGAAAGAATATGAAGGAAAACTATGAATAAGACAACAGAAATTGAGAGATGGAGAATATCAATAGAACAGATTATGTACCTCAAGAATTTATAATTTTGCAATGTAAAAATTTGTTTAAAAATCTTAAAAATAATTTGTATATAAAGCTTCATGGGTGATCAGCCATGAAGCTTTAATAAATAAGGCTCACTATGAAAGCTTTAAGTCTTACATCAAGAATTTATATGTTAGAAAAATTTAAGCTACAAGTTATTCCTTTACTGTAATAAATACATAACAAAAAGGATGCATAGATGAGTTTTTTATCACCTGCTGTGTCCATATCTAAGGTTACCAGATTGTGAGAAAGCTATTGTGCGAAAGATCAGGTAGCAGACCAGCTTTTATAGGAGCAAGTGTAGAATGCACATTTACTGATACAATTTTCTGTTCTCTCTATATGTATATTACTTTTTGTTTACATCTAAAAATAAGTCTGCAAGCTCTCCTAGATGTTTGACATGGCTTCTATTGGACTTTTTTAAATGCAAGATGGATAAACAGATTGCTTCTCCTGGTACCTGCATTTGTAATACTTTTTAATAGTCTTTTCCTAGGGTTTGGCCCTTTGATATTATTATCTGTTGCATATGTAACATTCTTCTCTATCCTGTTTTAGTACTTATATCAAGGGGTGAATAAAATTTTAATAGTCTTTTTTTATACAACTTTGTTTTACCTTTCTATTTTTATCCAGCTTCTCTGCAGCTTTCGTAATGCTGGAGTTATGGGTTGAAATCAATGCTTTCCTTCAATTTTACACATAGCTTCTCAATGAATAATGCAACCATTACCATCACCTACAACATGTGCACTGAATTACCCTACTATAATGAAATAATAATCCAATAACCTACAAATTTTTTAAAATTGCATATGCTGCTAAATCAATTCATCATAATTACTGCCAAAATATTCATTGCTTCAGCTATGAGAATGAGTATATACACTCAACAGTAAGGCTAGCTTTGATCTTTACTTCATATTTTTCCTTTTCTTCCTCATTCTGAGTATAAAAATTTCACATAACTATGCAAGATATTTAAAAAATAAGGGACATAATTTCGGGTATGTATTCTCCATATGTAAACAATTAAAATAGTTTATTACAACATGTGTGCAGAAATGCTTCATTTCTGAGTTATAGCCTTCACAACATTGAAATTCACTGAAATGTTTTTCTTTCCGCAGGTCGTTGTCATTACAGATGATGCTCAAAATCTCCACTTCCTGCTTGAATACAGACCTCACATCGATATCTCGTTGACCTGTGAACATGATCCCAAACTCCAGCAGTATTGTGTTCATCCTCACAAGATGCTACAATCATGTACTCATAGAAGGAATCTGCTCACAGAGTTCAGAGTCTCCTCCTCTATAGCTGAAGTTGTAGATTTTGGTCATCCCCTCCCCAAACCAGGAGAGTTAAATTTTTCATGCTCGTACAGATGGCACTGGAGATTTACAAATGCTTCCGATTTGGACACTGTTACTGTGGGTAACCTTCCTGGTGCAAATGATAAGCCAGGGCAACATTGCTGTGTGCCTTACCGTACATGAAGTGCATGTCTACCAGCTACTGATTTGAGTACGTAATGCACAGTCGAACCACAAACACAACACTGAATGTAACTTTTGTGTCAAAATGCACTATAATAGTGACCTATTAATGTCTTCTTTCATGGCAGTGAGCTGAGGAAAGAAGAACATTCTGCATATTTCAGAGTTATGAAGGCCATAATTCGGAAATGAAGCATTTCTGGACACATGTTGTAATTAACTATTTTGATTATCTACATATAGGGAATACATACCTGAAATTATGCCCCATATTTTTGAAACATCCTGAATAACAGTAATAAACTTGGTTCATTTCACTCAATGGATTTGGCAGTCATTACAGAGGAGACTTGAAAATGAAAATAAAGCAGCAAATATCAGAAAAAAGATGCATTGCGTCACAAACTATGTATATTATCACCAAGAATAACCTAACAAAATTGAAACTATTAGAATTTTAAAGAAGAAACAAAGGAGTTTGTGCATAGTAAAGCTGGATATCCAATAAGGTTACAAGGAAACCAAAAAGGTCTAAGCAAAATCCTTTCATGGAAGTGTTGAAAACAGTGTTGTTGTATAAATTAAATTAATTGGGAGTCGATTAATATTAATATTATTAATCGACTCCCAATTAATTTAATAAAGGTCTAAGAAACTTTACTTAAAGTATGAATAAATTTGCCATCAGGAGAAAATACTTCTGTTATATTGCATTTACCTCAGTGGCTCTGGCATCAGGAAGAACAAAACCAAAAAATATTCAGAGCATGGAGTTACACCACAGCAGAAAAATTAGAAGCAAAAAATACCTATTTTGACCACAATTTTGTGACTTTGCCATTTAATTTGATTGCAGTATCACATTGTAAGAAAATGTTAATTGCTATAATATTTATGAACATTGTCATGCATCAAAATAAACTTTGCTGCTGACAAATGTACTTGAGTAATTTTTGTTTCTCTTTAGATGTACATGCACTGCAGCATAATGGGTTGGAACATAAAACTAGTTCTCTGCCACAGATTGTGCATGGGTACAGATTCTTTGGTCCTGTAAAGGTTTTCCCCCTCCACAGCATAAGGATTTTGAGGAACTGCATTACTAAAGGATCTAAAACAAAGCTGTTATCATCATTGTCAAAAACATGATTAGATGCATTTTCTAATAATAGCAATGCTGTTACTTCCTTTTGAAATTATGTATGTAAGACATAAAATAATGATGAAATCAAGGACAGATGCATATCCTATTCACCCAGTGATGTTTTAAGACAGATTTTAATCAGTGAAAATTGTTGAAGTATATTTTAAATTTCATTTGGTTAAATCAGTACAGCAACACATTCTCTCTTTTAATCAGGAATTTCTTTTGAAATGAATGATAAAAAACGTGCAAATGTGTTAATGGAATGCTGATATTCATCCTAAGCACTAAAGGAAAATGCAAAAACAACTTGAACATGCATCTTTACACAGTAGTATTCAAACCTATGCCTACAACATTAGAGATAAATGTGTTGCCTATAGTGCAACTATATGCAAAATTGTAATCCATTACTTTGCATCAAAGGTTTATCTCAGATAAACTGGGTTCTGCTGCATAACAATCTGAAATTGGTATTTGCCAGATGCAAAATGAGTACTGGGATCAAAAGCATGACACAGCTGCACTACAACCTATTTGACCAACTGCAATAAATTATGCATTTTATGGTTTTCTCACTTGAAAGAGCCTGATACTAAAGATAAACATACAATTCCAATTTTATTTTACTTCATTGATATAAGCACTTTTTAATTTCAAATTGTTTACTCTTCTAAAAAGTATAACATAACTTTGCTCTAAATCTGAAATTAATTAACCTTATACTCAGATTCTTCATACATAGTTCATTTAGTACAGAAGTACTAAACAAACAAATAAATAAATTTAGAATTTACTATTAAAGCTAAAAATATTTGCAACAAATGCAAATAAAATCTTAAAGTATTCTTATATTTGTATATTTGGGGCTTGGTGTCTAATAGTAATGAAATACGTTCATAGAATATAAAATATACCTTCCAATATTCAGGTAAATAAATATTTTCAACCATGAACATGTCATTTGCTTATAGTTTACACATAACTGATATAATAAGTTGCTGGCTGGCCCTGTAGCTCAATCAGTAGAGCACCTGCCTGCTGTGCTAGGGGTTCTGGATTCGATTCCCGGCATTGGGGGTGGGGATTTTTCTCCGACCAAGATAATTCCTCATCTTCCCCAGAGTCTGGAAGTACGAATGACAGTGTGAATGCATGCGTGATCTAATGATAAAAACCCAACAAATACGAGTTAACACCTTCAATATGTTCCAAATAAGAACAGCTGCTGATATGACCTTTTCAATTACGGTGGGGCAAAAAAAAATAAGTCACTGATTATGAAATATGTGGAGGCACTTCGTTTAAAAATATATTAAAATGGTATTTGAATATGTTTGAATAACATGGAACTAAACAGTTCCTTGTACAGAGTGAACAAAAAGTATGAAATGTTAGCTACAATTTTTAAATAGTTCAATAAAGTTAAGTGCTGACTCATTTTATTCTCATGGGAGATAGGGGCCTTTCAGACAAAAATATGGCAGTCATAATATTTATCATTATATTTATGAATTTGCATAGAATTTGTATACAAATATCAATTTTTGGACAATAATAATTGAAAATTTTTGAACAGTGAGGTTCATCACACTATTTATTGAACATTGTTTATGCTACTTCATTTATTTTAGTAAAATCAGAATATGTTTTGGGAACATTCGCTCCCAGTTGACAACCAACTGTTGATTAAAAAAACATGCTTTAATAAAGTAGGCTAATATCTTCCAAAATGTGTTGGTGTACCATCTTGTTGGTTCTATATTTTCTACATTTCTTCATTCTCACCTGGAAACAAATCTTGGCAAGCTAGACAGGCTAGATTATGTTATTTTGACCAAGCTGGAGATAAATGTTGGAATTTAAGTTTCTCTCCATAAGAAATGGTCCATTTATGTTATTACCAACCAAATTTGCCCACACATTAATTTTTGTGGATGCTGAGTGTACAACTGGACCACACAATATGTATTTATTGGAGATTAATAACAGCAATCATGGCTCATTGTACCATTAAGATAAAAAGTGGACTCAACGTAAAAATATATCTTACAAATTCTAAATTATGGATTGAGAGCTCCATTGAAGTTTCACAAAATTCATTTCTTTAATCAAAATCATCTTCATTTAACTCCTGTAATAGTTCTTATGTGGATGCCACTCTACTGATTTCATTAAATTGCAAACAAATGCTTGACTTACACTGTAATTCCCTTGCCAACTGTGCCTTATGTGCATATGTGCATGTGTGCATATGTGCGTGTGCATGTGCGTGTGCATGCGCGTGCACGTGTGCGTGTGCGTGCGTGTGTGCGCGCGTTTATGCGTATGGAACCTTTTGGACAGACAGTGACAAATTAAGGGCATTTTCTTTACTCGTGCCAGATTTTGGTCTTCCAGAGTTAGCTTTATTCTTCATACTTCCCATGTCTTTGTACTTTTTCACAATACTTGGCACTGTGGGCTGAGTTAAGTTTTTGTTTTGGTTCAATTCACTTTATAAATCGCAAATTCTTTTTGAGTCCTCTTCCTACCACCATAACCAACTATTATTAGTATTTTAATTTTTTTCCTTTCAGTGAAATTCACAATGATATGTAAAATCCCAATGTGGAATAGTTTGAAATAGTTATGAATAAAGGGGTTGTTAAAAGTGAAGTTAATTTCATATTAAAATACTTCTATTGAGTCATGTTTTACCAACTTTGTATTGAATTGACAAAAAATAATTTAAAAACTAGATTAGTAGAACACTGAAGGAAGGTAAATTATAAACAAACAGAAAAATCAGCATAGCTCATTTTTGGAATGAGAACCACTGCATCGGAGAACAGATTAAATTACTGAAACCATTAACATCAAAATTTTAACTTACAATTTGGGAGAAGATTTTTATTATAAAAAGCACTCCAAATATTTTAAATTTTGACGTGCCATTGGTGACTGGTTTAGTGAACTTATGTAGGAAATTTTCCAAGAGGGAAGCCAATTACAAGAGATCCACATGACAACGGAATGAGAAGATAGCGGTCAGTCGCCATTCAGCTGAGGATGGGACTGGGATGGTCCTGAAAATGTCTCTGTTTTTAATAGTGATGTGAGTGAAGTTTTAAGTTTTAATAAAATATGACTCAATAAAAGTCATTTAATGTGGAATGATTTTTTGAAAATAAATGCATTGTTGTATAGCTAGTTAGGTCATTTTGATTCTCAAATAATTACAAGCTTAGAAAATAAAGGTGATTAAGCATGTTAAATAAATTATTTTTCTTGTAAATATCTTGGCTATCCAGTTTTTGCTGCATCATGTTTTGTAAAACCCACTTTTTGACCATGCTGTTGTGGCTGTCACAGTGACACAATGACACTCAGACTATCAAAGCTCACTTTCATCTGCTGCAATTCAGAGAACACCTGGCCAACCAGAGCTCACCCCCACCCGCTGGTCCCATAAGAAGCTGACAAGCTGCAGGAAGTGACAGAGTTTGCCTTTGAAGACGGCTACAACAGGATGGTCAAAACGTTGGTTTTACAAAATAAGATGCAACGAAAACTGGATAGGCAAGATACTTATAAAGCTGGCCGCAGAAGCCTGAGAGAACATAAGAAGTTCCTTGTGACAGCATACTATTAATCCAACATCATACTGGTTAGCTTTAGTCTTCTTTTATGTAGTACTTTCAGGAAAGGTTTCTTCCAATCTTCAACTGGTAGCAATAACACTTTTTCTTTATTGCCTCCTGGTTATAATACTTGTCAAATGTACAATCATTATGAATTAAAGATGGGAAAAAACTTTTGCAAAAGTACTCCATGGAAAACGAGGACCAAACATAACAAGTGTTATTGGGTTAGAATATGTTCCCAGGAACTACCATGAAGTTCACATCACTTTTTTGGAATATTTCTTATTATAGTAAATGTTAAATAAAATTTCAGTAACCTATAAATTCTCAAGGTTTGTTGTAAAGCACCAATTTTTTAAAATATTTTTCTTAATTTATTAAGAGCTATTAGAATATCTCAATTGTATACCACTGTTCCATTTAAAATTTTGAAGTTATGCCCACTTAGGAATTCTGCTTTTTATGCTGTCTGGAGGACCTCTACTTCCATAGAAATAAATAGATTGGCACATAAGTTTATTGATTCATTTAAAAGTTATGGCCAATATATGATACTTTTTGTTCAGATGGTAGATTTAAAGTGTGTTAGTTATTACTTGAATCATCATTTGCATTTCCAAGCAGCAATAAATATGCAGGTTCCCACACTGGATAGGAAATTTTGAGAGGGGGAGGGGGGGACGTAGTTAATATGTAATGTAAAATTTTAAAGCCTTATGCATAAAACAAGCTTGAAAGTCCTTTCATGGAACTGTTGAAAACAGTGTTGTTGTATAAATTAAATTTATTGGGAGTCGATTAATGACACTAAACAACACTTACTTTTAAATTTTCCCGGAACTAGTTTCAGAGGCCTTCCCTCTATCCTCAGCCAGACATCGACTCTATCGATGTCCGGCTGAGGATAGAAGGAAGGCCTCTGTAAATAGTTCTGGGAAAATTTAAAAGTAAGTGTTGTTTAGTGGCATTAATGGACTCCCAATAAATTTAAGCTTGAAACTGTTAAAACTGGAATGCACAAATAAATTCATGTATCCATTATTGAACTAAGCATATCGTGCATCAGAGTTCCCTTTACATATTCATGAAGATAATTACATGCTTACTTATTTAACTTACCTGGCAAGATTAATACGAGCTCTTTGCCCTCCACTAAGAGAGACCCCTCGTTCTCCTACTACAGTCTTATCACCATGTGGAAAAAGTTCCATATCTCTCTTGAGTGCACAAACTCTTATTACTTCTTTGTAACGCTCAGGATTATATGTCTGTCCAAACAAGATGTTCTGTCGTACTGTTCCTACAAATAGCCATGGCTCTTGTGAAGCATAAGATATATCTCCTCCTACTTTGAGAGAATTTTCAGAGAGTGGCAGTTCCCCCAGAATGGCTTGCAACAATGAGCTCTGCCAAAGAAATCATCAACTAATTAGTTTATATAAGTTATTAGTAGTAATCAACACAGTATAGGTAACATTTGAATAAAACCTACTGAAAATATATCAAACTTAAAACTTTGTTATCTTGCTTTGCTTACCACGTGATATCTCATTTTGTTAGCCCTTACATTTATCCTCAATCTATATTAAATGCTGGTGCTGGAATTAGGTAAGTTTGTTCTTGGTGGCATATGTTTCAATGCTTTCTGCAGGAACTTGAAAGATATTTTAACTTAAAAGTTTATTTGATTTGAATCATATCGAGCATATCAAGCTCTGTTCTTGCTAACTTATTTTATTAAATTAACTTTTCATTCTTACTCCTATCACAGCTAGTTAGAACAAGCTAAAAATTTACTAAAAAGTTCAAATCAAGATCTCAGGAAAGCTTTGAAATCCTCTGTTTTCCCTAAAAATTGCATGACCTTGAAACTGTTGGAGGGGGGTGAAGATATCAGACAAAAAAGCAGCTTATCATTCAAATAAGACCAACCCTAAAGTGCAGTGCAACCCAATGCTCTGGGGATTCTGAGCAACAGAAGTAGTGTTTCTTAAACCAGTTGTAGAACTAATGTATTAGGCAATCTCCAGAGTATAAGCCTTATTCAGGCATATGGGGTCCTGCCTGGGTAGACATTATTAATTCCTAACTTCTTGTGGTTTGTAAAAACAACATAAACGAAAATTCATGTCTGACGACAATACCAATGAGATTCTAGCAATAGCAGACCTAGAACTAAAACTTAAGAAGGGAATTACTCAGAATCCAAAAAGGGCAGGTTAAAAGCAAATTCTAATCTACAACACCAAAACTCAAAGTTAGTGAACTGATACCGAAAAGAGGAGCTAAACATGCTTGGAGGACCATCTCCTTCTAGAACTATTAAAATGATCAAACAAGCTAAAATATTGAAAATTGGGTTTTTATTTATGAACATTTGGTCAGCATCTCAGACTTGAGATTCCTTTACATGCCATTAATTTACATGGAACAAAGCGCTGTATTTCCCTTCCAATGGAAACCATGCTAAGGATTTTTACGCCTGTATAATCCGTAATCCTCTGCCAGGTTTGAACATGCTACCTCAGAAAACAGGCTAACATTTTTCTCCTAGATTACAGAGGATGTCCAGCAAGGTAAAGATATAGAACAGGAAACAGTTTTTACTCACAACAAAGAAACACACAGGAAATTGGATAGATAGAAACAACCTGAAAAATTCAATGCCATGGCCAGGATTAAAACCATGGATGTCATGGTTTCCATCCAGTCGCTCCAGTTGAGCTACTATGGGCAACTTGCCATCATGACATTTAATTCTCCAATTGACTCCGATATTTTCCCGGTAAACCACTAGGGGCTCTTGTATTTGAGATACGCCGTTTTTGGTGACTTGCTATTGTAAGTACTTGAGTTCCAGGCTTCATCATTTGACTCTTATTATTTAAGATAATTGACGGAAATTAATCATTTCTTCATACTAGCTGTCTATAGGCTAAGGTTGTCTCTATCTATCCAAAACCTTAGCCTGTAGACGGCTAGTATGAAGAAATTATTAATTTCCATCAATTAACTTAAACATGGGAAATTACTAACCACTTAAGGTAGCAGTGATCACTGAGAAGTTTCCCATCAGCATACTCTCAGAGGATCCAACTGAGAAGCTCCAAAAGATGAAGGATGGAGGATGAAGGATGATGAATGATGGATGATGGATGATGGATGATGGATGATGGATGATGATGATGATGATGATGATGATGATGATGATAAGCCAACTTGAGGTTTAGACAAAAGTTTGAAACCCTGTCGACTGCTTGGCTACTGTCTGCCAGGATCTCTGCAATATTAATAGGCAGTTGCAGCAACTCTTGAAGATGTGATAGGGAAATACAGTGTAGCAGCACATGATGGACTAAGACAGTATTGTTATAGAACGGCAAACAGGGGCTTTGAAAAAAGGTCATTGTGTGCAAAACTGCAGTGGCCAATATGTAACTGAGCCAAAACTATCTTCTCTGGACAAGATCCACAAGAGGATGTTATCCAGTTTATTGGAAGTTCCTTCACTGTTCTAAGCTTATATCCCTGAAGACTTGACCGCTCTTCACAACACAGCTCTCTGCACAACAAGTCTAAAGTCTTCCAAAGAGACCCAGGATATGCTAATAGTGGGCTCTAAGGTTTCCACCTTAGCTGCCGAATCTGCTATTTCATTTGCTGGCAAGCTAATGTGATTAGGGTCCATGTCACACCATTTTAATGCTGGAGGCATGTAAATCATGGAGAGTATCATGGATGCATTGTACAGCTCATGAAGGTCCTGAAGTGCACAAAGGAAATCATTCAATTTTTTGACGGTGCACATATACCTATGGCTTGGTATATTGCATATGGCTGTGCATTATAAACAATGTCTACTACAAAAACCAAACGTATATGATTTGGTTTGATAGACATGTGCATACCCAACTCCATTGGAACTCTTAGATCCATCGGTGTAGATTCTAGATGTGGTGTAGATTCTAGATGTAGACATTGAAGACTTCCGGTGTACCATTACCCTGAGATCTATGTGTGATATTAATGCAACTAAAGGAGATATGATCTCTCATCCTTGGGAAATATGCCAGGCATTTCAACACCATGCTTCTTAAGCAGCCCCTGGAAGCAAAACTCGCTCGCCTAACTCTAAGAAACTGTTTCTATAAAGCATATCCACCATGGTGTTGAGAAAGGTGTGAAAATAGTTCTGTAGGCATACATTTAAACACACAGCCATAATTTCCTAGTAGAATATCATGCCAGCATGTCAAAGGAGGTTCTGCCGAATAGGCATAAATACACTCGAAGCAAAGCTGTTGATCCGCTCTCCACAATTTGCCACTTAGTACCTACAAGATAATCAGAGAATGGTCACACAATGCCTTCAGTTGCACTAGATACGATGAACCACTAAGCTCCCTGGCAAGGTCAAGTTTAGGAACCTCATCTCATCTGCAAAAGGAAGTAACTCTGGATCCAATTGGACCAACGATGATAATCATCTCCTATGGTGTCAGAAGTTAATGGAGATTGTTTTCTCAGCTGCGAAAGAAACACGATTTTAGAAATTCAATCTCAAAAGTTGTTAAAACTTTGCTACAGATGGCACGCTAAAAATGGTATACATTGAGACATACAATAGACTGCCAAGTCGTGTGCAAATGGGCATGAAAAAATTCCTGGAGAAACACATTTCTAGACAGAATTTGGATTAGCCAACAATTTAACTTAATACCAATCCCTGAGACTCTCTTTTATTCTGATCAGAGAAGTTAGAAAAAAGCGAGACAACCATAACTCGGAAAACATAGGTGTCATGAACTACAGGAACACTGGTAGGTATTCATGCACATATATGCATTACCACTTGCAGGGTATGAAATAACACTGCTCGCCAAAATGTATCCTAAGCCTTCTCGAGATCAAAACATATCCCAATGTTCTACATGAATCTGTTCATGATCTGCGCCAACATTGACATAAATGGGTCCACAGTTGAACAGCATCATCGAAAACCCAAGGGACAGAAGGTGGTTGGTCAGGTGGTTGGTTGGTTGGTCAGAAGGTGGTCAGTTTCCAGTCACCACCCCAACCATTCAATAATCATGCATTCAAACATCTTGCAATTGCAACTGGTGAGAAAAACAGGATGGTAACTGGAGGGAAGATGATGGTCCTTCCCAGCTTTCAAAATGGGTGTGCTGGTGGACTCCTGCCACATTTCTGAAAACAGGATTATATGATATTGAGCGGGTGGGCTCAGGCAATTTTGTCTCTGGCCTGCATTTGGGAGGCCCATGTTCAACTCCCATGGTGGACCTACATGATCGATGGGTTCTTTCAGCAGTTTTCCCGGGCTGACAGGTGAATGTAGGGTAGGTTAATTACATCCCCCAAATTTCCCGTCCCTCCATTTCATTTCCATTATCATTCAGCATCTCATATACGGTGGTCTCTTTCAGGTAGAAGTGTCGGCGGGTGTCTTGGAACTGTCATAACTCCTTGGGATGCTGCCCTTTGTCTCCTCTCACCTTATCCTTCCTCCTGGGGATGCCCCACTTTGGGCTTTGGTACAATAAACCACAGGTTTTGATGCAAATTCCCTCTATCTAATCCCATATTCCTATTATGATTATAGACCTCGAGCAGGAAAGCTTTATCTTCAGGAGAGCTGTCACTACATTCATATGTGGATAATATCTGGTCCTGGTGCTCAGAGTTGTATAGATAAAAGAGTACGTTGTAACTCCATCTTGTGTACATGTGCGTGTGCGCGTGTGTGTGCACATGCGCGTGTGTGTGCACATGTGCGTGTGTGCGCGCGCGCGTGTGTGTGTGTGTGTGTAATGATGAAATCATTCTTCTTCTTCTCGCTTCCCAGTATTTAGAGACTAAATTCTCTTGATTTTTGAGAATTTCATGTCATCTACCACATAAACAGCACAATGGGGAAGTCATTAATGCAGTCTTAGAACAATTGTCTACTCAATCATGGCCTATGATTAATATGAACTTTGCATTGGATGATTTTTCTAGATAGATCTGGAATTTTTAGCAAAAACATTTTGTAGTTGGTTTATTGATACTCGTCACTTACTTTTTTATATTAATGAGAGTTTGTTTCAAAGGCAATCACTTCCATTTTCAATCTCTTTCCAACTGGCATCTGTTGTTGTCTGCTCTCTCTCTGGTGGTGGAACTATGAACTTTTTTGTCAAATTATCTACTGGTGGGATTTCAAAGTTCAGTATGCGATCCTTATTTTTCCATATGAATATGTTCTCCCATGTTGTCAATTTATTTTGGTTTACCACTCCTTTTAATAATTTTGGATTTGGATCAATGTCGTGATTTTCATTCCAAAAATGAAATGCTACTGCTGACTTATCTTCTTGTTTCAATCTGATGTTTCTAAAGTGATCTTTGACTATGGTTTTTAGATTTCTTTTAGTTTGACCTATGTAGCATTTTTCACAATTCTTACAACTTATTTGGTATATTGCGGATCCGTTAACTGATGGGATTTCATCTTTTGCTTTTGAATTTAGCAATTTTAAAATTGAGTGTCTATTAGTAGGTTGCCAAGATGATATTTTGTTCCTTGAAAATCTTTTTAAATTTATTAAATGTTTTTGGGTGATATGTGAATGAACTGAATATGTTGTTGCTTTCTTTTTCTTTTGTAAATGTTGTTGCTTCCTTAATGATTTTCTTTAGTTTAGCTTTTCTAATTTTCTTCAACATCAAACTTTTGTTGTATCTATTTTCTTCTGCTATGTGTAGTATTGCTTTTTTTTTTCTGAAATATTCTTCTTTTTCCATGGGTATGTTGACTAGTCTGTGTGTAAGGCTGTTTATTATTGCATGTTTATGTGTAATTGGGTTGTGGCTATTATTTTTTATGTAATTTTCTGAATGTGTTGGTTTCCTGTAAATTCCAAATTTTATTTTTGTGTTGTTTCTTATGATATTTAGATCCAAGAAAGAGATTTGTCCATTGATAACAATGTTGGAAAGTTTATTTATCTGAACAAATAGATTTTGTAAGGAAGTATAAATTGCATCAATTTCTACATCAAATGGTTATCGATATCATTTAGAAAGAAGAATATCAATTATAAAGAAGTGTTAACACAATTTTCTTAAGTTAAGTGAAGCTTTTGTGACAAATTGTTATATTTGTAGAATTCTACATAAAAGCTTGCAAAATTACTTCCAATATGCTTATAGAAAGAAAGGTAGGTAGCTGCTGCTCCTATTCCATCTTCTTGGTTGTAAAGAGAGCCATCTCTATAGATGTGAGTCCATTCATCATCTGGATATCTCACATTTGTTGTTTCAAGGACATATGCTTTAGCTTCTATAGATGAATGTTCTTTCTAAAGTCTGATATTACATCAAGTTGGTACTCTAGTTCAATGATGTTCAGTGGGTTATTAAGAGGTACGAGAAGTTCCAGTTTGGTTGGGTAATCCAGTTTATTTCTGAGTCGTTAAACTTCTTGTTTGAAGCTTAAGTTTTCAAACTGAAGGTATGTGCTAGGCTTTTTTTAAGCTGGAATGCACCGAAACATGTTCCGGTAAACTTTTATAAACTCCAGTGAAATTTAAAATTGAAATTACCATCCATATTGAGTGCAAGAGTTTGTATTCTGTCATCATCGTTAATGCAGAAGAAATTCTTTAATACACTGCGTTTAGTGCTGCCATGTTCTGTTCGTTAACCTAAAACTGCCTTACAGCCACCTATCGGACTATTTCTGTTCCTTAAAATTAGTAAGATTAGAAAGTGCAGGCTATGCATGAGCAAACAGCAATGCAAGGGTAAAACAATTAGGATGTGGTAAGATGCAGTGCTCTTCTGTGCATCTGCTTGATTATAGTGCAAAACTGTTATTTTCCGAGAATAGATTCTGATAGGTATTAGATTTTTAGATTTGTTGTACAATATGATCGAGTGTGAGAGTTCCAGGAAACTTTTTTACAGAAAAAAAAAGCACTGGTATATGTATGATGTTTTCTTGATGTTTCATTTTTTTATGCTAAAAGGGCTTGCATTTCTAAATGTCATTATAAGTCTATTACATGTAAATACTTGTAAGGTTATTATAGGAGTAGTTTTAATAATCTGGGTAATTAATCTAAGAGCTTGCCTTTGTGTGCGCTCAAGTATCATTGAAAGTGATGTTATTAGTACTTCTCCACAGTACTTAAGAACTGGTGTTATATAGGTATTATATTTAGTATCTAATGTGGGCCTTAACAAACCCATTTGGTTCCTGCAAGTCTTTCTAATATCTTAAAATGCTTGCTTGTTATATCTTTGATTTTTTCAATATGTTCTTTCCAGGTTAATTTTTTGCTGAACAATATTCCAAGATATTCAGCATTTTCTGTTCTGGTTAGTTGGATAAAGCAGCATTGACCTTGCCACTTAATTGCTGTAACAGAACATGAAAACATTAGGTTTTCTGTAAGGGCTAAAACATCTCTGTCTGCAGGAATTCTAAGTTCTGGGAAAGTTAAAATATTATTTCATTTGAATAATGAATTTTGAGTGTAAATTCATGTGTTGAGAATACCAATAGTATAAAGTGTAATTGATTACAGAACTGGAATACACCTCGATCATTACTGGTGGGTAGTTGTATTTAAAAGTGCTATACTTTATTAATTTATAGATGATACTTTATTAATTTATATTATTACTGTTAAGTAGGTTACAATTACAACATTAAAAACCTACTTAACAATAATAATACTGATAAGATAAAACCAGAAGAAAAGTCAGGCATTTACAAGATTAAGTGTAAAGACTGTGAAAAAATTTACATAGGGAGGACAAAAAGAAACATAGGCACTAGAAAGAAAGAACACTTCAGGCACTTAAGATACAAAAATATTGATAAGTCCGCAATAGCAGCTCATTTCTGGTCTGAAAATCATGAAATTGAAGTTAACACTGAATTACTAAAATACGTACAAAAACATAGTGAACTCATCATATGGGAGAGAATATACATAGAAAAACACAAAAACCAACTAATGAACTTTGAAATCCCGCCAGAAGAGAATCCCACATTTAAGTTCATCACTAAATCAACATATGGCAGCAGCAACTCCAGAATTGCCCACAACACTGGATCAAGCTTTAGTCGCATAAGAGCTGACGATGCAAACGATGGTTTGCGAAACATGTCCTCAAAATAGGTACGTAAGTGAAGCCAATGTGTAATAAATACGACTCATCTATAAATTAATAATTATTTCGCTTCACTGTGGTGTTCCAATACAGTTAAATCTTGCTATACTTTATATTACATACCCTTTTATGTTCCTACCTACTGTAATGTATTATTGTATGAATGTTTCCTTACACCTCTGCGGGATCAACTTTTGTCACATCTAAGCTCACATTTCTATATACTGCTGAATTGTTATAATGCAGAAGTAAAGCATGTCCCCCAACAACCACGTTATTTTGAACTACTACTGTATTAGCAAAACTCAGGTTGTTAATATCAGGGAAAAGAGCTGAAGGTTACTTTTCACAATGTTAACTTTCATGAGGTTTTTAAAACACCATTGTTTATGTGTATTCAGAGAAATTTGAACATTTGTCTTTAGAATTTCAAGTTTGTCTGATTTCAGTAATTTTCAAATTACTAAATTATCTGCAAACAACGCAGTGTTGATGCCGTTTTGTTTGAGTTATTTGGGCAGTGCATTTATATAGATAATAGAGTGGTCTATTTACTGCACCCTGTTAACTTTTTTTAATATTGATTTTTCAACCTCAAAGATCCGACTGTTATCTACAGATTATGTAAAAAATGAAGCTAGCTACAGTGAAGCAATAAATATTACACAAATATAAATATTTGTAACAAAAAACTTCACTTATCTTAAGAAAATGGTCATTTAACCATGAAATAAATCCTGAAGTTAAATTATTAAAACAATTAAATGGTCCGATACATTTAATGGTTTGGGAAAGGATATTTATTTTAAAAAATAAACATCGCGTAATGAATTTTGAAATATCAGAAGTTGATTCTGTTTGTTTCGTTTACAGATTTTGGTAATATTGAAAAAACATAATAACATGGTAACCGGAATCCTTGACAACGGAGTTTATTGATGGACTGAAGATACAAGCATTAGAAAGAAGAATTCACACCATTTTCTTAAGAAAAGTGAAGCTTTTTGTTACAAATATTTATATTTGTGTAATATTATCTACAGATTGCTGTCTGCTGTCTTCTCTCTGGTGGTGGAACTATGAACTTCTTTATGAAATTATCAACTAATGGGTTTTCATAGTTCATTACTTGGGCCTTATTTTTCTGCATTAAGATTTTGTCCCCCTTCTCAGTTTGTTTTGGTTTATTACCCCTTTTAATACTTTTGGATTTGGGTCAAGGACATGGTTTTCGTTCCAAAAGTTAAATCCTACTGCTGACTTATCTTCAATTTGATGTTTCTAAAATGCTCTTTGACTCTGGTTTTCAGATTCCTTTTAGTTTGTCATATGAAGCATTTTTCAAAATTCATACAACTTATTTGGTATATTCTGGATCTTTTGATTGGACCTCTCAAGGGTTGTTAACTATTCAGAAACCATTGTACAAACTCAAGACAAGGTGAATGTTCATCTGGTCTCATAGCCCATACTCTACTACAACAAAAATGATGAAGCAACTGTTCATGCAACACATTTTCTAACAAATTAAGGTGAACATTAATCTCAACAACTTCTTTTGTATTTGCCTCTGGATTGTTCTCAAAGAGTAACAAAACCTCTTTCTCAAAGTTAGATGTAGGTAGCATCCATGGCCAGTCTTCATTAGACCTTTTTACAGAAAACCAGCCTGCCTGCAAATGAAGTACAAACTAATTATATCTATGGAGGAAAAGCTAAGAGATATGTAGCACAAAATTATTGAAGTACTAAAATACCTGAAAACAAAGCAAATAAACAAATCTGCAGTTGCAGTTCACTTTTGGAGTAATAATAATAATTAGATTTGTCAAAGGCATTCGACTTAGTAGACCACAAAATTTTATTGGAAAAACTAGCTGTTATTGGTATACGTGGAACAGTGAACAAGTGGTTTAAAGAATATTTAACATCCCGACAACAGATGGTAGAAATCACTTATACACATGTAAATACAAATGAAATTACAACATATTTATCATCTACGGCAGTAATAAAATATGGTGTCCCCCAAGGTTCAATTCTTGGACCTGTTTTATTTCTGATATATATAAATGATCTAGAGTGTTCCTTAAAAAATAGTTATCCAACATTATTTGCTGATGATACAAACTTATATATTTCTGGTTGCAACTTGAGATCCTTAAAATTTAAGATAGAACAGACAATGTCTGAATTGCTAAACTGGTTCAACATTAATAGATTATTAATAAATACAGAAAAAACAACAGCAATAGCTTTTCATCATAAACAAAATACACTTGCCAGTCATCCCTTTATAGAGTTCCAGGGCAAATATATCTCATACACAGATAGTACAAAATTTCTAGGAGTATGGGTGGATAATAATTTAAAGTGGTCGGCTCACATTCAAAAACTATCTCAAAAACTGAGTAAAATAACTTATGCCATCACAGTCATTTCAAAAATCATGGACTTGAAATCGGTCATATCTTTATATCATGCATATTTTCAATCTGTTCTTAGCTTTGGAATATTATTTTGGGGTAATTCAATAGGAGCAAAATCTATTTTTAAAATGCAAAAACGGGCAATTAGGATAATACTACATGTTAATAAAAGAACCAGTTGTAGGCCATTATTTAAGGAATTAAATATATTGCCCCTCCCCTGTATTTACATATATGAAACATTATGCTACATAAAAAATAATCTTAGTATGTACACAACAAACTCACAGATACATTCTCATGATACCAGAAGAAAAGATAACCTTCATGTAATCACACATAGCACTAGTTCTTTTGAAAAAAGTTTTGTATATACTGGCCTCCAGCTTTATAATAAATTACCCAATTATCTGAAGCAAATACCTGCACTGCATCGATTTAGAATTTGTCTCAAAAAACTTCTTTCACTCCATTGTTTTTATAGCATAAAAGAATATTATGATTACTTTGACAATGATTTTGTTAATGTGTTATAGTATAGGTGAATTGTTTGAATATGTTAACTACAACTGAACTGTTATTATTATTATTATTATTATTATTATTATTATTATTATTATTATTATTATTATTATTATTATTATTATTATTATTATTATTATTATTATTATTATTATTATTATTATTATTATTATTACTATTACTATTATTATTATTACTATTATTACTATTATTATTATTATTATTATTGTTATTATTACTATTATTATTATTATTATTACTATCATCATTATCATTATACTGTACATACAGTTGAATTTTCATTCCAAACTTGTGTTATATATATGTATATTGTATAATTTTTAGTTATAAGTACTTGACGTGTCCTATATCATGTAATATGATCAAAAGGATGAATAAAAACTAACTAACTAACTAACTAACTATAATTAAATATAAGAAAAAAAATTAATTTAATAAAACTATTTAACAAGTACTGCATGGGGTTTGATATATGGGAGAAAAAACCTTTTGAAAATCTTTCAACCCTTACATTGGAAATGAGGTATTCCTGAAGTCACAAGTTTCAGTTTTGCTCCAAAATCATCAGAAATTATCTATGCCACCAAGAAGTAACTTAATAAATTGTGGCAATATTATTTAACTGAGGGTGTGAGCAATGACCCACAAAGTACCTACCCATTCACAATAAATGTTAAGCAATCAGTTTTTATGTAACCAAATTAAATAAATTAACAATTCATATTTTTCATTCAAATTCAGAGAAAATAAGTATGCAGTGATTTTAAATTGAAATAAACTCTACTAATTAAATCTCTCAGTCAGAAATGCTGCTGCTTCTTATTTTAATATGCATCAAAGCAAAATCTGGAGATAACAGTAATGAACATACTTTTCCGGCACCTACTGGTCCAACTACAGCACAGAGTACTCCTGGTTTAACTTCCAAGTTTATGCTGGAAAGTGTGTCTGCTATAGAACCAGGTATCCATTTGGCACTTCCATTATTTATGGTGACTCCATGCTTCTTTACATTGTTGTCTGGTTCTTTTGAATTGATGGTCAGATTTTTGATTGGTGGAGATGTAGGATGCAACTCGTCTAGCAGCAAGAAATTCTGCCAAGAGAAAATAATTTCAAATGATTATTTCAAATATATTTAAAATAATTAGCAGAATATTAAATAATATCTTTTTGCCACTTTATGATGATTAATGAACCTAATGTTTTTACTATCAAACTAGTACATATTTAGCAGAATAATTATTAAACTAGTATTACACTTTGTATATCTGTATCTGCATAGGTACAGGATGTTAATGTGTAACAGAACATGTACAAGGCGTGTCCATAAAATAAGGTCTCCAAGGTGCTGGACCCATGAGGAACGCTATTACGCGAGATCCGGCAACACTGACGTGTAGCTTGGTTTCATCCTTTCAAATCCCAACCATAACGAACCCGTTGCAACCATTAGTCTTGGCTGGGCAGCCGTTTGCAATGGAGCTTCCTATCACTTCAGCCGCCAAGTGTGAGTTGCATGCAGTGATTCCGTTTTTTGAGTGCCAAGGGCACTACCCCCACTGAAATTCATCGTTAGTTATGCGAAGTCCATGGGTCACAGTGTAAGGACGTCAAAAACGTATGAAAGTGGGTCAGAGAGCTCAAAGACAAACAATAGCCATTAATGTAATTTTTATACTATGACATGTCTGATATCAATTGAAAGGACAAAATAAATTAAATTGAATTGAATTGAATTAAATCATGAAGTAGAGTAAACTCCACATTTGTGAACAATTACTTTTATATAGCATTTCTCTATGGTCTTTATATAGTTTATATTTATTTACCTTTTCTACTTTAGACTTTTGTTGGATTCTGTATCTGTTACAGTTTTTAGTCTTATGTAACTTTTTACATTTATCTTTGTATCTTGAAATGACGTGTCCTATAACATATGTATTATGTTCCAAAGGATGAAATAAATACAATACAATATCTCTCAAGATTATTGATTTTCCATTACAAAACGTTTATATTCACCGCAACACTTTTCCATCGTCATGAAACAAGATTACAGGACACATATCTCTTAAGATTATTGATTTTATTTTCCTTAGCAACCGATCATCATTTTTTTTTATATTGTCATTTCATGGCCCACTAATAGTCAGATCAGAAAACAAGAATTTACAACTGGACATTCATATAAAAAGTTCCAACTAAAACATACCGTTACAATAGAGATTGTTTGGTATGAGCCTCAGGACCATAGCAGTGACTGCTACTTTTGCATGTGTTAAGTGGCTAAATATAATAAGAAAAACAGGACAGTATTGTTTACCTCAAAAACTCTGTCACCACCGCCAATGCTTCCCAGAAGACCAACAAGCAGTAGTGGAATCAGTCACCTCCAAACTACATTCTCTCTTGGATGGTTTTACACAGCAGAACCACAAACTTCATTAATACCTTATAGTACAACATGGTGCATTTGCAGCGCATAATAATCTGGACCAATTTAATACCAATAACACTAGACCTACAACTCCCACTTCAACCTGCTCTTACCCTGGAGACAATCTTCTCACTGAATGCTAATGTCGAACTATATCGAGAGCAAAACTAAGCACAAGCGTGCACTGTGACCACATTAAATAACTAACATCATCTCATTAGGGCACCAGGCTGGGTTTCAGTCATGACTGGGTCCTGGCATCCTCATTGTTTTCCACTCCTTCAGGGGGCAGCAACATACCAGTGACAATGAGGTGCTCATGTGGAATCCCACCTATTATGTTAAATCTCCTTTAATTGGCTCCCTCTCTCAGAAAATTCTTTACATAAGCTCAGTAGACCACTCACTGATGGCACATCAAAATTTAGAATATGTGGAATGTTTTTAATATTAAATTTTTTTTCTCATGTTGTAAGTTCAAGTTTTGTTGACAATGGTTTTAGTAGTCTGATCTCCTCTCCGATGTGGTGGTTAGCATTCCAGAAATGAAAAGCAACTGCCGATTTTTCTGTTTGCTTATATTTTATGTTCCTATGGTGTTCTGTTAATCTAGTTTTTAAATTTCTCTTTGTCAAACCAATATAAAATTTGTCACAGTCTTCACAATCTATCCAATATATGCCTGATTTTTGTTCTGGTGGGATCGTGTTTTTCAAGGGATTATTTAACAATTTCAATTTCTTTTGCTTGTAGTCCCGACTGATCTTTTTTTTTTTTTTTGGTTGAGTTTGGATTGAAACCATTTTTTGTGCTGTATTTAACATATATATATATATATATATATTCCTCATTATATTGTTTTTGATCTAAAGGTATGCTATTCAGTCTATGGATCAAACTTCTAAGAGCTGCTAATTTATGTGACAGAGGACTGAAACTATTGCATTTTATGTAATTATCTGTGTGAGTAGGTTTTCTGTAGATTCCAAATTTTACACTGTTATTTTGTCTTATCATTAAATCTAAGAAAGGCAATTGATTGTTTGCCTCAACATCCTTTGTGAATTTTATATGATGATCTTGTATATTCAGTAGTTTTAACGAGTCGTTAAAAATTTTTGAGGAACTACAGCAAAAATATCATCAACATTCTGGTCCAGAATTTAAACATATATGATAAGGTTTTAGTGATGTGTGTCTCCAAATTGCTCATATACAGCTTGGCTAAGAAAGGTGAAAGTGGATTCTCCATAGCTAGGTCTTTTATTTATTTGTAATATTTGTTGTTGAATTTGAAGTCATTTTGTTCAATACATAGCAGTGTTAATTGTATGATTTGATCTACTTCCATATCAATATAATTTTGAGTCAAACTAATACTCAATGCTCCACTTATTGCTAGTATTTACCTAGAATGTATTTCGTTAGGATCTTCCTAACATCATCAGCTGAGTCGACAACAGCTGATGATGTTAGGAAGATCCTATGAAACGTGTTCTAGGTAAATACTAGCAATAAGTGGAGCATTGAGTATTAGTTTGACTCAAAATTATATTAATTTTGTGCTTCATTGTATCATAGTCCTTACACATTGGAATACTTCCATATCATTCATCTTGATGGACTGTAGCCACTTTTTTAGTAAGTTAGGAATTTTATCTGTCGGAATGCTTGTGAATAATGACTTAACATCAAATGACATCATAACATCATCATTTTTTATTGTAATATGTTTCATTTTATCTATTACATTTTGAGAATTGGATACACTTAAGCTGTCAAATTTTTGAAGCAGGTTAATTTCTTTACAATCTATTTAGCTAAATGGTATGTTGGAGCATTGATTTGATTAATGATTGGTCTCATGCTATTGTCATTTTTGTGTATTTTTGGTAGACCATACATTCTTGATAGAATTGGATTATGTGTTTTTATTATCTATGATTTATCCTGAAGTACTGAGTGACAGTTTTTTAAAGTTTTTTTCCATTAGGTATGTTTTGGCATCTAGTAGGGGGTCCTTTGGAATTTCTGTATAATCATCATTTTCAAGCAATTGGATCATTCTTTTACTGTAGTCGTCTGTATCTAATAAAACCAGGGAATTTACCTTTGTCTGCTTTTACTATGGTCATTGCTTTTATATTCAGTTCTTTAATTTCTTTTTGAAATTTTGAATTTTGAGGTTTCTTCATTAACGGGGACACAATTATTCTGTTGCATTTTACTCTGATTATTATTTTATCACTTTCTGAAAGGTGATTTGTTGCTATTTCGATATCTGCAATGTAGTCGTCTACCTGTGATGAAAATCTGATGCACTCAAGGAATTGGTAAATAGTCCCTTGAAAAACATGATCCCACCAGAACAAAAATTAGACATATATAGGACAGATTGTGAAGACTGTGACAAATTTTATATTGGTTTGACAAAGAACACTGTAGGAACATGAAATATAAACAAACAGAAAAATGGGCAGTTGCTTTTCATTTTTGGAATGATAACCACCACATCGGAGAGGAGATCAAACTACTAAAACCATTGTCAACAATACTTGAACTTACAACATGGGAAAACAATTTTATTATTAAAAACATTCCACATATTCTAAATTTTGTTGTGCCAGCAGTGAGTGGACTACCGAACTTATGTAAAGAATCTTCCAAAAGAGGGAGCCAATTACAAGAGATCTAGATAACAACCAACTGTGATGAGTCGCTAATCAACTGATGATGAGACTGCAAGTCTCGAAAATGTTCCTGAATTTTTAAATGGGCGTGAATGAAGTTACAAGTTTTAAAGGGACTCAATTTTAGTCTTTATACATGAAATTAGCTTCACTGTTAACAACGCTTTTATAAATAACTATTCAAATTGGTACAAGATGTTTTACCTAGAAACATTTTTACCAAAATGCAAACATTTCCATATCACATTTTGTCCCTGCTGAGATTTTACTCATACAATAGTTTGTTCACAAACCTATGTATTTTTCAACCATTTAATAATACATCCACAATGCCACTACTTAAAAAATTCAAGAAATGCTCATCCTCATTTTTATCCTCTATCCATCCCCATACCCATCCCCATCCTCCTCCTTCTCCTTTTTCTTTGTCTATCTTGGAATAAAACTTCAAGTTTTAACTGATTGCCCATAAATATTATAGTATTTTTCCTGCTCTTTGCACTCTTCATGTTTGCTGATAATTTTTTCAATCCATTCCTGATTTAGAATATATTTGCTTTTAATTGGGGCTTGCACATTCTTATGTCCTGCTCTTAACTATACTATCATCATTTAGTTGTTATGTTGGTCCTTCTGCATGTGTTCAATAAATTTTCAAAGAAATGCATTAAGCATCAGTATCACTTTTCTGAAACCATGAATACCACTCTGCTACAATATTGTTGGTTCTTTGCGACCATTCACAACTTGGTTATACATATTCCAAGCTGTGTTGCTTGTCACCAAAGTTTGCCAGGATTTCCACCGATGTGTCATCTCAATATATGCTAGCAAGCTACATGAACATCTGTTGTAAATCTGGGAGAAGCATAAAAGGAAGGGCAACAAGCATCCTGATGAAGTTGTAGCAGGATTTCTATGTTGGAAATGGGATGCACTTTGACTGTTTCGAAGACCCAAGTCGAAAACCCCAAATATAACAGGGTTAATTCATTGTATTTTGAGTTGTTTCTTGATGATTGTGTTTGATTAAATAAGAGTCATGTGACATCTAGTTTTCTGGCTTGGTTCGGAATAAAGTTTCAGAGAAGTCAAATTTCGTAACAATTTAATTGTATTATCTGAATTACATTTTACTTGAACTTCCTTTCGTAGTCAATTGCAGGTGAGCTCCTGTCTATCGATAAATTCTTAGTTACTTGATAAATAACTTCTGTTAATTACATAAACTTCTTGATCCTGCACAACTATTCATCACTGTCCAAATTACAAAAAATCTCTACCAAGATTATTGATTTTCCGTAACTATCGTTACTCCTATATTAATTTTGTGATTGGTCAATTTAATGCTACGTCACCACATTACATCATACAATTATTACTACAGCCAATCACAAAATTACATATATTTTTACACATTTTTGTTTATAAATTTATAAATTTTTTACACTTTTTCTAAATATAAATCGAAACTACTAATAATCATTTAAATCGTTTCAAAGTTCTGCAATTCCTAGTTCTGGTTACATGACACATTGAACTGGCAATGTGGACAATATATCTCCAAACAGCTTGGATAAAATGGAAGAGACTGTCTTGGATGTGCATGCCAGGGAAGGCAACCCTTGCTTCATTCATGGCTGCTAACTTAAAGTTGCTGAGAAATATATAGGTGGTAGCTACATATTAATTCTCAGTATGGACATATTCAGTTGTTCTGAAACATTGTTGCATGTTGCTCTTTGTATCCTGTCATTTAGTACATATATTAAGAAAACACAGATTCCTGCACCACATCAGGAAGCACGTATATCTGCATAAACATTTCTGAAACTTTTTTTTTGTGTCATTAATCGACTCCCAATTAATTTAATTTATACAACAACACTGTTTTCAACACTTCCATGAAAGGATTTATTTCTGAAACTGTTTGGAAAATGCCAACTCCATATTGTATAACTACACGAATTCTGTTGGATCATTGACTTTGAAATTAAACAGCAATACTTGAACATCCACCATGGAAAGTGCCACAGGAGGACGGTTAACATTTTTATGTTTAAGTTAATTGATGAAAATTAATCGTTCCTACACAACTAGCCATGTATAGGCTAAGGTTTTGAATAGATAGAGTCAAACTGAAAAATGTCAATTAGAGAATTTAATGTCATGATGGCACATTGGCCACGGTAGCCCAATGGGTAAGAGCAACTGGACGGAAACCAGGAGAAATGTGGTTCAAATCCCGGCCATGGCACTGAATTTTTCAGTTTGACTCTATTATTACGTTTTTTTTTTTGTTTTTTTTTCCCTGTAATTTATGTCCTCCAACATTAAGTCATATCAGACGATAAATGGAATGGGTGAAATGATGCTCAAATGAGCCCAGGGTCCATAGAGCTTACAGTTACCTGACATTCGTCGTTTAGGATAAGGGAAAACCCTGGAAAAAACGTTATCCAGGTAACTCACCCTGACTGAGATTCAAACTCAGGACCTCTTGAACATGAGGCAGACACGCTACCACTACGCTACCACTACGCTACCGAGGCGGGCATTATTATGTTTGTTTATACTACTCATTATAGTATTCATCTGACATACTCATTTGTATTGACTCACTTGAAACTGTTGGTGTTACTACCCTGTACACAGAAGTAGTAAGTTTACTCAGATATCCTTCAACCTTTCATTTTATCTGTCATAGGACGTTTTGCATTCCTAAGGCAAGACTATTGTTCTCATGCATGTGGTTCCTTCTAGAGTTGACAGTTATTTATCTCTCCATTTCAAAGTTTGTTATAAAAGAACTGTAGAAGCTTTGCACTGCTCACAATGCCAGTAATTTACTGGTTCTGTTCTTGTTACAGAATGAAAATGGTACCTGTAATTTGAATGCTCCAAAATATGTTTTCTCTTAATGGAATTTATGAGCCTAATAATAATTTTATGAGACAATACTGTGAAAATAACCTGTGAGCATAAATTTCAATCAAGTACATTTGTTGAGAAATGCCAAAGTTTTAATGCACTAGACATTATTTCTTTAAATATTCCATGGCAGAAATTTTTTATGGATGAAATCTCATGGTGAAATGAATGTCTTATGGGAAAATATTCCATGGATGAAATGACTGATATGTCTTATTGGCAAAATGTTTCTAGACGAAATGTCTGTGGGTGTTATCTATTGTCCTGATGCTCTCTGTGGGCTTAGTGCATTGGATGAAACGTCCTGGAAGCCACAATTTGTGAATTAGAAGTTCTTCATAAGTTCCATAGTGTGTTGCTATATTTTCTCATGTGGAAGACCATCATATGACAGAATATTGATTCTCCTTTCTTATTTACCATTGCACAAGTTGTTCTTAACAAAAACTGATTTGTGATGTACATGGTTGAATGTTGTTTTTGCATGCTGCACATGTGTAATACTCATTTGAAATTCTTTATATGGAAACATTTTTCATGAATAAAATGAATGGAAGTATGTGCTTGTATATTTATGTGATAAATTAGGAAACAGTTTTATTTGTGATGGGTAAAGAAAACAGTGTGTGGCATATCAGATTTTGTTATTTTTCTTTTTTTAGAATTATTGACTTACCTCCAACCTTTTGATGGAAACTTTGGTTTCAGCAACATTTTGGACAGCTTGAGGGTAAAAAATTGCCATTGTAAGCTGCAAAATGTTGAAAAACTGAGCCATGGCAAAGACCTGCAATTAATTAAATGAGTTCTGTATTGTACCTGATTTTTACCATTAAAATTCTGCTATGATAATCTATGATCATTTGTTTCTTAAAGTATCATAAACTATACAGTATGAAAATTGCAGATATGGCAAGCACATCAGACGATCACGAGAGTTTAGTATATTTTTCTTTCTGACACATTTACATTTCATTATGTTTAGATAGTTATGTTAAGCTAACACAAAGTTCTGGAAAGAAACACTTTTGATAGGATCAGACCATCTATACTTAAAGCACACTCAAGTGCAAATGGTAATACTAGGATTACCAGGATATTAGAACCAAAACTACTCTTTATAGAAAACAATTCATATATATAAAATCTGATGTATGCACTCACATGGCTTTTTTAACTCACTCTTTTACAAACTACCTTAAAATTAATAAAACATTTGTGAATGATGTATGAAAAAAGACTAAAAATGTTCTATTTTTTATTGATTGTTTTGGACATCAGTGTTACTAAATTCCTCCAAACAACACTTACCTTAAAAATGCTTAATTTTCTATTTCATGTTAATTGAGATAGACATTTGTAGAAATGATTTTATTACACATTTCCTCATATATACATGGTAATAAGGAAACACAGCAGCCTTAAAACAGCAGCCAAATCATGTAAGAACTGATCACTATGTGACAGCTTTGAATTCTGTATTCTTTGTGTTTGGAAGGAGAAAAAAAATGACTTCCCATTTGAGTAAAGTACATTCAAACCAATAATAAAGAATATTTCAGAAATGATAAGTCTACAAAGGAAATCATTTTACATAAATTTTACACTTTAAAAAGATCTACATTTTTTGTGTACTAAGAATTTATCTATCCCTTGATGTTTACCAGATATGTAAAAGTCATTCTGAATGAAGGAGATTTCAAAGGCATTCCTAGAAAGCCAAGTATATACCTTTCATTTGTCATAAAAATATGTTAAATATATGGTAGTTTAATAAAAATTGTTAGAGATATATATTTTTGAGAAAATCAACTTCTGAAACATTTTCCACGTAAACATTAGTTTAGGATAGTGGATTTTTTGTAAATCTTATGTTCTTTGAAGATAGCTAGTACGTAGCAGATTTTTCACTTTCAAGTTATGTTTCACAGACAGAAGCACACACACACATGCACGTGTGCACACATATGTATGCACAAAGACCTTTTCCTAAAAATGCTTTATTTGGATTCATGGAATCTCAAAACTTAAGGTTCTGGGGAAATCTTGGTACTGAATATTTGGATGGAATACAATACTAGTGTATGGGACCAAGCTCTGTGTGGTTGTGAGAAATGCATTCAAATTTATGTTGAATAAGAATGACATCAAATAGGGGAGGGGAGTGCTAGCAGCCAGATAGACAACTGCATTTCAGTGTTCTCAATGAATGCATAAACTGAGCAGTACCAGTAAATGCCAAACCACATTAACTGGTGCTACTTGTCTAATCCTGTAGTATGACACACCATTTAAGGATAACCTTTTTATCACAGTGTGCATTTAATTAACTTAATTTAAAATGCCTAAAATGGAAAAAAAAGTAGAACAAAACAAACAGATCTTGATAGCTATTGTTATCCAGTTTCATATCACAGTGGCTGTGCTAGCTGTTCCTCATCACCATCTCTGAAAATATGTTTAATTTGTCTCTGTCACTATCACTGTCACTGATGAAACTATCATCTGATGCCATATTCACAATAATGTTACTTATAACATCTGGCACAATGCTGTAATTTTTCCAATATTTAGCTTCTGTTTCCTTCACTTTCTTACAAAACCCTACCCAGTTGGCTTCTGCTCTTGCTTCGAAGACCTCCTGTACAAGTTCTTGCAGTTTCTGCAAACTCTGTTGATATTATGGCTTCTCACACGATTTTTTATCTTAGCCCAAGTGAACTCAATAGGGGTTAGATTGCACATGTATGGTGGTAATCTTACCAGCATGTGTCTTAAACTCATAAGAAACCAATCAATTCTATACTCTTTTTTTCATGGACAATGGACTTCCAGAAGACGCAATAAATCTCATTTCTTCATTGCAATTAACATCACGTTTCAGCAAGAAATTCACTGATGTGTGTTTGGAGGAATTTAGTAACAGTGACGTCAAAATTAATATAAAAATTATTTGTGGTTGGAGAGCACCACCAGAGAGAGCAGACAACAACAGATGCCAGTTGGAAAGAGATTGAAAATGGAGGCCAGGGCCTTTGAAACTAGTCTCTCATAAATATATGAAAAAGTAAGTGACGAGTGTCAATAAACCAACCACAAATAATTTTTATATTAAAAGAAATGCACTATCTCTTTCTTCATAGAATACTTGCTCAGGTACTCTTCAGATAAGACTGAATGCTATGGAGGTTGTCCAAAATTATAACTGAAGAAGGTGGGATGTGTGTAATAGGCATTTATTTCAACCATTACTGAAAATTTTGGTGGTTCATTTGGCTGTGGTAATCTCCACTGGTGCTTCCTGCCCTACAGAGAAGTTGTGTACTTCAATTGTTTGAGTTGAGTGTTGCTGCAGTTTTCCTCATTTTCTCTATCAGATTATTATGACTTTTATAATTCGCTATAGAATCAATTGTTATTCTGCTATCTGTGTATGTAGTAGCTTTTCTTTCTTCATCATCTGCTATCTCTACCTTTTCTAAGTATTCCAGAACTTTTATTATGGTCAATTGCTCCACCCAACTGTACAAACATCTGTCATGCAGTTTAAATTTCAGCTGATTTATCAGCTGGTATGCTTTATATATAACTACTCCTCCTGCTCTTTCTTTGCTTTTGCTTCCATCTGTGTAAAGTTGCTACAAGATATTCTGTTTTTTATTCCATTTTTGAGTCACTGGTACCGAAAAATCTGCTGGGTGGAACCATTTCATTGGTTTTTCTGGATGATCTATCTGATAATCTATTGCTGTCTTGCCTGATTTTATATTGTATAGTGCAGCTACATCTCTTGCCTTTATGTTTATGGGAATTATTCCTTTGATGATGCATAATGCATCATGAGATATAGTTCTGTAGGCTTTTGCTGTTCTCGTGAGTATAAATCTACCACTCTCGTATATTTATTGAAATTGCATTTCCTTTCCAGGGATTCTATCCAGTCAGCATATAACAACATTGATAATATTGGTACAATGTATTGATAATCTTATTTTCAGAGCCTGGTATTTTAATCCCCACCTTATTCTTACCAATTCTGACGAGGCTTTTATTAATTTAAGACGTTCCTCGCTAACTTTGTTGAGGTGGTAAATGAAGGTGAAGTGAAAGCCATTCGTTAAACCTAAGTATAGTATCTCTTCAACTTGTACCTTTTTTTTTTTTTTTTTTTTTTTTTTAATTTTATATCCTCCAACTTTAAGTCATTTCGGACGGTGAGTAAGATGGGTTGAATGATGCTCAAATGTGTCCAGGGTCCATGGAGCTTAGAGCTACCTGGCATTCGTCTTTAAGGATAAGGGAAAACCCCGGAAAAACCTTATCCAGGTATCTCACCCTGACCGAGATTTGAACTCAAACGCTATCGAGGCAGGCCCTCTCTTCAACTTGCTTCAGATATTTCATTCATATAAATATCTATTGTCTTCCTTGCTTTCGTCTTCTTAATATTAACATAACTTTCAACTTACTTTCATTGAACTGGGTGTTATTGTCTATCAACCATTTTGTAGTTATTCTTATTTCACTATTAATGCAGTTTTCTGCTTCAGTTTCAATTCCTGCCCTTACTGCAATAATAAGGTCATCAGAAAATGATATGACTTTGGTATTCTTCCAATAATCTAGATAATTAATTTATTATACTGTATGTTCCAGTATGCTGGTCCACTGCATGAGCCCTGTGGACATCCTTTATTAACTAGTATTTCCACTTGAAGATTGTTAGGTTTGAGGAAAGCTGTATGATCTTTGAAATAGTTCTTGGTAAGATAGTACAAAGTATAAACTTGAAAGAAGCATAGGGACAGTGAAGCACAAATTAGTACAAAATTGAATCGAGAATATATTGACACATTGCTTCACTCACACTGTTTATTCACAGGACATGTTTCAAGAGCTCTTGCTCCTATCCTCAGCTGATACTCGACTAGTGCAAGTTGTAGTGGTTTCTTCTCTCTCCGTATTGTCAATAGATGGCGTGATGTACTTGTCAAAGATGTCCGGTGGTGGAGTTTCAAAATTCATGACTCTATGACGATTTTTGTTAATGAAGATTTTTTCCCATACGGAAAGGTCTATGGGGTGATTAACGTATTTTATTAGAGATGTTTCCAAATTGATGTCATGTCTAGTATTCAAAAAATGAAAAGCCACTGCTGATTTTTCTGTTTCACCATTTTTAATGTTTCTCATATGTTCTTTAGTTCTGTTGTTAATATTTCTTTTTGTTTTTCCTATATAAATTTTAGGGCAAGTTTCACATTTGATCTCATAGATTCCTGGTTTTTCTCTGGCAGTGATTGAATTTTTGGGAGGGCCTTTTAACAAATTTCTGATATTAAACCTATTTTGAGGTGCAAGAGTTATGTTGTGTTTTGAGAAGATTTTTTGGAATTTGTTATAGGTTGATGGGTGGAAGGTGAATTTTTTAAAAAGTTTTTTCTCTTTTTCTCCTGTAGGTTCTAGGGTGGTGGTTTCTTTTATTTTCTTAGCTTTGTTGAGTCTGTTAACAGTTTTGTCTACTAAATTTGGGTTGAAACCGTTGGATATAGCTACTTTTTTTATGTGTAGGTATTCTGCTTGATAATCTTCTCTGTTTAGTGGAAAGTTGATCATCCGAAAGATTAAACTGTTGAAAATGGCATGTTGGTGTTGTTTTGGGTTGAAACTGTTGTTCTTAATGTAATTTTCTGTGTGTGTCGGTTTCCTGTAGATACCAAAAGTGAGTTTGTTGTTCATTTTTTTGATCTTGATGTCCAAAAAGGGGAGCACACCATCCTCTTCTGTTTCCATGTAAATTTTATAGCTGGATTTTGTATATTTAAAAGTTTAAGACCATCTTGTATGAGTTTTTTAGGTACTATTGCAAAAATGTCGTCAACATAGCGATATTTCAAAGTGTGGTATCGCTATGTTGACGACATTTTTGCAATAGTACCTAAAAAACTCATACAAGATGGTCTTAAACTTTTGAATATACAAAATCATCCAGCTATAAAATTTACATTGGAAACAGAAGAGGATGGTGTGCTCCCCTTTTTGGACATCAAGATCAAAAAAATGAACAACAAACTCACTTTTGGTATCTACAGGAAACCGACACACACAGATAATTACATTAAGAACAACAGTTTCAACCCAAAACAACACCAACATGCCATTTTCAACAGTTTAATCTTTCGGATGATCAACTTTCCACTAAACAGAGAAGATTATCAAGCAGAATACCTACACATAAAAAAAGTAGCTATATCCAACGGTTTCAACCCAAATTTAGTAGACAAAACTGTTAACAGACTCAACAAAGCTAAGAAAATAAAAGAAACCACCACCCTAGAACCTACAGGAGAAAAAGAGAAAAAAACTTTTTAAAAAATTCACCTTCCACCCATCAGCCTATAACAAATTCCAAAAAATCTTCTCAAAACACAACATAACTCTTGCACCTCAAAATAGGTTTAACATCAGAAATTTGTTAAAAGGCCCTCCCAAAAATTCAATCACTACCAGAGAAAAACCAGGAATCTATGAGATCAAATGTGAAACTTGCCCTAAAATTTATATAGGAAAAACAAAAAGAATTATTAACAACAGAACTAAAGAACATATGAGAAACATTAAAAATGGTGAAACAGAAAAATCAGCAGTGGCTTTTCATTTTTTGAATACTAGACATGACATCAATTTGGAAACATCTCTAATAAAATACGTTAATCACCCCATAGACCTTTCCGTATGGGAAAAAATCTTCATTAACAAAAATCGTCATAGAGTCATGAATTTTGAAACTCCACCACCGGACATCTTTGACAAGTACATCACGCCATCTATTGACAATACGGAGAGAGAAGAAACCACTACAACTTGCACTAGTCGAGTATCAGCTGAGGATAGGAGCAAGAGCTCTTGAAACATGTCCTGTGAATAAACAGTGTGAGTGAAGCAATGTGTCAATATATTCTCGATTCAATTTTGTACTAAGATAGTACAAGTTCTTAGAGCATTGAAAATCTTTGAGAGCTTTTAGAATAATAGTGTGGCGTACCTTCTCAAAAGAGTACAAAATTACTAAATTAATGCCACATGTGGGGGAAGACAGGGCTCGCTTGGCTTGCTTCCTATAAGGACCAGGACATTTAAGGTGCTATTACATTTTAAATTACTGTTACATAAGTAGTGGTTTATTCTATTTATTGATAGTTTCTCTAAGAGTACAAAAGTGAATCAAGAATATATTGACACATTGCTTCACTCACACTGTTTATTCACAGGACATGTTTCAAGAGCTCTTGCTCCTATCCTCAGCTGATACTCGATTAGTGCAAGTTGTAGTGGTTTCTTCTTTCTCCGTATTGTCAATAGATGGCGTGATGTACTTTTCAAAGATGTCCGGTGGTGAAGTTTCAAAATTCATGACTCTATGACGATTTTTGTTAATGAAGATTTTTTCCCATACGGAAAGGTCTATGGGGTGATTTAACGTATTTTATTAGAGATGTTTCCAAATTGATGTCATGTCTAGTATTCAAAAAATGAAAAGCCACTGCTGATTTTTCTGTTTCACCATTTTTAATGTTTCTCATATGTTCTTTAGTTCTGATGTTAATATTTCTTTTTGTTTTTCCTATATAAATTTTAGGGCAAGTTTCACATTTGATCTCATAGATTCCTGGTTTTTCTTTGGTAGTGATTGAATTTTTGGGAGGGCCTTTTAACAAATTTCTGATGTTAAACCTATTTTGAGGTGCAAGAGTTATGTTGTGTTTTGAGAAGATTTTTTGGAATTTGTTATAGGCTGATGGGTGGAAGGTGAATTTTTTAAAAAGTTTTTTCTCTTTTTCTCCTGTAGGTTCTGGGGTGGTGGTTTCTTTTATTTTCTTAGCTTTGTTGAGCCTGTTAACTGTTTTGTCTACTAAATTTGGGTTGAAACCGTTGGATGTAGCTACTTTTTTTATGTGTAGGTATTCTTCTTGATAATCTTCTCTGTTTAGTGGAAAATTGATCATCCGAAAGATTAAACTGTTGAAAATGGCATGTTGGTGTTGTTTTGGGTTGAAACTGTTGTTCTTAATGTAATTATCTGTGTGTGTCGGTTTCCTGTAAATACCAAAAGTGAGTTTGTTGTTCATTTTTTTGATCCTGATGTCCAAAAAGGGGAGCACACCATCCTCTTCTGTTTCCAATGTAAATTTTATAGCTGGATTTTGTATATTCAAAAGTTTAAGACCATCTTGTATGAGTTTTTTAGGTACTATTGCAAAAATGTTGTCAACATAGCGATACCATACTTTGAAATAATTTGGAAAAGCTTTTGTGATATGTGTTTCAAAAGCACTCATGAATAAATCTGCCAAGAAGGGAGACAATGGGTTGCCCATTCACTTTTGTACTAATTTGTGCTTCACTGTCCCTACGCTTCTTTCAAGTTTATACTTTGAGTTTCTCTAAGACTTTATTGATCTGAATTGGATGGCAATCTCTTTCCCTGATTTTGTTGTTGGTACAATTCTTAACTTTTTCTGTCATCATCATCATTAGTCATTTATTGTTAATTTTTTTTATTGCTTGGCCACGCAAAGAGAACAGGATTTCATACCTATCACATAGCAATCAACTCTTAAAAATTGTGATTAACTCGATTTATTGTTTTGTGTTTTATTTGCATCCATATTCACCTATTTATCTACTTAAAAAGAACACTGATTTAGATGAACTTACCTTTTCTGCTGTTATATGATGTCCAAGCATAACATACGATAGCAATGTGATATAAAGAGAAGATCGTTCAGAAAATACCATGGTTGCAAGATATAAGCCACGTAAATATGATGCTCCCCTCACTACCTTGATTTCATTCCTAGAAAATTTGATAATCATTCATAATTTGTTAAGTAATATTTTAGAAATAAATTCCAAAACAAGGAAATAAATACACCAATATTTATCTGCTTAACTTCATTCATATATATTTTAATTTTATCAGAAGATATATTGAGCTGAGAGGCTATGTAGATCACTATTTATTTCTTCCTTTACATAATACACAATCTAGGAATCACAAATAAATTATTTATATTAATTGGGTAGTATGCTTTAAAATAAACATTAAAAATTTAAATTTTTAAAAGTTCATAAAAGTGTAAATTTCTATTTACCTCCGGGCTATCTGAACAAGCTTTTCAAATGGCTTCTCCCAGGCATACATTTTGATAACCTGTATGCCAGAAATAATTTCACTCATAAGACGGACACGTTCATCTGTTCTTATTGCTATCTTGAGCCGCAAATGAGACGTCATTTTACTTAGGTAACCTGTAAAGCACAAAATACTTGTTACACCTTTTCCATAAGCACTGCATGCATATAAAGATATATCAAATTAAATTACAGAGGATATTCAATAATCAAAATCTGATGTAGACATTAGGTTTCTTTACCCATTACAAATTTATAACAAAATAGTAATTATTATTGAGATTCAAATAAACAAGTATGTGGTGCATTCACAGAACTTTTCCTAAACTTTGCAAATTTATAACTTACTTTATACATTTTTTTATTAAACTGTGATTGCTACATTACATTATTGCAAACTAACCAAAAGTACATAGTTATATATCTATAAGAAATTCAAATGTTTATCAGAAGCACTGAGAAGTACATTCAGAACTCTTAGAAATAAATATTAAAAAAGAAAACAAGAAACAGCAATCAAACTTTCAAGCATTTTTTTTCCATATATATTCTCTAAATTCGAGAAAATTTGTAGTACAAAAATACTTCAAAAATAGCCAATTCTAAATTTAAATATATATATATATATATATATATATATATATATTTATGGATAAAATAAAAATCTTGATGTTTTAGGCCTAATGGTCTATACTGGACTTCAATTACATATCTAATGAAAGTTGATTCAAATCACATCATCATGTGATCACTAAAGCTAAGCTAGAAGAGAAATAGTGTACTACAGCTACCTATATGATTTTGATAGTGCCTACAGGTGATTGATAGAGTACAGGCTTGAAGAGGAAGTATCTCGTGGAACCTTACTTAGGAGTGCTGCTGAGATAACTGGACAAGAAATATGCAGAGTTGGGGAGATAATCACATTAAGACATTGTTTAAGTCCTTCTGACCCAATAGGATTTATTAAAGACCAGAGATACAATGATCTGATGGGAAGATCCAGAGGAAGAACTGTCTTTCTCTGGAGAAAGGTGAGGGAGTTCCAAACATAGTTTGGGACTTCAGGAGGACATGTTGGGCACAAGTGATAGGCTGCAGTAGTGGTACTACTGTTGTGGTTACAGGCAGATGCTGAGACAGTACAGGCAGATGCTGAGACAATACAGGCAGACAGGTCATATGTAAGCAGCGAGTTGGAGGCCAGACTAGGTCCAGGAGTACATGCTTCCACAGTATAACACGGAAACACCTTTTTAGAATCACCATGAACCTAGTGGGACCATTTCAACCTAGTAATGGGCCCAAATGACCTAGGTCATAACATGCATGCACACTTTTAATAGTGCTTTTGTTTTTAATATTTAATTATTTGTGAATCTCGTGAATCTAACTTGCCTATTTGAAGGGCTAGAGCCATTTTTGGGTAATGAGTAATAAACATCTTTCCATTAAAGGGTGATCTGCTGTGAAACGCATTCCCTCAGAATATTTACCTTAAAATTAATATTTATAAAAGGTTGACCTCTACATATCTCCTCTCTCTCTCTCTCTCTCTCTCTCTCTCTCTCTCTCTCTCTCTCTCTCTCTCTCTCTCTGATATGGAATTTCAAATTACATGGTAAATTTCCATTACCTCAAGTAGAAGGGGTACAGAAAGAAAAACGAATTGAAGAAATTAGTAAATTTGCAATGGTACTTAAGAAACGTCACTTACTAAATTCCTCCCATCAAGCATAAGTCTAAATATCTTTATGCAATGTTTATTGAATGTTTTCTAGTCCATGTTAACAAATGCAGCACTCTCATGAAAGCTTTCTCATATCGATTAATTGTTATTAAAATGTAGTGGACACAATTTATTGAGGTCTTGCGACTTCCAAATATTCAATTGGCAATCAAGTAGGTCATCATAAGTGTTTGTCACAATCTTGTTTTGAGATGGCCTGAGTATCATCTTATTTAATGGATGTACATTGAAGTGGAAATTCAGCAGTCCACTTTTTATTGTTGAAAATTAAGAGGAAGAATCCCTTAATTGTGAATCTAACTTCTTTAGTATTTCTAATGAATAAAAATCTTAAAAACAAAGCATCCACTTTATTTATACTTTATATACTACACTCATATTTCAATTTTATTAGTTTTATAGAAAGTGTTTATGCTAATTTATTTGTATGATTATCCCAAAAAATGACTGCACTTATGTATCTGAAACTTCTCAGAAAACCTTCTAGAAGAAGATACTCAACAACCAACTATAGTACTTCAATTCACCACACTTCTGAACCCCTTCAATTGTATACTTAAATTCATTCAGTAGTGATAGTGGTAATGGTGATGACAGTGGCAGCGGCATTGCATAGGCTACTGATTACTTAGAGTAATTTGTACTAGTTATTTTATGGAAAGCAAATTGTTTACTTACTCTGAACTGGGACTGTTTGTAGAAAAAGGCCACCAACCCCAATAAGTGCAGAAATGGCAACACTTTGCCATAAAACATATGTAACCACAACTGTCTGGATGGGAAGAATCCAAATGTAGTGAAGATATATAGTCACAAGATCAAATCGGCTTACATCATTAGATAATAGGTTTACTATTTGACCTGCTGCTGTTCTTCCTTGTGCTGTCTTACTCAACCTCAGTATCTAGAAAAAATAAATTTAACATTCAACCACATGGCTGTGAAAATTTAGAATTTTACTGTCTGCTGGAAAGTGCTTTCAACAATGAATTACTTCTGAGTTTGTCATTACCATTTGAATATTTTGACTAGGAGCAATTAAGGCTATAATTAACAATAAATAGCTGCTAATTTAGTCTTTTATTTATGTACTTTTGAATTCCTTTACCTGTGAAAGCAGGAATAGTTCAGGCAATTTAAATAAAAAAAATCAGCAGTAGCTGCTTATTCCTGGGCTAAAAATCTTGATGTAAGTAAGTTCCATCTCTATACTTTTAAGATGATTAACAAAGTAATAGGAACTGATCATCATGAAGAAAGTCTACATTTGAAAAATTAAGGCAAAATTTTCAGTTTTAAAATTGCACCAACCATTAAGTTCTTGTAATCACTACAAGACAAGGTATGCATATAGACCATTCTCATTCTGTAACTTATATTTATCCCCTTACTCTCTGTGTAGTAAAAATGAAATGTGTAGTGTTTAATGCCTGCTTTTACCACATACGGCACTGCAGGCAGTAACACTGATGATACACAAGGTGTAAATGGAGCACCGGTGGAATAGATGGTGGGGGAAACCAGAGATCCCAGAGAAAACCAGCCCCAGTGCCATGTTGTCCATCACAAATCTCACTTTGTGGTCACCTGAGATCAAACCTGAAATGATGATCTGGAGCCCATGTAAACATCATTTCAATCATTCTGTTCGTTCATCATCCAATATGACTTAAAAGGACATTAAACTTCAAGCTCCTGTCCCCATAACACTGTAGATTATCCATGAAATTTGTGACATATTGCAACCCTATCTGCATTAACAACAGTGAATCAGCACTCATACAGGAATTGAAAATAGAGATGATTAATTCTTGAAACATGCTGCTGGTTATTGGTTTAAGTGGTGTATGAGAGTGGTTCAGTAAGTACCCAAGTTAGGAATGAAGCTGCCAATCTTTTCAAACATAAAATCATTTATTTCTCAACATAGTCTCCTCTAAGGATATGCACATCTCCCACTGTTCCTTCAATTTTTTTAATCCTCCATAAAAATTGGAATTATCAAGATCTTTAGAATACACTCTGTCTCAATAACAACCTCTTCATTTGATATAAATGTTGTTCCTATGAACCATTTCTTCATGTTTGGGAACAAGAAGATACCACAAAAAGCTAGGTGAGGAGGTATGGCAGCAATTTATAATTCAGTTCATGCAGTTTGGCAACAATAACATGAATGTTTTGGTGTACAATTGTAGTAACACAACACTTTATTCTTTGCCAACTGAGCTGTGTCTTTTTCAGCTTCTTTTGAATTGAGTGATTAACTTACTGTAGTATTGTCTGATAATCATTTTCCCTTTTTCCAAAAAGACAAAAAATATGACACCCTTTACCTCTCAAAAAATTATTACTATCGTTTTCCAGATGATGGGACTGTCTTTACATTCTTTGGAGCAGATGCACCAGAAGCAACCCATTGTTTTACTTGTTGCTTGGTTTCCAGAATATAATGATTAATCCAGCTCTCATCAATGGTAACAACTCAACGCAAAAAGTGCTTTGAATTTCACTTTACTAGCCCTAAACAAGCTTTGAAGTTGAAAGCTGCACTCAGATGTTATCCAATGTAAGGAAGTATATCAGGCTAACAACTTTTTCATCTCACTTTTATTATGCAAAATATAAATTGACACTGGATGGCCTCTACCACTTTGGAAGCTTTTGTTTGACAAACAGCAAGAAACACATTGTGAACGTTTTCAATGATTTCCTCAATAACCACTTCCTCCAGAGGTCCTGGGCACGCTGGTAGGATTTTCGACCACACTTAAAGTTGTTGAACCAGTATCTAACTGTTGTCATTTATGGCAAAAGGAATCTATAAACAGCATTCAATTTTTCTTTTATCTTCTCTCAAATTTTCCTATCCAAAAGTAAAAAGTGAATCACTGAACAATATTGCACTTTTTCTATTTAAGGAAAAACACACTGAATGTTTAACTAAAATACCTGCCAAATCCAAACTTAGCTATGAATCAGTACCAAATGTGTTTTGGCAATGAAAAAAATAACAGTACATGATAATACAGCTTGCTTTTACAACATCATTTGTTTTAAAACAAATGTACTTATGAACCACCCTCATGTAACAGTCAGTAATTGACTGAAAAGCTGTATAAGTTTCTCATTTTTATTTAACTAGTTTAATATTCTACATTATTATTCAGATTTTTGTATTCTTCCTCTATTTTATGCATGTGTTCATAATCATCTTTTTTTTTTTTTGTAATTTATAAATCATGTCATAATTTTAAAATATTTATCACCAGTAGGTAGTCGCCACTGAATTATGGATTCTGTTGTGAATATTAATAGCTTGCACTTGATGTAAAATTACATTCTTATATGTAAAAGGTTTTAAATTGGTTTACCTTACGATAGATAAGGGAGCATGCTGCAATGCGAATGCGCATGCCTACTTTCTGTGCCATCAGTTGTGGATGATGTGTGGTAATCATGGCCAATACAGCTGATGCAACAAGTCCTCCAGCATACATACATGCTTCCTCCTTTGTCATAACACTCACTGCACTAAAGTAGAGGATCACTTTGCCGAGAAAAATTGGTTGTGCTACCCTGGAATTCATTAAAATTTTATATAAGCCTAAAACTACTGGTTACTTATTGACAGCTTGCAACAAACCCATAATTCAATTGTATGACATAAACAATATATGCAGAGAGACACTTGTAATTACCACCATAAATATGTCTTATACAATAGTAAATACTGAAATATACACTGTATTTATACAAACTGAGAATAGACCAAAGCTGGTACTTCTCTCCTACATGCTGTAGTAGCATATCTGCCCAGTAATCCAAAGCGTCCTGGATCCAGAGTAATCCTGGTTATGATAAATTGTCTAGTTGAACTTTCTAATGAGTATTTTCTTGAATATTTAAAATAAAATCAAGCAACTCTCAGCTTACTGAACCTGAGCTCATTTGAGTAGTCATTAATCTTTGTCACTCAGTCATCTCTATAGACCTGTGATGTTATGAGTAGCAAGAATGGAATTGGATCAGTGCTTGTTCACGTTCATTCAGCACACTTGAATGCTTAAGATATAATGGAGGATGCAATTAATTCATTAAAATAATAGAGTACTATGGTGCAGCAAAGACCTATAAGGTAATTTTAATAAACAAAATGCTTTAAAAGAGAACAGTTATGTTAATGCATAGAGACTTGGATCCTGTTAGTATCTGATTGAATGGTTATGCACCAATTTTAGATCTTCAGGAGGGACAGTTTTATATTGTCTCCCCAAAACAAATTCACTCTGGGAAGCTTGTTCAAAGCCTACAAAATAGATAAAACTGCAACAAAGTAAAAAACTCAGGGTTTACCAAATTAGCTGTTACTGTTAACTGGGAGCAGAATTACAATTAAAAAGTCAAGAATAATTCAAAAGTTCTAAAGAGCTCATTAGAAAAATCATTTATAAATAAATGGATACAACTGGAGTAGCTTCCCATTTTTGGGACCACAAAGTAAGCAGGAAAATTAAACTTTCTATCCCATTGTACAGCATGTCCAGGACGCCCTCCATGTTTTATTTGCCTCCAGCATTAACGTGGTGTGTGCCTGGATTCCTGGACATGCCAGTTTGCGGGGAAATGAAATGGCGGATATAGCTGCTAAGTTGGCAATGTCACAGCCCAGGGTTCCTGTAGCCACAGTGCTGTCGGAGGACTTGTCTTATACTGCAGAGAGGTGTGCTATCCTGCTGGCGGGAAGCATGGTCCGCTCTCAGTAGGAATAAACGAACTATAAAGGAACTTCCTATTCCCTGGGTAACCTCCTGCCGTTCTTCTCGTCAGGAGGAGGTCAGCCTGGCTCGTTTACGGATTGGCCACTGTATTTTTACTCATAGTTTTACGTTAAAAAGGGACCCTGCTCCAAACTGCCCGCTTTGCAATGGAACTCTGTCGATCCGCCATGTGTTTTTAGAGTGTTCTAACCTAGCCGCTGTTTGCCAATCTCTCCAGCTGCCGGCCAGCTTGGTAGGGATTCTGGCAGACGACGAACAAGCGCTGGCCAAAGTTTTTAAGCTACTTTTAACTGTTGTTTTTATAATTTAGTTCTTATTTTTACCTTTTTAAACTTTTTTGCTCCATGGTTTTAAGTATCTTTTAGATTTTTACTGATGTGCGTGTCTTTTAGCTTATTTTATTTATGATGGATCTATCTTAGCTATTTTATCTCCTATTTTAGCATGTTTTGCTTTTTTCAAGGGCGCTGACGACCGTGCCGTTGAGCGGCCATAAACATCATTCATTCATATTTTAAACTTTCTAAAACAGAAAAAAAAATTAATAATAATAATAATAATAACAATAATAATAACAATAATAACAATAATAATAACAATAACAATGACGATGACGATGACGATGACGACGGTGACGACGACGACGATGATGATGATGATGATGATGATGATGATGATGATGATGATGATGATGATGATGATGATGATGATGATGATGATGATGATTAAAAAGGACTCCTTTGTGGTTGAGAGGCCTACGATCAGGTAATGATTGAACATCATGCAATGAGTCAACTAACATACTCGGTATTTCACATATCACACAGAGTGTCCTAGTCGTCCCACTGTATAGCTTTTAATTATTACTTTACTTCACAGTCTTCTAATTTGTGTCTCCAAATTATCAGGTAATGAATTTCGAAATCCCCAAGAAAGTGAACACATAGGCCAAATGTCTGTGCCAGCTGAACATGCACAGCATAAAAGTGGTGAGATGGGTCCTTTTATTTAAACTGATTTCATTGTATAAATTGTTTCTCATATGAACTTATCATTTATTACTCCCTAATCTATTAAACAGTATCAAAGTTTTTATCAACCTCCAATTCCTGCTGACTCTTCTACATCTATTTTGAGACATGCAGCAGAAGAATACTTCATTCTTCCTTATAAGTCTTTTTTTTTCTCATGGAAAAGAAACATTATTATAGATATTATATTATATTGATTGTTTATTTGTAGTGTTTTTTATTAGGAAACTTGACACACAAATACATATTTTAGCCTTAAATTTACAGGTATAATACAAAAATGAGGATAAAATCAGTTTTTTTTTCTTTTCCTTTTCTCAGAAAAAATTGAAAGCGGTTTTTCTAAATCATGGCAACCTTAAGTGTTCTGTACCCACTGCCCATTTTGTCCATCTAAAAGAAAAGTATGAAGTTATGAAAACATGAGTATAGTATTAGAAAAAAATTATTATAATTTCTACCTGTGGAAGATCTGTAGAGACTTACTCATTGCATGTTATGTAAATGAAGGGGGGTTTACAAAATTCTACTCCTTCCTGTGCTTGTGGAACAGTCACAAAATGGAAGCAAAGAGGCACTTTAAACCTAGGAGAACTAAATGTGAAGTATATTGTTGATCCATTGGTTGAACCTTAAAAACATCTACTTCCCTTTCTCATATAGAGCTTGGCCTAGTGAACAATTTCCTAAAAACTCTTGGAAATGTCAATTCAATTGGATTTAAATACCTGACAGAGAAATTTAGTTTTATATCAGCTTAAAACTAAAGGAAGCTGTCTTCATCGGACCAAAGATTAGGGTATTTGTTATTGTATATGAAGGATTCCTCCAAACTTTAAGTAAGGGGCTGAGAGCTTGGAATAGCTTCAACTGGGATTGCATGAATTTTCTTGGGAAAACCAAGTCACCTGATTACAAAAAAGGAATAAAAAAGTGCTTCAGGCATATAAGGAAATGGGTTCTTGCACATCACTAAAAATTAATTCGTAGATTTGCATTTAAAATGTTTCCAACCAACCTTAGTAATGTAAGTGATGAAATGGGCAAAAGATTTCACCAGCACAGCAAAGTGACAAAGAATCATTATTAGATTTTTGGAATGAGACAATGATGGCAGATAATTGCTGGATGCTGTATTATGATGATGCAGAATAATTACACAATCAACAATCTACTAGTAAACATTTTTGACTTCCAATTGTGAAAAACTGACTTTATTTTTCCCTTTTTGTAAACAATTGAAAAAGAACAATCTTTCAAAATTTTATATCTGTTTTTTTATCAAATAAATGTTGGGAACAGTGGTTTTCTATATCTTTTTTGCAAATGGAATGTGATATGTTCATTTTCACTATTTTTTGAGTAATGTGTTGTTTTTTTAAATTAATAAAAAATTTGAGTAATGGAGAAAAATGAAAATCAGATTTAGTCTCAGTGAACTGACATTAACAGGAAACATTTTAGGCCTAAGTTTTTTATTAAGTACGTTGCACATAAAATATTAATCTGAGACTATGAATTTCTTTTTGAAACATGTGATTTATGGATTGTATGAGATAGCTATAATTTAAAAACTATATGTGATGGAAAGAAACTGAAAATAGCTCTAAATCAGCTAAAAGAGTTGATCCAATAAATCTAGTTTCACCTTTGGCACCTAAGTAACTTCATTTCTGTGTAATATATTACACCGTTTTTTGTTTGTTTGTTCCTTTTTTGTAATTTACGTCCTCCAACGTTAAGTCATCAATGAATGGAAGGTAGAAATGATGCTCAAATGAGCCCAGGGTCCATGGAGCTGAGAGTTACCCGACATTCGTCTTTTAGGATAAGGGTAAACCCAGTATCCAGGTAACTTGCCCTGACCGAGATTCGAACTCGGGACCTCTTGAACATGAGGCAGACACGCTACCATCTACGCTACCAAGGCAGGCCCTTATTTCTTTAAGATAATAGTTCAGTGTTCCAAGTGGTAATATTGTATCACAGCTCAATGCTTCGAGCATAGTGTTTCTGAGTTGCAAAAAGTATTGCAAGGTATTGAAAGCATGAGGCAAAATTAGTGAATGACAAACATTTTCAATTATAAGGTACATTTTCTCATGTGTCAAATGAAAGATAAATACTTCACATATACTAGAGGTATAATAACTTAACATCCTTAAAAACATAAGTTAAATTTTATTATGACATTGTCAGTTTTGAAGATATTTTAAAAAATATTTATATTGGTATAGTATTATGTGACATTGCACAAATATGTGTTTGATAGTCTTTTAAATAATGTAATTCATTTTTATAATGTTTTGATGATTTCATTAACAAATATCTTGTAATATGGGCATTAAGTATACAGCCATTTGTCCAGTACAGACTTTAAGAGAATATGAAGGTACATGATGTAAGTATTAACACAACTAGAAGCACTATAAACAGTGACATAGCCTTCATTTGTTGGAGTATTTTTCAGAATAAGTAGTCACACTTATTTACACTCACCTTCCCTTACAGAATATAAGTCAATAAATTTTGTATTGCCTACTTATTATTCTTATTTGAACCGTATGCAATAATGAGTTAGTCCTTTCATGTACTTATAGATATTCTTATTCTTACCGAAATACTATGCAGAGTATGAATTGAAGAAGCCCAATCCACATAAAATATGAACCAAATGTTTTTATTATTGCTCGCAACAGCCGAGGTTTCCGTTTAGTTCGTTTTGCATTTTGCAGCTCTATGTTCCAGTTACTGTAATCAAAAAGAAAGTAAAGGTTAAAAGTAGTAATCTGTTTCTTACTGAATACAAGTATTTTACTTTATTTGTTCAAGTCTAATCTAGAGTACATACATTGCTAGTAAAATTCTTTGACTATCATAAATGTCATTTTACAAACATTTATTATACTCCTTTTATATTGAACTGATTTAATTAAATTACACTACAAACTTATTTTATAATTTTATTTGAGTACGTTGTTTGATAAAGTATTGAATATAAACTGAATTACTTTCACTAGAAGTTCTATAAAGTGGACATTTTGAACTACTGTTACTCTTTGAATTTTCCATATATGTGGAGACTTCCTAGTTTTGAATAATAAAATACTATGCTGTATGTTAAGAGTATTTTATTCTTAATATTACTGCAATAAGTGATCATAATAATAAGGGCTTGTGTGTCTACTTATCTTTGAGCTGTTGGCAAAAATAATCCTAAGATTTTCATTGGTAAAAATGACATTTTAAAAGAAGATACAAATGTTTTTTACAACAAACTAAAGTTAAATTCATCAAAATGCAAACCAAAACCAGCATTGTCTACTGGTGTATTCATCATCTGAGCTACTGTGATTACTTTCTTAAATTTAACCATAAATCAAATTTTTACCAAAGTTTTTCAAGTTTCAAATTTTATTCTTCTTTTTAGTTTAGCTTATTACTTCTAAATTCTAAATATTAAAGTTCTTATAATTTTACATACCTTTCCAGCAGGTTTCCCAGAGGTTCAGATCTGTCATCAGGTAATGTATTGTACAGATCTTCCACTTCTAAGTCTTTCTTGACCCCCTTACTAAAGAAATCCTTAATCCACCTGTAACATAAAAATATTTCTCTCAAACTAAGGTGGGTATTTTTAATTGTTTCTTAACAGCAATAGCTCGGAATAACTGGCTCATTCCTTAGTGGAGTATACCAGATCACTATGAATATATACAAAATGCATTTGGTTGTTAATGATATGTAGTTTAATATAATTTTGTGCTTCATTTTATCCTCCTTACTCATAGGAATCTGTAAGTTTTTTCAGAGATTTAGGAGATTATGTTTGAAACAAAAATATTGGTTAACTACTGCAATATTGTTTCAAACATTTCCAAATCATTAAAAAAAAAAAAAAAAAAAAAAAAAAAAAAAAAAAAAAAAAAAAAAAAAAAAAAAAAACACCTGTTGTGATACATACATATAACATCCTTGTATTACGTTAATTATTTTAGTGTATCTATAATTTCTATTAAGGTTAAGCAAGAGTAAGTAAAGTTTAATATGAATTAAAAATAATAAATCAATAATACATCAGAACATCTTTTTTTATTTTTATTTTTTATTCATTCTTTAAAATCAAATCTGTACATAGTACCTTAATATAGGTTACGTCAGTAAATTTACACTTAATATTACAAAGTTAAACATCAAATATACATAACCTACATTCAATTATAATGTAACACAAATTGGATATAATTATAAATGAGAGAAATGAACAAGCTAAGTAAATTCATGTTTTAGGATTATCTGGATTTGTTAAATTGCAGATATTCCTTTATTGTGTAAAAGCAGTGCTTCTGCAAGAAAGCCCTTGTTCTATTTTTAAACACATTGTAGTTATCTATGCTTTTGATGTCATTAGGAAGGGAATTATAAACTATTGTACAGGAATGCAGTACTCCATTCTTAAACATTGTAGTTCTGATTGAGGTTACGTGTATATCCTTAATATGCCTCGTGTAATGCATATGAACACTTCCGTTATTTTGAAAGTTAAATCTATTTCTTTTTACAAATAAAGCTGTCTCCAAAATATAAACACATGCCAAAGGAAGTATGCAAAGCTTTTTGAACAGTGGCTTACATGAACATAGCATTCTTTCGTTGCCAATAATTCGAATGGCTTGTTTTTGTTTAATAAATATATCTTTGGCTTCTGGTGAATTTCCCCAAAATATTATTCCATATTTAATTATAGAATGTATATGTGCATAATATGACTTTAAAAGTACACAAACGCTGACATTTTGACTTAATATTTTAAGGAGTATTTTTGAACCATCTGGAAGAGAAGTTCCTTTAATATAACAGTTCTCAAAAAATAACAATTACTCTCTAGAACACGAATGAAAATAGTTGCACAAATCTTATAAAGTGTATTTAATATGAAGCAAAACAAACTCTATTAAAAAATGCATAGCAAAAAATGTATAATTAAAAGTATTAAACAATATAACTATGTCTTTGAAGACCAGTTTTTGTACTATGTTTTGAAGCATTGTTTAGGAACTGGGTCGGCTTGTAATGGGTTTATGAAACATCAAGTATACTAAAGAAAAACATCTACTGTGTTAAATCTTCACATTTCTTTCTCTACTCTTATTGTTTATTAGTGGGCAGAGGCACTTACAGATGTAGTGCCTCTGTGCCATGGCACTAATTTATAAAGAGGAACAAATTTGATTTTAAATTATTGGTATACTCCTAATGAGGTTATCCTTACTACAAGATGCAGAGCAATGCCTTGCCTATAAGCAGAAAGCCACATAAGCTGAAGCAAGTCACTGTAAATTCTCAGTTTGAACACAATTATACTACCATTCTATGGGTTTATGCCATTTCAAATTTGGAACAAAATTACCTCTTTCTCCACAACGATTCCAGACTTAAACTGGGAGTGATGCGATGAAAGGATAGGACAAACTCATGTTGGGGGGGGGGGGGTGTATTAAGTGGTATCAGATTTGTTGATATATATTTTTATAGTAAACACATGACTAAAAGTAATGTAGTCAAAGCAGAATGATAAATAACTGGTTTTGTCTATTAAATTCATTTATTGTCTAAAAGTGAGAAATAGCTGTCGAAGGGACATTAATATGACAGGCATAAATAATCAAAAACAGCACAGAGTATTGTGGTAGATATAACCAAGAAGAGCACGAGCAACCTGATTCCTACCTGCCTGTCTCAGTGTTTCAAATGATGTCATACGAAGTGCATAAGTGGTAATACATAAAAGACTCCTCAGGTCACTTATTTTTGAACTTGACTTCCCAAGTAGCATGGCAAGCTTTAAATGCAATATGTTGATACTGAGCCATTTCTATCTCGGAGAAACACTTATTCTGTTTGTATAGAACTAAAACGGACAGCTACAGTGAAGGTTTGTTTTAATTTACAAGTCTTTATTGTGAATGTTTGCGAATAATGATTTCTTAAATGGTTCTGTGATTGTTATTTTATATTACAAATGTAATGAACTCTTTTAACTTCCTTGTTTACAAGTCTGATTTGTAAGATAGGACATATCCATGTGTGAACAAAGCTATGCTAACTTCATTTATTTTCATGAAGCTGTAGCAAGGTTGCAGCGATCATAATTTTTTTACCCCATGACTGTACATAAGTGATTAAAAAGTATGATTGTAGGTAGCGCTTTGTGTTAAAAGAATGATGGTAAACAATGATCTCTACCATTTTCTTACGTGTTACAGTTCGCTATTTTGCTTATGTAGTGTTGGTATTTTCAGCGAAAGCATGCTTTCACTGTTGGCAACGCTCCAGCAATGACGTCACGCCCGCCCTATTTCTACGCCGTCTTTTCGTAGTTTAACCATAGTATAAACGTACAAAGTTTAATATAGATTGATCAGTGAATATCGATATATTCAATGTATATTTAGAGTTTGGATACAAGAATTGAACAAAAGATGACTTCCTATCAGTTTTTTTTAAGTTTGTAAAATCCGAATATACCCGTTTTATCAAAATAATATCAAAAGTAATTATTTATGAGAGTTTTATAAGTGATATACAAACTGCCTAGAATAACAATGTGGCTACGGATAGTATTAAGTATGCCAAGAAACATTTTATAAGTGCAATGCATACTTCATTTGTTAACGTATTGTTATCTCCATGGCAATATTACAGTCAAAGTTAGATAAAGATGTGTTACATAAAATGATCAAAAGTGTTATCTCTAAATGGTGATGCAAATAATCTTCCCCAGCCAAAAAGTTCTACATTGAGCAGTTGCCCAACGCAGCGGGAAGCCGACAGCTCTTCATTCTCAATATCTGTTTGTGGTACAGGATTCTGTGGAATTGAAGATGTAGCTGTAGCCGCAACGGTAGCAGTTTGATGTACTTCAGATGGCAGAAAAGGTGTTAGAGAAGACCGATACTGATGAACACTGTTCTCCAAATGTGGTTACTCCGGTATTACCTTCGCCAGCGATAAGAAGTATTGAAGAATGTGGTTCCCATTTGTAGCCGTCGAGATAACGGCAGATCCTGATTGTAAATGGTGTGAAGTATAATGAGGAATGATTCCTTGATAAGCGTCCTAAGACATGTTAGAAATCGCAAGGATCCTGTCAATAACCATTTTTAAAGGAACACTTGGTTTAGTACAACTAACATCAGAACATTTTGAACTCTGATTATAGTTGCGTTGTTTTCATGCCAGATTTTGATAACTTCAATTTCAAAGACAATAAACTCCACGGGACTTTGGTAATCACCCGTATGATTCGAGAGCTGATATCCGCTAAATTGTGTGTCTTTCCATCAATACGTCTGCATAGCTCAAGAAAAGTCTGCAGCGTTTTTGTACTCATCCTGCAGCCGTTTGAACTCTTGATATGCTACAAGCAATCTCTTTGGATCTCATTCAGCAAGGAACAACAAACAGATTTTTTTATTGACCCTTTTTAGTCGCCACAACAAAAAGAACTTCTTGAGACATTTCTATAAGAGCAATGCATACTTCATTTCTTATAGTACTGTTATCTCCATGTACTAGTATTATGACAGTTAAATAAATATATATTGTGCTGTATACAAGTTTATTACAGAATATATAGTCCGTGGTTTCACTAGTAAATAACCACAACACGTTTTAAAATGTCTTAAGGCTTCTCATTTGAAACTTTGTGTTGAAAGTGATTCAAATATGCCATAAGTGATTCAAAAATAACCTATGGTATCATATTGGTCGAAACGGGATAGAAATATGTTGACAAATGTGAAAAAAAAAAACTGAACCTCAGTTTTAAAAAAGTTTTTTACAGTTTATCCGAAAGAGTGTCTTTTTAATGGTGAAAGAATATCATACCCGTTTATGTGGCGCGCGCGCACACGCACACGCACACACACACGCACACGCACACACACACACACACTTATTTTCCCTCTTTATAGTATTAGTTTAGTCACTAAACAATAATATGTCTTAAGTTCAGCTCTTATGTTACTCATAAAATCATTACAATTAGGAATATTTTATTGCATAATTAAAGCTTGCAGCTATATCAGCTGTTTTCGTTTTGTTACTGCAGTGATAGCTTGCGTTCCAACACCTATTCTTTTCACTACTGTCCGGCAACGCAGAGAAGCTCCCTGAAACGAATACGCCCCCTTACACAGTGGGATAAGGACAGCGAATGTGTGTGACAGGAACGCATGCTACACAAGGAATAGAACCGTTAAAAACACATGTGCCCTGTTCACTCTGTACATTAAAACCGAGAAGATTCATTCACAAAAGTAGAAGCCGTCAGAATGTTTTTGAATGGTCTGTGAAGTCTGTCTAGTGAACGCGTGTGCAGTTTGCCCCTCAAATGAAACTACCCTACCACCCACTAATGACCGTCATAAATCTATCTCCACACTTTAGAAATGGAACACTGTCGTTGAGGACCAATAGCAACCTTGATTTTCTTGAAGTGACAGTCGCATGTCTACTCCACGTGGAGTCTCAGTTGCCAAAGTTCCAACTTCTAGTTGATCTGTTTCATTACGTGCAGAAATTCGTTGTGTGTCATGATGTGGAGACCGTGGGAGGGAAATGCAGTGGTAAATGCAAATGAAATAGTAGATTACTTTCAGTCAAGTGAAAATAAACAATGTGATGACAATAGTGTGAATAACTGGGCCGAGTTATATTACCGGAAAAGCCTCAAAAACAAAGTTATAACGGGATCTGTTTCTAAGCAAATTCAAGTGCTTGTTTTGAACACATATAAATATGTGCTGAAAAATAATCTTGGTAAGGGGTCATGCAATGAACCTGATGATAAATTCTGGGTATTCACAGAAATACAGTAAGAAATATTGGGACGAAAGGAATACCAAAAACGCCGATCAAGTGTGAAAACAAAAGGAAACGTTTCTCTGAAGTAGATAATTTCACATGCGATTTAATTCGTCGAGAAATTTATAGATTCTGTGCAAAAGGGTGAGCGCCCACCTTAGACGAATTGGTTGCACATTTGCAAGAAATTTGTGATTTTCCTTATGGGCACTGCACTTTGCGCGGCCTTCTAAAGGAGCTGGGTTTCAAATACCGCACTTTGAAGAAGATAAGCGTTATTATGAAATCCAGTAGAATTGTAGCTTGACAAAACTAAGGAAGTTTCGCAGTACGATATATTTATCGTCAAAAGTAAGGAAGTTTTGCAGTAATGGACGTAAGATTATTTAGACGAAACCTCGTACTATACCCATGACGTATTGAGAAAGGTGGCAACCTTGCACAACGGTCTGGGAGAAGGAGGGTCTTTGTTGTAAAACGATTATAAGGGTTCGTCAAAGGCAGCGGCCGACGTGCACATGAGTTAACTAAACACCAGGGGCGGCTTCTGAGGTAGTGCCGCTGTGCCATGGCACCATCTGTATGAAAGCGAAAGAAAGAGAAGTGTATAAGAATTGCGCAAAAGGAATTGTTTATTAGTAGTTGCTCCCTCGTTTGAATAGGCGCGATGAACGCCAGCGCTCTCTCTTGGTTTTTTTTCCGTAGCTTGGTGCCGATTCTAGAACGGCACCGTCTACGCCCATAAACGCCTGTGTTAGGGCTAGGGACTAAGATGTCTGCTTATACACGACTCTTATGGAAGAAAGTCAGAGAAGGTAGTGCCGGGATTTCTCTGGCGCATAACTTACGCTTTGCCCGTTAGAGGGCAGTAAACCACGGGACTTCAGAGAACCACGATCCTGCCACCTAGCGAAAGACAATGGTAAGAATACATTTCGCGCTTACCTTCCTTTAATGCAGTGTCACCATCGTTATGCAAGTTAGTTCTGAGGAACTTCAAAACGCAAATTAATGCTTTAATGAAATCAGTTGCAGAAACACAACACATAGATATCCTTATAAATAAAATTAATTGGGTTTCAATGTGAATATAGTATTAGATTTTAACATTTAGAGACAGTATTTCAACATGTGCATATTTCACAGCAGCAGTTTTGTTGGTAGAACATAAAACCCGCGCGTTGGACACATGTTTTCAAAGCAATGGTAGAGTAGTTCTGTATGTGCTCCTGTAATGCTGTAGTTCATCGTGAGTACGGATTTTTAAAACAGTGTTCAGTGTTTTTTCTTTAAGTTAAAATTCACAGTAAAGTTACGAACATGAACAAGGTGAGTGAATTACTGAAAACTTCATTTAGTAACAGGACTCTAAGTGAAAAAATTCAGATAAAAACAATGGGTAGGCCACTCCCGAAAATGAATCTGCAGCAGCAAACAAAAAATCGATACCGTAAGTTTAATCCGGATATTTATCAAAATAACAAATGGATTTGCGGCTGTGATGAAAACAATGCAGTTTCTTGTTTTCCTTGTGTGTTATTTGGGGGAGATGTCCATTGGTGTAAGACTGGAATAACTGATATTGGGCATTTATGGTCTAAAATGAAAGTGCATGAAACATCGAAGCGACACATGGACAATGTTCTGAGTCTTTCATTTCTAGGCAAAACCAATATTCAGGACAAATTAGATTCGCAGTATAGGCAGTCAACAGCCATAACAAACAAATAGACAAGAACAGGTTTATAAACTGTATTCGGTTCTGTGGTGCTTTGGAGCCGGCTCTTAGGGGACACGACGAATCTGACGCCTCTCAAAATAAGGGGTTTTTTCGTGAGCTCATTCAGTTTAGTGCGGAGTTGGATAAAGAACTTCAAGTGCATCTCAGTCAGTCATCAGTATTCAAAGGCATTTCTAAGACTATTCAAAACGAACTCCTGCAGTGCATGTTGGAAGTGTATCACGAGGAAGTTCGCAAAGAAATAAAGCGTGCGGATTATGTTGCAATAATCGCGGATGAAACCACTGATGTGTCTTGCGTATTTCAGTTGGTTATTGTTTTGCGATACATTGTTTATGGAACCCCCGTTGAAAGATTTTGGAATTTTGTTAATCCAGAAGGTCAGAATTCCCAGTCTATCTCGGAGTGTATTCTGAAAGAAATCTAACCCTTAATTGGAGATGACCGAGCAAAACTAATAGCTCAGAGTTACGATGGTGCAAACGTTATGAGTGGTGAGTCAAACGGAGTACAGAAATTAATAAAAGACAAATACCCAAATGCGCACTACATTCATTGCTATGCGCACCAGTTAAACCTTATAATGTCTACTGCAACCTCAATTAATCGCAAAGCCCGCATCTTCTTTGCACATCATTCAGGCATTTCTTCTTTCTTTTCAAATTCGCCACAAAGATCGAAAGTGTTGCATAGCATAATTCAGAAAAGCTTACCCCGTGTGTCTCTCACATGATGGAATTACCATTCGCGAGTAGTAAAGGATATTTATGAAAACAGAAAGGAGCTTATTACTGTCATGGAAACAATTGAAACGAGTGAGAACATAAAATTACCCTCTACTATTGAAAAAGCTGGTTCATACAAACAAAGACGACAAGATAGAGACTTCATTTTCTGGCTATCGTTTTTCTATAAGATAATGCCTCGTGTGGACATACTTATTAACCAATTTCAAAAAAAGACAACTGAACCAACCAAGGTAAAACAAGACATTCATAACTTTGAAACAATAATGCAAAACTTCAGAGATGACATTGACTTCATCAGTTAGGTTGGTTTTGAAAATGACGAAACAATGCCTTACAAGAGAGCAAGGGTTGATGATAATAACAAAAAGCAAAATGCTTTGGAGGTGTGTGATGCCATCTTTTGTGAAATAAAATCACGTATTCAGTTCACTGGGCACCTCATTGCAACCAGCTTATTTGATGTAAGCCAGTTTGGCAATTATGTAACACATTTGCCAGACAAATATCTTGAAATTACGGACACATATACATATCTGGAGAAAAGAAAGTTGAAGGGAGAGCTTCAAGAGTTCTATGCTAGGCCTGAGTTGAGAGCAGTTTCCGGTGCGCTTCCGTTTCTTTCGCTGATTCTAGAGGATGAACTCTGTGCTACTTTTGAAGAGACTGTTAAAGTTTTGAAACTGTTAATCACTATGCCTCTCTCGACAGCAGAAGCTGAGCGGTGCTTTTCAATGCTCAAGAGGATTAAAACTTTTCTACCAAACACAATGAAAGCAGAGCGATTGAGTGCCTTAGGAATGCTGTCCTGTGAAAAGCTGTTCGTGTGCAAAATTGACAATTTCAATTCAAAGTTGATAGATTTATTTGCCAACAAGAAGGAGCGACGAAAGGATGTTCAATACCGTTCCTACTAATTCATTTAAAGCTGTCTTCATAAAGTCATGGAGTTGCTGCTTTCGGTGAGTACAATGCTTTTAATTTTTAAAAGTTAGTAATTTCATTAAACCATTTTTAAAAATTCAGATTACTCATTTTGCAGTGAAAAATTGCGTCTTGTGTGTACGTGCGTGCGTGTGTGCTCGCTCGTATGTGTTTGTGAGTGTGAGACGAAGATTTCTCGAGTTTGTTTCGTTTGATTTCAGCGCGAGAAAAATTATGGCTAAAGTAATAACAATAACTTTCTCTCTATCACGAAATCGTACACGAACGCTTCGTATCACATTCTCCATGAACTGTATTATCAAAATGTTACTGTACTCGTTACACCTGTGCGTAACAAGAGTACGGATGTAATAAATATCTATTTCCGTTTCCCTGTACGTTCTGTATGGTACAGTATATTATAAAATAGGTTGGATTATTGATAAGATTACCTAAATCGTTCGTAATTGGTGCACATATTTATATTTTAACAACCCTTATTTATTTATGGCACCGTCAATACAATACCTCACCGGCCGCCCCTGCTAAACACACTAACTAAACTGGCATGGGGTGTCATAAATTTATCCAGAAAGGGTGTGAGAACCTTCTCTAATCCCCCTGCGTCCCAGGCCCCGGAGACTTTCTCTCCTGTGGTATACTGTACCTACTTTCATTTCCATGTTACTCTACGCGTTACTTCAATACAATTTAATTATCTACCCAAAACTAAGCCTATACACGGAGCTTGGAAGAACGATTTAATTTCCATTAATTATCCTAATGGTGGTAACTGTGAGGCCTGAGACTTAAGTATTTACAGCATAGTAAGTCGCCACAAAAGGTGCGTAGCTCATTGTATATGAAAACCGCTAGTGGTTCACCGAGAAACATAAGAGTCAGTTGAAGAATTTAATGTCATGCTGGCATGTAGGCCACGCTTGCTCAATGGTTAAGAGCAACCGGAGGAGACTGAGAGATCCGTGTTTAAATTCCGGCCATGGCATTGAACTTTTCAATCTGACTCTATCTACTCATAATTTAATTTCTTTGCTGATATTTCATATGAGGTATCCATTCTTACACCCCTGCTACAGAGGCCTCCCGCACACTGCAGAACTATTCCAAGTTTGTAATTTTCGAATGTACCTTCTTTACGGTTAACATCAACTTTACTTTGGGCTCATTGCTTCTTAGAGTAGCAGTTATGTATATACTCATACTGAAAATAAAAGATATAGTATAAATAAAAACATAGGCATGTAACAAAGCTAAGCGACATATTTATTTTAACTTATTTTGTACGAATTAGTAATGTGTATAGTGGGGAGGTATAAAATTGTATTTTTAGACTATTTGTAAAATCCCATGTACAAAACAGTCTATGTAATGTCTATATTACTGCTCCAAAGGTGTGGGTGCAATAATCCAGCACAAAATGAAAATATCGAAATATATTTTATTATGAATCTTGTGAAAAACGTGGTTAAAACAAATGAAAGTAACCGGTTACCGTGAGAAACAGTGTAATTCCTATCGCACGACAAGCATCGAAACAGACACAAGTTGAGAAATATTAACATATTTACTTATGCTTTGGTGTAATAACTCAGACATAGTGGTTTTATCAGCGCATTTTAAAGTACAGTTTACATGTTAGTTACACAGAGAGGCGGGAGAGAAGCGGGGGTGAGTGACTGTGTGGAGTTTAAGCACATGTCGACAGCTATATAGGACATTTGGACCCGGACAGAAAACAGCAATGAGTGATGGAGGTGAAAATGGATATACCGGTAAAGAGCGAATGGAAAGGGAAAGTGGCGAGGGAGAGTAAGACTAAAAGGGAAGAAGAGATGAGAGGAAGGAACAGCGTGGTTCGGGAAATAGTCTATGTAACTCACCTAGTGTCGGCACGAGCCGCTACTGTTGCTGACATGCTAATTGTTGGCAGCACAGCCAAATCAGTAGTGCCAGTGATACTTACAGAAAGACTAATATGCTAAATTGAGAAATGACAGATAAGCCACTTTTAAGTAAGCGTAAAAGTGTGCAGTGTTTAAAGTTATTATAAAACTGTGCTTTTTATACCATATTTGTCGCTTTCCTTTATTCGTATTTTTTTTATGTTACATACATTGTGCAGCAGACATTTAAAAGAAAAGTTTGCTTTTCCATGAAAAACTAAAAACTCTTGACTGTATTAGTACTGTGTATAACTGTATTATAACACGTGTAAAGTGGGGTTTTTACTATGTATAATTCTTCTTTACCTTAACACTAGAAGTAACGCTTATTGCAGCGTTAGGGGATTCTGTTCCTCCGTCTCTTTTTTTTCGGGCCTGAGGAACCAAAGCTCTGAAATATGATAGAGAATCGGGATGGACGATCATCCCGATGCCTGGTGTGAGGGTGAAGGAAGTGGATGATCGTGTGAGGGCGAGACGAGTGATAGGAAAGATGATGACGGAGCAATGAGTGCTGGTGGGGGAAACCGGAGGACCCGGAGAAACCCGCCCCAGCGCCATGTTGTCCACCACAAATCTCACTTTGCGGTCGCCTGGGATAGAACCCGGGCCACCTTGGTGGAAACCAAGAGGTCTAACCACTCAGCCATGGCGCGGCCACTTACTATGTAAACAATTTTCTATATTACTGTTGTAATTTACGTCCTCCAACGTTAAGTCATATCGGACGATGAATGGAATAGGTGAAATGATGCTCAAATGAGCCCAGGGTCCATAGAGCTTAGAGTTACCCAACATTCGTCTTTCAGGATAAGGGAAAACCCCGGTAAAACCTTATCCAGGTAACTCACCCTGACCGAGATTCGAACTCGGGACCTCTTGAACGTAAGGCAGACATGCTACCACCACGCTACCGAGGCGGGCTATATTACTGTTGGTAGACAAATAAAATACATAGGAAGAACCTGCTTCTGATCTTGACTTAAATATGCAGCAAAAAGGTGACGATTTACCGCGTAAATCATGCACATTTACCTGAAAAAGGAATTATTTACGGATGTGAAGTCAAAATTGCTTTATTCTGTTTCCCATACACTTTGTTTAGCAATAACCAGAAGAAAATCAACGGGTGGATTTTGATAACGCATTTGGGAACACTAAGGTACTTACATACGAGAATACCTTAAATTGATATGTTGTTCGGTAATCTATTTGTAAATTTTACTGTAGCTCCATATTTACTTGACAAAAAAGAGGCTAAACTTCCGAGTCCATCGGACCTGAACATTGTATCTTAGTACGTTTCTACCCTGTACGCTTAGTGCCAGCTGATGTACAGTGAAAGGGAAGGGAAAAAAATAGTCGCTTCTATCGATGGTGTACATATTGCTTAATGTAATAATGTAACTGACCATCAACTATTTCTGACACACATACACACAAGCACGCGCGCGCACATACACAGTTACTGACAGGCTGTTAACAGCCAGAAGGTTTTTGCTGCGTACCTACCCAGGTTTTGTGTTTAACAGCAGGTTGAAATTTTGGTGAATGCAGGATGGGGTGGGATTATTTTGCTGAGGAAGTATTGCGAGGTAACTTTTATTGCTCCTCTGATTTTGTACACGATGCAATACCATTTTTTTTTTTTTTTTTTTTTTTTTTTTTTTTTTTTTGTTCTTGTTCTTTACACCCTGATGTTTATTGGTTTAAAAATTGGATACATTTGTAGCCAAACAGCTCATTGGATGATTGTGGAGTTCAGCTTTTGCTTCTGCTCGGATTAACTCCAGTGTTACCTGGGGTGCCCGCATGCCATACGGGGTACCCGGAAAAGCCTGAAGCGGCATCTTGTTAGATCCTAATCTCCTAGAGGCCGAACGAGGCCGCTTCTATGGGTTGGTAGTTGAGCGTATAATTTTGCAGCCCGACGCCTAATTTCGTCCTTCATTTATGGGAGAAGAGAGGCCTCGTGAAGCAACCTCACAGAGAAAGAACGACCTACAGAATACAATTCTCCTACCCGTTTGTTAAAGGACGGTAATCGTTAAACAGGGGGAGGGTTGAGGAAGAAATGATAGCACTACCAGTACATTCACACTTCAGTCGCCACTGTTAGTGGTACACAAACTATTCTTACGAAAGCTTAATTAATGATTTACTTCATTTCAATCAAGATGAAACTTTCCACTAATAGTTACATTCCGTATTGTAGTCATAAAGGGAACAATATAACTAAAATGTTTAAGAACATCTTGTTATAATTTATATCTTCCAACAGTAAATCATATCGTATGATGAATGAAGTGGGTGAAATGATGCTCAAATGAGCCCAGGGTCCATAGAGCTTAGTTACTTGACATTAATCTTTCTGGATAAGGGAAAACCCCAGGAAAAACGTATCCAGATAATTCATCCTAACCAAATTCGAACTCCGTACTTCTTGAATATGATGCAGATGTGCTGACACCTACCCTAGAGTGGCGGGCTTTTAAGAACTGGGTGCAATATACTGGCCTTAAAATTTCGCACACATTCTATACAATTGTGAGAAACAACTGAAGACAGGACTCTAAAAGAATGACAAGGACTGAATGATTGAAATCATCAAATTAAGCATCATCAAAAGGACCTGAGGCTTTTTTTTTCACCGGCTTATAACAGAGCCCAAAGTTACTTGAACTTTACCAGAACAGCTTTTGTTAAACTCCTGGTATCTTCATGTGGGTCGCAGTCATTTCTACCAGAAACTCTGAAGCAGTTTTGAGTGATGCATGCTACTTATTAGCTGCCGATCTATATGACCTCCAGAGCACCAGGTGAGCAACAAGGCCGGAGCAGTTTGGTATTCGGATGTGATTCAACGCCGTTAAGTGACCATTCATCTGTTGTTCATGCCATTGGTTTGCGCTACCTGCAAGTTATTTGGATCCTACGTATAACTGAATGCGCATCACCTATAAGAACACCTGTGACGTCCGAGAGAAGACTTCGAAACGAAACTTTAAAATTTATTTCTTCAGAAAGACAGTCGTTACTGTCTGCCCACCACAAGAAGGCAAGCGGGACATTAAGAGTGTAAGCCCATTCCTCCATTTTAGCTTTTTCCTTTTGAGATGCCGGAATACACTTTGGACTTCACTTGGGCGGGTATTTGGTAGAGGCTATAGCAAGTACTGTATGCCCAAGAAGGCAAGGTAGAGGAATGTGTAACGTAATCACATTTTCTGTGTTGATGCAGCCCTTATTAAGGTGTTCAACATGTGATGATGCGGGAGACATCTGGGGCGTGGTTTTCTCAATGAGTAAACCAATGGCAACAGCCGTTTCAGACGAGTGGCTTTATTACATCTCTGGAAAATTTGAAAGATAGCAAGCGTCTCGGTTAACTCTGGTCATATCTGGCCAGAGTGATCACTGATCACCAAAAGGGTTGTGATGAGCATCTATTTTGTCGTACATTAAGCTTGCCTTCTTTCTGATGACATCGACAATGTACGGGATAACGGAATGTTCGTGAAGACATGGGCTGGGAATGTCCAACATATCATAGTTCTGTGCCCTGAACTCTGACGTCTGTAGTCTAATGAAAGTGTAACTTGCCACTTTTTCCCAGATTTCGCAGCAGTACGGAACAACGGTGGAACGATCCAGACCTGGTCAACTACTTTTACATAGTTTCAGGCGGTAACTTTCCCTGCATTCCTACTGGCTAATTTCCTACTGTTGGATATGGGTTCTGGATATGGTTACTTTCCAAGTAGCATTTGGTGATTTGCTACGGTATCGGTTTATTGCATTATTTTGTTTAATAATCCCAATGATTTCCTCAATTATTCTGTGAGGGAAGACATTTAGGACATGCTGTGCATAACATTAGAAGAAATACGCCTAGTGACATGGCCATGTCAAAAACAAGATGGAAGGTACTTGTAGAACTGTATGTTTACAGAACTGAAAAGGCATCTCAGGTAAAAATGCAAGTAAGTCACAATATGTCTCTCGTATCGGTGGCTTTTTTCTGTTAAGTGTAAGATCTATATTACTGCATGATTAGTATATGGTATGGTGATGGTAATAGTCGGCACTATAGGCCAAGTAGTCCCTTGGCCCCCCTAACCACCCTCTTCCATTCTACTCGGTCCTCTGCTTTTCTTCTCCAGCCGTTAACCCCCAACTTTCTCAAAGTCATCTCCCAAACCATCTACTCATCTTTTCCTGGATGTTGCTCTTCTCCTCCTTTCATCAAGCTTTCCTATTCTCTGCACATGGCCAATCCACGTTATTCTTTCTTGTTTAATTTTCACTACTATAGCTGATTGTCCAAATAGGCACTGTAGCTCCAAGTTAGTTCGCATTCTTCATCTGTCCAAGTCCCTTATTACTCCAAATATCTTTCTCAAAATCTTCCTTTCTCACCTTAATAACCACTGTTCTTCTCTGGTTGTCAACACCCAACTTTCTGAACTATACATTATCATTGGTCTCAGTACAGTTGTATATATTTTAATTTTAGTATTCCTACTGATGTTCCTTAATTTAAACATATTCTGTAAGGCGTAAAAACATCTGTTACTACTTTCTATCCTGTCCTGAATTTCCATTGCAGTTTTTATTATCTACTATCTAGTAATTATCCCAGGTATTTAAATATTTCAAATCTTTGATATTCCTTCTCATGTAATTTAATTGTAAGTTATGTTCTTCTTACACCCCATCATCTCACATCTTCATATATTTGGGTTTACTAACGTTCACTACCAATCGTAGTTCCTGTGCTTTCTCTTCCAACACTTCAACTTTCTTCAAGAGCTCTTATACTGCTTGCGAGAATTGCCACTTAGCATTGTAACAGTATTTTTGTGTTCGTGGGAATTGTAAATATATATAAAAATGTATGTAGTTGTGTGATTGGCCGAAGTAGTAGTGGTGTGACGTGGTGTGATGACGTGTCAGTGAATCGGCCAATCACAAAATAAGGTGGGAATTGCTATGGGGACAAGAAAATCAATAATCTAGAAAAAGTGTGAATCTTGTGTCTTGCTGGAGAACGAGGAAAGATGTTACGATGATTGTAATTGTAAAGGAAAATTAATAAGATTCAAAAAGTGTAATTCAATATTTATAATAGATAAGAGTGAATCATAGTTCATATTATATAATTAAATAATATATTACAAAATTGGACTCATCTAAATTTTATTTTCACCAAAAATCCGCATCCACACCTGAGAAAAGATCTCATGACTCTCAGTAGATTAAAACTCGACTTGGATCTTACAAAAAGTTGGCTTGCTTCTTATTAGTTGAAGATGAACGAAAATATAATCCCGTTACAAATGGCGCAGCAACGTGTGGGGCTCAAATAGGATAAAGAAGAGGAGATTAAAGCATCGTGCAGCTCCGTGGGAATTTAAAAGGAAAGAAGAAAGAAGAGAGAAGAAAGAAGAAAACGAGAACTGGTTTAAGTGAGTGAAATTAAAAAAAAAAAAAATAATAATAATAATAATAGTAGTAGTAGATTTATGTTGTTAAGAAATCAGAAAATAGTTAAAAAGATGGCGAGTAGAAAAGAAATAATAGTGGAAGGAGAAGTTACTGATAGTGTAGGAATGAATAGGGAGGATGCAAGATTAAGCATAGATAATGAGTCAATGTTGGAAAGAATAACAAGAATGTTAAGTAGTTTAGATTCTAAAATAGAACAAAATGCAAAGAATTTAGATTTTAGAATGAGAGATGTAAAATCAGAAATAGGAGATGTTAAATCTGAAATGAGTAATTTAGATTCTAAAATAGAACAAAATGCAAAGAATTTAGATTTTAGAATGAGAGATGTTAAATCTGAAATGAGTAATTTAGATTCTAGAATGAAAGATGTAAAATCAGAAATAAGCAATTTAGATTCTAGAATGAAAGATGTAAAATCAGAAATGAGTAATTTAGATTCTAAAATAGAACAAAATGTAAACGATTTAACTAAGAAAATGAATGATTTAGATGTAGGAGTAAGACAGGAACTAGCACAAAATGTGAGTAACTTAGAAATTAATTTATTACAGAAGCTAAAACAGGAATTAAAATCTGAAATTTCACAGGAGATTAGAGAAGGGAGAAAAGAGTGTAGGGATAATATGGAAAGGCTCATGCAGATCATAGAGATTAATAAGGATGAGAATAGAAAGGAAGTCAATGAGTTGAGAGAGATAATTCAGGAAACTAGGTTAGGTCAGGACATTGTGAAACAAGAAATAAGAATGGAATTAAAAAAAGAGTTAGAAACATTTAGGATACAACAGGCAGAAATAACACAAAAACAAAGAGAAGAATTAGGAGATAAAGTAGAACAAAGAATCAATGTAATTTGTTCTGAAATGCAATTACAACATGATGAAAGTAAGATACACCAAGAGGAAATAAAGTTACAAATTGATGAGATAAGTAAAGTAAAAGAAGAAGTAATTTTGCAAATTAAAGAGATAAAAGAACATTTTGAAAAAGAAAAGGATAACTTAGGAAAATTGACACAAGTTGTAATTGCATTACAGGCTAGAAAAGTAAATAACGGGAAAGAAATGTCTAGAATTACAAATATAAACGATTGTGACTTACCAGGTGAATTAAGCAATCATCAGAAGTCTAGTGATGTAGTAAGTGAATGTAGTGATTTTGTGAGTCCAGATAATGATATTAATTATCACAGAAACACACAGAACATGTCCTCACACACACACAACTCCACAGTCTAGGTCAAAATGAATGTGTACATTATTCACTAAATGATATTAGTCCACCAAGTTTTGATGAGGAATCAGGTGATAATCCAAAAGTATTTCTTAGGGAATTGGAAGAATATTTCCGTATTAAGAGAATTCCCAATGAATTTCGGATGGTAATAGTAAAACGCTGTTTGAAGAAAAATGCTCTTGAGTGGTTAAGGTTAACTTTGGCTTCACATGAAACATACAGTACTTTCAGAAATCTGTTTATAAATAGATTTTGGGGACCTGAGAGACAAAGAAGAATAAAAGTTGAGTTAGCAACGGGTAGGTTTGAGTTTAAAAAAGGGATTTCTATGACTGAATATTTCTTAAAATTAGCAAACAAAAGTAAGTTGATCAATCCCGAAATTTCTGAGACAGAAATTGTCAACATGCTAATACGTCATTATCCACCACATATCAGAAATCATTTAATTGTGGCTAAGCCTATCGATTTCTCTGATATGATTGAATTATTATCCGAATTTGAAGCACATAACCTCATTAATGATACTACATCCTGTGATGGTAACTATAATAACGTCCATATTGAGCGAGGAAGAAATCGACAGGAATCACAACCTACAAATAATAGGAATAATAGGACGAGTTTAAATTGGGGCGGGGCACCCGTGAGAAATCAAAGATTTGAAGGAAGAGGTTATGATCCTAGACGAACTTATGAATCTGTAATTCCCGGAACAGGAAGTGGAGTTCAAAATAATGTGCAAAGGAATTATCATAACAATCAGTCGACGAGAATTGGAAGAAATGATCAAATAAACCATGTAAGATTTTATCGAGGAAATAATCAGCGAATAAGTAATTTTAATAGGGGTAGAGGTACTAGTTTATTTAGTGCAAATCAAAGAGATTTTAGGGGTGTGAGATTTGAAAGAAGTAATCAAAATGAAAGAGTCGAAAATACACAAAGCACAGAGAATGATGTGAGTATAAACGATAGCACCAACCTAACCAACAATGAAAGTAATAATCAGAGGGAGATGGAAAACTAAAAACCAAATCATTTTGTGCTCTGGAAAGTGGTTCGGTGAGGATGACACAGGGCGAATTGAAAGTTGAAGATAACGGAAATAAGCTCACTCTCTTGCAGAAAAATAAGGAATTAGTTAACCCACCTCAGATAATTATTTACCTATGGGATAAAGAATATACAGCCTTGATTGATACTGGAGCCAGTTCTACTGTGATAAGTGAGGAATTGTTTAAAAATCTGTTAGCTAACTATAAAGTGGAATATTTAAATGTGTGTAACGTTTACTGCAGTACTGCAATTGGGAAGAAAAAGGATAGGATTAAATATCAAGTATTAATTAAGGGGCGAATAGGTGAATGGAATTTCAATTTCATTGCGTTGGTAATTCCACATTTGGCAAGAGATGTAACTGTGGGTAATGATTTATTATATGAATGGCAAAGTGTATTGAATTTCGAAATGCATGAAATGAAGGTTAAGACAGAAAATGATTTATTAGTAATAAAATTATTGGAAGAAGATGGAAGAAAAGAAGAGAACAGGGATAATATAAATAATGAAAGGTTTTTTGTGGAAGATATACTTTTGCAAGAAAATGGTAATATTGAATACGATGAAAATGAAAATTGTGGGAAGAATTTAATTATTGATGGATTGCAAAATAATGTAACTGACCTTGAAAAGCATTGTTGCCAATTATATACAATACAAGATAAGAACGGCGGAAGCCAAGTGGAGGAAGAAATAGAATTCCAGAGAATATTACAAGTAAAGTTAGAAAACACATACAATTTAGACCAAGCGAGAAAAGAACAGTTGAAATTGTGTATATTAAAGAATAGAAAAGCCTTTAGTTCAAAACCTGGACTGTGTAACAAATACACACACACATTTAAAGTGAATGATACTGCTCCCTATACACATAAAAGCCTTGACAGTAATTGAAACAATATTGAATATATACTATGTGTGTGTTAAATAATAATAAAAATAAAACATTGTTAAACATCAATATATTGTTGTATTTTAATTAATGTTAATTTATTGTTGTTAAATGTTCATTTATTATATTTCATCCAATGTATGTATATTATTATATTTTATGTATGTTGTATTGGTGTTGTGTAATATTGGTGTAAACGAAATTGTTAATTGGGGCTGTTCTTCGAAATATATGGAAACAGATTGTTAATTCCTTTATTTGGTTATTTTCCATATATTTCGAAGAGGGGCATTTGTAACAGTATTTTTGTGTTCGTGGGAATTGTAAATATATATAAAAATGTATGTAGTTGTGTGATTGGCCGAAGTAGTAGTGGTGTGACGTGGTGTGACGTGGTGTGATGACGTGTCAGTGAATCGGCCAATCACAAAATAAGGTGGGAATTGCTATGGGGACAAGAAAATCAATAATCTAGAAAAAGTGTGAATCTTGTGTCTTGCTGGAGAACGAGGAAAGATGTTACGATGATTGTAATTGTAAAGGAAAATTAATAAGATTCAAAAAGTGTAATTCAATATTTATAATAGATAAGAGTGAATCATAGTTCATATTATATAATTAAATAATATATTACAAAATTGGACTCATCTAAATTTTATTTTCACCAAAAATCCGCATCCACACCTGAGAAAAGATCTCATGACTCTCAGTAGATTAAAACTCGACTTGGATCTTACAAAAAGTTGGCTTGCTTCTTATTAGTTGAAGATGAACGAAAATATAATCCCGTTACAGCATATGCCACTACATGGTACGGTAGTTGATGTAAAAATTAGTAACTACACATTTCTAAACATAATGATGAACATTCCAAACCCAAACATGTATAAAGTACGAGGCGTAAAATAAGCTCTCCAATTTCATTTAATAGAGAAAACATGTTTATTGTCAATGAATGTTACATTAATGGAAAGGCGGAACTCACAGCTGTTTTTCAGCGTAATCACCATTACGATCAATGCACTTTTGCATGCGCTGTGGCAGTTTTTGTATACCCTTGCTATAGCACTCTCCCGCTAAGTTGCGGAGGTAGCGCTCAACCTCGTTTTCAAATCATCGTCGTTCTGGAAATGTGTTCCAACTCGTTGTGAACTTCAACTCAGGAAACGTATGACAATCACTAGGTGCTAAGTCTGGACTGTAGGGGGATAGGTGAGATGTCCCATCCGAACACGTTGCCGTTTATGTACTTCGGTGAGCATTCTGGGGGCCCACCTCGCACACACCTTGCGATAATGCAAATGTTCGGTCAAAATCTTGTCAGTTGTAGTCTTACTGACTTCAGGGATAAGTTCGCACAGCTCGCGAACTGTCACACGCCGATCTTTAAGCATTTCTTGCTCCACTTTTGCAATTGTTTCGGCTGAAACCGAAGGCCCACCAGAACGCTGTTCGTCATGGACGTCTGTACGTCCGTCTTTGAACTCTCTGGCCCACTTTCGCACGTTTTTGACGTCCATGCACTGTGGCCCATAGACTTCGCATAACTGACAATGAATTTCAGTGGGAGTAGTGGCCTTGGCACTCCAAAAACGGATCACTGCACGCAACTCGCACTTTGCGGCGGAAGTGATAGGAAGCTCCATCGCAAACGGCTGCCAGTCAAGACTAATGGCTGCAAAGGCTTCGTTGTGGCGGAAATTTGAAGGGGTGAAACCAAGCTACATGTCAGTGTTGCCGGATCTCGCGTAATAGCGTTCCTCACGGCTCCAGCGCCTTGGAGACCTTATTTTACGGACACGTCTCGTATATAACAAATGTCATTTCTGTATACCGGATTATGTGTTTTCTATCTTCACAATGTATTTTTATCTACATAAGTAAGCTGCCTTAAAAATCATGTTTGCCTTTTTACTCTAAACTATCATTCTGCTTTGACACTTAACATCATTTACTCTCGATTTTTTTTTTGACTTCACAGTGATCACACATTGGGCACATGCAAAAAAAGTATTTGCGAAGTTTATCGCTTGAGCTCAGACATGCGTTTGAGTATATTATAGTATACTTGATATATCCAGACGATGGAAAGTTCATGCATTTTTCGTATATCCGGTACATTTATTTATCGGGTCTGCGCCCACGGGGAGCAGGTAGTCAGCGTGAAGGTACTACGGAAACTTCACAGAGTTATTTTGTAATTTTTGTGTTAGTAACTTTACTAGTGATAGGGGGAATTGAGATTAATCCAGGACCTGTAGCGGACGAACGATGTGGGAGCTGTATTAAAGTTTTGAGGACCGGACTTATGTGCAGTAATTGCTCGAAGTGGTTCCACTTTGGCTGCCAGAAAGTGAAGAGGGATATGAACATCGAGGAAACCTGGGAATGTAAGGAATGCAGGGGAGCCAAGACCGTCACCGCAAATCAAAGGAAACTGGAGCAGCTTCAAGAAGAAGCACGGGAACTACGCATTAAGCTACAACAGGCGGAAGATATCATTCGGAGGCTCGAAGCTGAAAATCGTCAACTGAGGGAGCAGGGGGAAGAAAGAGTAAAAGAAGAGGAGAAATCTTGCCTAATAGTCGGTGACTCTATTGTGAGACATGCTGGAAATCCAACGGCGGAGGTAGTTTGCTATCCTGGCATAAGAGTTGACGGTCTGCTGAGGGAAATCGAGAGAAAGCAAGAGGAGATGGAAGGCAACTATCGGACAATCGTGTTACATGTCGGGAGCAATGACTTGCGGAGAAGTGTTAACTATGTGTTGGGTGACATGTACGACTTAGTTAAAAGGACAAAACAGCTGTTTCCTTCAGCAAAAATAGTCGTCAGTGGAGTACTAAGACGACGCGACTCCAGCTGGAGAAAGGTGATGCAGGTAAATGAAGCTTTTTCATGGGTAGCAGAGCGACTGGGTGCTCAGTTTCTTGATCCAAATTCGTGGATTGAAGACTGGGACTATGGACGGGATGGAGTACACTTGAACCGAAGAGGATCGTCAAAGCTGGCAGCTTTGTTCGCGAGGGTGACGAAGTGGGCTGACGGCAACGAGCAGCAAGGGCAGCAATGACACCAACTTCAGGAAAACGTAGACTTTCAGGTAGGGGCTGATTCCTTAAGGCTGCTACAGGTAAATTGCCGTAGTATTATGAATAAAATTGTTGAATTTTGGAATTTAGTAGAAATATGCAATCCAAGTGTCATTATAGGTACGGAATCATGGCTGAATATTGACATTAATGATTCAGAAGTATTCAGAACAGATTACAGGGTGTTTAGGAGGGACAGGGATGGAAGGGGAGGGGGAATCTTTATTTGCGCTAAATCAGAGCTAAACAGCAAAGCATTACGGGTAGAAGAAGAGGTTGAGATTATGGCAATCGAAATTATTGATCAAGCAAACAAAGGGAATAATGTAACAATAATAGCTTGCTATAGACCACCTGGAGAAACTGATTATGCTACACTTCATAAACTAGTGGAGAAAATCTCTTCCGAAGGGGAAAAAAATGTTATATTAGCAGGGGATCTAAATCTGCCAAATGTAAACTGGGACGGACAGTTAATAGGAGGTGAAGCTCAAAAGCTCGTTAACTTTCTGGTTTGGGAGCAGGGGTTATTTCAAGTAGTGAAAACTGTTACTCGACAATCAGCATTACTGGACGTATTTTTATGCAAACCTGAGTCATTGTTTACTGCATGCGATGTCTTGCCAGGTATAAGTGACCATCAGTGTGTGCAATTAGACCTAAACTGGAAAGGGCAGACAAACCGGTTTGAAACGGAACAAGTAATTAGTTGGGATTTCCATAGGGCGAACGGGGAGGCTATCCAAACATTTCTCCGGGAAAAATATGGGATATTTGTAAAATATGCCACTAGTGTAAATGAAGCATGGGTTAATTTCAAAACACTTATCCTGGAAACAATTAGAGAACACGTACCTTTTAAAGTTATTAAACATAAAGCGGATCCAGAATTTTATACAAAATGTATTAGGAAACTTAAAAGAAAGACTAGGCACGCTTATAATAAAAGGAAGATATCAGAATGGCATCTTAACAAATTTAAAGAATTAGCTAAACAATTACAAGACGAAAAGTTGCAAGCGCAGGAACGATTCTTAGATAACGTTTTTAGCGGGACAAATAATTGTTGGAGATCATTTTACAATTATGTAAAAAGACGCAGGGGAAATAAAGAGAGCATACCAGATTTTAACATTAATGGGATAGATGTATTAAGTGATAGGGACAAAACTAATATATTAAATTCGCATTTTGTATCGGTTTTTCTTAAATCCGACGATAGTTCCGAACAGGAAATTGGGGAGAGTGGAGAAACGATTTTCAAATAATGGCGCCCAAATTACGCAAAAGGATTAAGATGCTGCAAAACCGAAAATCAAGGGGACCAGATAATATACCTACTGAAATATTAAAGCTTGGGGGTGAAGCCATGATTCCCTATCTAATGCTCTTGTTCAACATGTCAGTTGACAAACTGTGCCTTACCGGAAGACTGGAAAACAGCTATTATAGTTCCGATTTATAAAGGGGGTAATAAAACAGAAATAAATAATTATCGGCCAGTTAGTCTAACTTCAGTAGTATGTAAATTAATGGAGCATTTAATTGCAGAATATATACGAGAGGAGTTAGAAAATAAAAAGTAGTTTAATGAAGCGCAACATGGATTTAGACCTGGGTATTCGTGCGAAAGTCAAATTACTTCATTATATCAAGATTTGGCAGATGAGGTAGATGCAGGGGGAAGAACTGATGCAGTGGTATTTGACTTTTCTAAAGCTTTTGATGTAGGCCACATAGTTTACTTATTTGTAAGCTAGCTAATACAGGAATTGACAAACGCGTAGTATTATGGGTTAAACATTTTTTGAAAGGGAGAACGCAAAAAGTTAAAGTAGGTAAAGAGCTGTCCGATAGTGGAACTGTAAGTTCGGGTGTGCCGCAAGGCTCAGTACTAGGGCCTTTACTGTTTCTCATTTTTGTTAATGACATTGCTGTTAACATTAGCTGCCAGATAAGGTTGTTTGCAGACGATTGTATCATTTATAATAAAATTCGGAATACAGTGCATGAAACCGCTCTTCAGGATGATTTAAATGAAATCTGTAATTGGGCTGCGGCTAACAAAATGTCAATTAATGCCAAGAAAAGTAAGTCCATTGTTTTTAGTAGAACTAAGGGCAAAATTATTGTTAACTATCACATGGGAGGGGTGCAAATTCCACAGGTGGACAGCTGCAAATACTTGGGAGTGTACCTGGCAAGTAATGCTGGATGGGACGAACAAGTAAATTCCACATCTAGGAATGCGTGGAAGGCATTACATTTCGTAATGAGAATATTGAAAAAGGGGAGCGCTAGGTCCAAGGAAATTGCCTACAAGGCCTTAGTGCGGCCGGTTATGGAATATGGAGTAGCATGCTGGGACCCGTATAGAGCTAACCAAATCGATCCATTAGAAAAAATACAGAAGAGGGCAATAAAATTCATAAAAAGAGGCAAGTATTTTGGGCCTATAAAAGGAGATGAGACTAAATGGGAGGAATTAAGAATTAGGCGTAAAAAACATAGGTTGGTAGCGTTATTCAAAGCTAATGCTGGTGTAAAGGCATGGGTGGACGTTAGTGTAAGGTTAGATAATCCGGATTATTATGGACGAAACGATCATAGGTATAAAATTAAGGGTAGAAGATACAGAACCGACGTAGGAAAATTTTCTTTTGTTAATAGAACCATTAAGAATGGAATGAATTGCCTGTAGCAGTCTTTCAGGGCTGTCCCCTGTCGCTGAAGAAATTTAGAAAAAATCTAGATGGTTTATAGTTTAACTTTTGAATTATAATGGTATATAATATGTAAATAGAGAAGTAATTAGATATGTTTTAAGTGACTAAAGTAAAATAATATCATGTTTGTATTGTTTACTGTGTTATTGTTGTAAATCTAGTATTTGTAATTTGATCTATATTCTTAACTCTGCCACCGGGTAGTACCCAATTGGAGTCAATAAATACATACATACATATAATAGCAGTATCAATTAGCGGTTTATTGACTATTACGGCTATAGTATTGAGTTACATATATAAAAGGGAAATCTGATGTATTGCACTCACATACTTTTTCTACTCTTGTATTTTTACAAACGCTTATAACCTCAACCTACTTCATATTGTGACTTTGTGGGTTCGTGAAATGAAAAGTCCAATTTCACCGCTCAAAACTGTTCTTTATTTCCACCGACTTACAGTTAAACACTTGCCAATTACGCAGAATTGCGTACTGCACACAATTACAATTCACCAGTTCGTCCGTTACAATTTCACTTGTACTCGCGATTACATCAACTCCGATACTCATACACAGTTACGTACAGTCTTCCGTTGCACAATCTTTTCGTTCATTAACACGTCACTGACTAACACTACCTTCTTACACCAAGAACTGTCCTCACTCACACACTAAACTTCCGACTAGCTTCAGCCCTTTTTATAGGCATCTCGCCGTCTTCTCGGCTTTTCTTGTTCCCAGGCGAAGATTCCGGTAGATGAAAGATCCCGTAATTTCCAGAACAGGTGGAAGAGAAACAGACCGCACAATCATGTTTTTTCCCCCAGTCATCCCTGTCACCACTATAAGACGGACGAGGGGGAGGCGTGGCTAACACGGACCTCCCCTGTCTTCCGCTCTCAGCTGCTTCCATAGGGTGTTCCAAAGCCCGGGTGACAATATTAATCGAGATAAATACTTGCAGAAATTATCTTGTTACTCATTTTCTCGACACTGCAAGTAAATGTGGGAATAAATTAGACAAGGGACAGTCAAATCTACAATCTGGTTCCAGTGTGAGGGTTTTGGAATCTGTTCTCCCTGCACGGCCAACAGTACAAGTAACAAGACGTATCTATGAAATGGTTAATCCAAACTAAACAAAAGAAGACAAACCGTTTTAAAGAGCTCTACGTTTTTGTTTTGCTTTGTATAGTAAGAACTTATCTATCTATTATGGTTTACAGCTATGCAAAAGTCGTCCACAATGTAGAGGACTTCTGAAAACATTTTCAGAAAATTCAAGATGTACATTTTATTTGTAACAAAAATAACTAACACATGTGGCATTTTAGTCAAAATCGTTAGAGCCATTTTGGGGAAAATAAAAAATTTCGAAAAATATTCCATGAAAAGGTTAACTGGGGAGACAATTTTCTTGAAAATCTTACGTCGCATTCTTCGGAGACGCTGAACTTCAATGCCTAGTTTGGTACTCACTTTTCGTTTTTGAGTTGTGCTGTTCACATACACGCATACATACGCACGCGCGCACACGCGCGCACACGCACACACAGGGACCCCCCTTTTTTTTCTAAAAATGCTCGGTTTTAGATTCAGAGGAGTTTCAAAACAAATATTTCTAATGAAATCTCGATATTGGATCTTCGGGTGGAATGCAGTACTTCCCCTTATACGTATTGGAGAAAGTAAAAGCGAATAACGCTTCCCATTTGAGAAAAGTGTATTCGAAAATTTAAAAAAGTAAGGAATAACTAAGCAAGGTTAGCTAAGAAGACCTTGTATAAGTTATTATGTGCTCAGATCTACTTTTTTGTTCAGTAACATTTGAATATTTCTTTCGGTTTACCAAAAATGTCATCCAGAGTAAAGAAAGTGCAAGATATAAATCTTGCAGAAATCTTAAAGTGGTAGCATTTTAACAAAATTTGTTAAGAGTCATTTCGGAGAAAATCAAAATTAATTTTCAGGCATGTTTCCCATGTTAAGAGTAGTTTGGGGTAAGAGATAGTTTTGAAAATCGTGTTACACACTGGAAGACACTGAACTTACGAAGTTTGGTATTTCATCAGAAGTTCGTTTGCAATTATCTTCTCCATAACACAATATTCCGATAGTCTAAAAACATGCATTTCCCGTGGCATTTCGATATGAAGTTTTGGGTAAAATGCAACACCTGTATCTTCTATGTACGTGGTAGAGAAAGTAAACAGGCCGTAATATGTTAACAACATATCCTGCTTAACACCCTGACACGAGACAAGTTAAATACTTAAAAGCAATCGTAGATAAAGTATATTTACTGATGGGCTTTAACTTATTACATGTGTTATTTTGTTTGTTTTAAATTGCATTTATATATTAGGCAATATCTATTCTTCTAACTTCAAAATGATGAGATAAATTATTGCCCTAAAAGAGGGACAATTGCACCCAGAATTACGTATAACTCAATCAGCTTATAAAACTTATTTTTATCTTATAATTTAAGAAACATTACCTATTCCACAATATTCTGTCGCTGTATACCTAGACTACAGATTAGATTTCGTTGGAAATTAGAACCAAAATTATAGTTATTTTCCAAAACAAGACCCCATTGCTCCACTCCTCTGTTAAGGGCGGCGTTACTATGAGGTTTTGCGTTTACAGGTATGTATCCGCAGGAAATAAAAGAACCAGAGGAGGGGCTACATTGCCTCTTGCACTGTTTATGATGGTCTCTCCCCCCCCTTTTTTTTGTAATTTACGTCCTCCAACGTTAAGTCATATCAGATGATGAATGCAGTGGTTGAAATGATGCTCAAATGAGCCCGGGGTCCATAGAGCTTAGAGTTACCCGAAATTCGTCTTTCAGGATAAGGAGAAACCCCGGAAAAAGCCTTATCCAGGCAACTCACCCTGACCGAGATTCGAACTCGGGACCTCTTGAACGTGAGGCAGACATGCTATCACCACGATACCGAGGCGGGCTTCGCCCTTTGTTGCCTAATGGTTATAACCAGCGACAAAGGAAATCAGTTTCCTTTGAAAGTTATGTTTTGGCGAAGTGCATAGCTTACTTTCTCTATCAGGTAAAGTCTGTTTAGTTAATGCGTGTGCACGTCGGTCAGCTCCTTTGACGAACCCTTATAATCGTTTTACAACCCCGGCCCTCCTTTTCCCAGTCCGTTCTGCAAGGTTGCCACCTTTCTCGATACGTCATGGGTATCGTACGAGGTTTCGTCTAAATAAATTGTCTTATGTCCATTACTGCGAAACTTATATAATTTTAAGAAATTATATATATTATATATATTATATATATTATTGTATTATATATATATATATAATACAACTCTACTGGATTCCATAATAACCCTTATCTTATTCAAAGTGCGGTATTTAAAACCCAGCTCCTTTAAGATGCCGCGCAAAGTGCAATGCCCATAATGGAAATCACAAATTTCTTGCAAATGTGCAACCAATTCGTCTAAGGTGGGCGCTCTCCCTTTTACATAGAATCTATAAATTTCTCGGCGAATTAAATCGCGTGTGAAATTATCAACTTTAGAGAAACGTTTCCTTTTGTTTGCACACTTGATCGGCATCTTTGGTATTCCTTTCGTCCAAATTTTTCTTACTGTATTTCTGTGAATGCCCAGAATTTATCATCAGGTTCATTGCACGACCCTTACCAAGATTATTTGTTAGCAGATATTTATATATGTTCAAAACAAGCGCTTGACTTCGCTTAGAAACAGTTCCCGTTATAACTTTGTTTTTTGAGGTTTTTCCAGTAATATAACTCGGCCCAGCAACACTTTCCAATTTATTCACACTATTGACATCACTTTGATTATTTTCAATTGACTGAAAGTTATCTACTACCTCATTTGCATTTACCACTGCATTTCTCTCCCACGGTCTCCACATTGTGACACACAACGAATTTCTGCACGTAATGAAACAGATCAACTGGGCAACTGAGACTCCACGTGGAGTAAATATGCGACTGTCACTTCGAGAAAATCAGGGTTGCTATTGGTCCTCAACGACAGTTTTCCATTTCTGAAGTGTGGAGATAGATTTATGACGGTCATTAGTGGGCGGGAGGGTGAGTTTCCTTTGAGTCGGAGCTGCACACGCGTTGACTAGACAGACTTTATACAGTGGTGTGTGAACAGACAGCATAACTCAGAAACAAAAAATCGGTTAAATACTAAACTTAGTATTTAAGTTCAGCTTCTTGTAAGAATGCGCCATGATGTCCAAGTAAATTCCCTCAACCTGGATATTTTTTTGTTGGAAAATTTTGATTTTCTCAAAAATAACTCTTAACGATTTTGATTTAAATAACTACGTGTTTAAAATATTTTCACAACACATTAAATACGTATCTTGAAGTTTCTCCTTATTCTTAATGTCTTTGCATAAATGCTAAACGTAAAATACTGGCACAATCTTACTACACAAACAGTTAACATCTCATTGAAATTCCCAATTTATGTCTATTATTTGTGGAATAATCACTTCGAAATATTCAAATGCGAAGTCGTATGTTGTATGTTTTGTATGTTGGTGATGCAAAGAAAATACAATTTCAAAGACCAGCCTGTACTCTTAAAATGTTTTATTATCATTTATAGCTTTCTGTATTCCATATTCATAATTTCTGCAAATTATTTATCTCGACATGAGGAGAGAGTATAAGCGTTTGTAAAAATAGTTTGTAGAAATAAAGTCATATGAGTGTATGACATTAGAATTTTTTTTTCTCTAGGAGAAGAATGGGTTCGTTGACAACTGTCCTACTCTTGTACTAAGGTGTATGTAGCTTACACTTTATTCAAAACTAGTATTCCTTCAATGAGAGAAAGTTTGCAGCAGGAAAAGAAGTCGGTAGGTCTGTAACGCGTGATAAATGCAGCCACACACTGATTACGATAGAGGAAAGATGTAATACTTAAATACCGGAACTCTTTCTTCCACGGCGTTAATGCATTAATCGTCTTCCATTTTTCCGCCAAGTTCTTCCATGTTCCTTCTCACCTCTCATCAACAGTTCCTCGTCGATTTTAGTCGATAGCTCCAGTTTCATTTCGGATATTTGTCTTCCGAAATTTTCATTTCGTCTTCATTTCTTCTATCGCGGAGTTCAACGAAGTTGTTTAATTCTTCAATTTTTTCCTTCATCTTGTCCATGCCGGCTTCCATTTCCAATAACTATCCGTTTCGAAGTGGCACTATCATTATATAGTTTACGCACTTCTATCTTCTTTTCTACCTTCATCTTGTCCAATCCAGAAGTTATTTTCTCATTTCACTCAATAATTACTGGAGTGTTTCCTCCATCATGGCATTTGACCCACTCTAACACCATATAATGAGATGCCTATACCAGTTTGTACTAAACTCACTTTATTTGTCACCAAAATTGGCAGCACATGCTAACGTACACTTACTTCACCTTTTTCAATTTCACAGACCAAATGCAGCTCTTTCCGTAGCGATGACGTTTCTCATGCTTCTGTTGCACATATCAACTTACGCTGCTCCTAGCTTCTCGACGCTTACTACACTGTAACACTATTTGCTTGCCAACTCTGTGACAACTGACTCAGGACCGTTCATACTTCTATCCGTGTCTGCTAGCAGGCTGAATGTTGTTATCTGCCCATACTCAAAAGGATCTATCCGCAGGAAAGTTTATTTTGAATAGGTAGTTCGTAGGGTCATTCTTTTAGTAGAGAAAGGGAGCTTACTGTCCCTCAATGCCTGTGTGCAAGGAAGCAAGACCCGCTGCAACCTTGTGGGAGTGGTTTAGAAATACTTCAATTTGATTGATGTTCGGTACAATTTTGAAGCTCTATACCTCTAAGAAGGATTTATATAGTCCTTACCTTTAGCTAATTTTGCTATCTCGGGCGCCCACAGTTCATGCCGGGGACTCGATATTGCCTGAAGTGGCATCCTCTGGGGCCATAATCCCCTAGAGACCTAACCAGAATATTTTGATATAGTTATAAACTTGCGCAAAATGTTTCTGCCCGGCGCCTTATTTCATCCTCCGTGTATGGAAGAGATGAAGTGAAGTAATCTCACGGGGAAGGAAAGGCCAATAGAATAGATGGACTCGGGACCTCTGACCAGTACCCGTTGTAACCATAAGAACAGCTGTCCGGGACATAGCCCAGATTTCGAAAGGCGTATAACCTGATGGGGATGGTAAATGCCCGAAAGAGGTGTAACTTAAGGCAAACAAGCATCTTGGATCTCAGCAGGGGATGCAGTTAGACTTGCCGCTTGCGCCTGCGCGAAGAAGATCCTGGTGTGTTCGCGGAAACTTTAAGTTCCTATCCAATTTTACTCCTAGGTAGGTGGTTGAACTTTCCCATTCAATCATTCGACATTAAGTACGTAGGCTAAGATTAGCCTATAACTACAGTCTAATATACATTCTCCTTTCCTAAATTACTATTTTCTACCAAATTAACCAGGAGGTAAGTATAGAAGTGTTACAGCTTGAACAGAACGTATTGATACTCCAAATGCACAAAAAAGGAGAAATAAGATGCAAAAGGGCTGGGAAGTAGTTTATGTGGACTTAAACATATAATGCTTTCTTACAATTCCAGCCATAATTTTCCAATACTATTTATTCTAAGTACAAACTTGTCCGCTGCTTATTTATGGGCTAATAGTGGTACTGGCTCCCTGGCCATTTAACTCTGTTCTAGCTCTAACACGAACTTGACCTAATATCCCGTTGTGTCCTCCATTTCCTTACCTCTTAACTTCCTTAACCTTCTCGTCCATTTCTCCTTGATTTTGTCTTTATACCTTATCCGTTTTTTCTCCTTTAAACGTAAGCATTTTTATTGTTACTACCAAGCGCCTTTATTATCCTAGTTCTTGTTCAATATTACTTTCCTCCAGTTTTCTATTTCCACATAAAATGAACCCCACTGGTCAACCCCCTCTTAATATAGCTCCTGCCCTTAACCAAGCTGACTCCCCCTCTCTCATATCTGTCACATTGGTCTAATGAAGAGAAGTCGGTCGGTTATATTTTCCTTCCCAATTCTCTCTTCATTTTCAGGTGTACATTGAGTGATTTCCTACCTATCAGATTCTCCCATGTCACTTGTCTGACAATGCCCTCTACTCTATTCTTAATCATTGTCAAAAAAAAAAATGCATTCTTTTCTTCCTCCTGCCAGGTATCCCCACCTCTGTTCTATCCAATGTTCTCTCTAAATCCGACCATCAGTTATCCTTACAGTTTGAGTTATTCTGTTGTTCTAAACAGAATAGTATATTATCTTCAGTATATTATCATCATCCCTTTTTAAACAACTATATCAATTTTTAGCACATTTCTAAAATTTTCCCACTTCTGCAGGGTCTTCCAAGTTCCACCCTAGTACTCCATTTGGCGTTGGGTTATTCAAATCTAATACCTCTTTTCAGAACTGTTCGTATGTGTGATCAATGTGCTTTCTTATCTCGTTCGCCCCCCATAATTCTGCACCATATATCATTTCGTATTCTACTACTGCTTCATAGATTTTCAAGCCACTTTACTGACATATCTGCTAATTTGTATTTACAGCTCCTTATCTCAGAATTCGCTGTCTTCCCTTTCACTCTTATCTTTCTTCCATGTGCTTCCCAACCTCCATTATAGCACAGTCTCATTCCTAAATAATCAAGGTCCTTTACCACATCTACTTTTTGGTAATTAAAATGCCACTTTTCATCTGTTCTTAATTTGTCATCTTTCTTAAACACTACTATTTTTGTCTTGCTTGTATTGATTCTTATCCTCATTCCTTAGAATAACTGCTAATTCCATTTATTGCTTTCTGTAGTCCTATCATTTTATAGATCCTATTACCAAGTCACCTGCAAATAGTAATCCTGGTATTATCTTGTTCCTAAAAACTGGGCAATAATTACTAACCCTCTCTATTACATCAAGTAAATAAATCAACAAATTGAACAATACTGGGCTAAGCTTTCAACCTTGTGGTTGGGAAGTAAAGAATTGGACATATTAGAACTCGAAGACAGTTAGCATTCTAATCATCAAAATAAGAAAAATGACCCTCACTTCTCTTATTATGCAAGTGCTCTGGTCATGCCATTGCGTATCTTTGTTTTTGGAGAGGGGGAATTCACATTTTACACAAGCTGTACCAAGCACTTATCACTTACTTAATACGAGTGCGAACAAGAAATATCTTAAAACATGTTTGTGTCAACTCACCAGAAGACCAATACTGATACGGGATTGGCTGTTGCACGAGGGTTGGGGTTCATGTATTTCTTGCTGAAGTCCATTGTGCTGCGTTGCTAGTGCCTTCTGCTTATAAACTCGTCCGTCCTCCAATCTACAACAACCATATCTTGTGTTACTTAATTATATTAATTAAAGGTAAACTACTGCTTAGCTTTAGTGAAATTAGCAAGTCATATACTTAAAGAAATTCCAGCAAATTATTAAATTAGCAGTTTGACTTAAATTATACTAATTATGTGCTTCACTGTATCATAGTCCTACATATTAGAATAATTAACGGCACTTTACTGTTTATCACTGTGAGTCGCATTAGCAAGTTTATCCGTATGCTTAAACCAGTTCCAGTAAGTGACATCATCAAAAGCATTAACGTAGTAAAAGAAATGACCCCAAAATGTTTTAGAAAATTGATTTAACCACAATGTGTCGGGCCTTTGCAGTGCAATATATGATATAGTAACTGTTCCCTTATAACTATTGTACATATTGTTACGTCAAATTTGCAAGGTGAACTTCCACAGCATGCTCTGAGTTTCGTATTGACTCTTCTAGGATTGTATTCTCATCCTGCAGAAGACAGACAAGTAAAGAGGGGATGATAGAACATAACAAAGACCTATATTAGTTCCTATTTTTTACAAGTGTTTGGAGAAAAAAAAGCTCGTTCTATAAAAATATACTATAAATAGATTTTCCAGCGTTCTTGATAAATTTGTAAATACTGTTGTATACCACAATGTTATCAAATCACATTTTGCCAATTGTATATCATGTATGTATGATCCACAGATGCAATCAAATTTTAAGCTATTCTAATCCAATCTATTTTAAACTAATCTATTCTAATTTACATACAAGCTATCCTAATATACTCTATATAGTTTATCAAATTCCAATCCGTTCTAATCTATTCCAACCTATTATAATGAATTTTAATCTATCCTAATCTAAACTATTCTCTTCTGATATATTTTAATCTAATAGTTCTAATCTATTCTGGTCTAACAACTACAATCTCTCTATTCCAATCTATGTCTTCCAAACTAATCTGTCTGTCTGAAGCTTAATTTCACAGTTCACGGATATTCTGGTCTCCATCCAGCCGCTCTAACCATTGAGCTACTATGGCCAGCGTGCCGATATGACATTACATTGGTGGTTCAAATCCAGGCTATGGCATTGAATTTTTCAGTCTGACTCTACGTTTCCATAATTTAGCCTACACACGGCCAGTGTGAAAGAAGAATTAATTTCCATTGATTGACCTAATAGTGGTTAACTATAAAGCCCGGGCCTTAAGGTACTTACATGTTGTAAGTCGCCATTAAGGTAGTTGTCTCATGTGTTTATGAGAACTCCTAAGTGGTTTACCGGGAAAATTACGAGTCAGTTTGAGAATTTAATGTCATATCGGCACGTTGGCCATAGTAGCTCAATGGTTAGAGCGGCTGGACGGAGACCAGAAGATCCGTGGTTCAAATCCCGGCTATGGCATTGAATTTTTCAGTCTGACTCTACGTTTTCACACTATTGTTTTATTCCTGTTCTTGCAATTTTGATTTTAACTTTTTTCATTTTTTATATTTCGGGGGTATCCAGCTTGGACATCCCCCTTATCTACGCGCATAAAATATTGGTATCCGCATGGAACAACAAAGACCACTTCAAGCTCTTTTATGACTCTCTCGCCAAAAGAGGCAATAATTTACGAGCATAGATAACTAACAACCAAGTTACACTAAAAAATACTCAACATTTAAACCAGAGACTGTAAAAGTGTTTGCACATTACACCCAAAGAAACGGCAATACGCACAGAGTACTTAAGTTTCATATTTACTATTACTATTATTAATGCTAGAAGCAGACAGGTTAAAAGAAAGGGAAAATTCTCTACATGGCTGCTTTTCGAGCTATCTATATTTATATCTATATATTATATGAATTTAAGGTTATATTTTCTAGATAAAATTAGATGGAAGTAGCATAAATCATATTATTGAGTGGAAAGCATGCTGTATTCTATTTCTTAGAAATAAGGGGTGTAATAGCCAATAAATTCAGGACGTGTAATGCCATTATCTGCAGGTTTCATTGCAAAACAGCCGTTTCTTCGCTGTAATGTTCATTTGTTAATCCATTTAGATTGGTCCATTGGAAACTTAAAAAAAATCCATTACCTATGCATTAATAGAATTATGTATGCATGACAATCTCAAAAATCTCTTTCTGGCAATTCTTTCACCATTGGAAACCTCTATTGTACCTTCTAATGAACTTAGAGTATAAAATAACTTGCAGTTTCAGTTTGTAAATTATTGAAGACTAAAATTTACTTACAAAGCCTTATACCAGAATACGAACACATGAGTTGTCAGAGAATATATTTCTGAAGAAAGCTTTGGCTTTTCGTTGAGATTGTCATGGAGTAGAAAACAGTAGTGTTTCTGCGCAAAAAGAAAATGCATGTAAAATAAGACAAGATGTGGTTGTTTCATTCTAAACTATAAGTAAGTAATAAAAAAACGCAAAAGAAATAAAAAGATCACATACTGGACAAACACAAGGGTTTTATAACACATTCGGAAGATGTATTACATTCTCTTAATTAACGTACACCATTCTTTCTGCGAGTTCATACATATTATTTTGCAAATGGTATCTTGGAATATTAACATTTTCTTGCCAAATAGCATCTTTCAGTTGCTGTCAGAAAACTCGTACTTTAGGGTAATCTCACAACTTAAAGTTGGTCGGATTGAGAATTAGAGCTCATAGCAGCCACTTTGTTGAAAAGCATCTAAAATGACACGATCCCCAAAGATGAAGGGTGTAGGAATAGGGCAGAGCGCCATCTTGCATGAAGATGTTTTCCACATCGGATTCCTCAGTCTTGGAATGACAGAGTTTTGTAGCATGACATATGTATAGTCCAGCAACGCAAAGAAGGTCCCTGTAAGGAATGTGCTCTCTTATACAGTGGTACAAGGACAGCGAATGTGTGTGACAGGGAACGCCTGCTACACAAGGAGCAGAACCGTTAAAAAGCATACGCTTGCTCACTCTGTGCATTGAAACCGAGAAGATTCGTTTACAAAAGTAGAAGCCATCAGAATGTTTTTGAATGGTCTGTAACTGTACTGACATGGGGTGTCATAAACCTGTCCAGGGAGGGTGTGAGAACCTTCGCCAACCCTTCTGCGTCTCATTTCTCGGAGACTTTCTCTCCTGTGGAGGAGTATAGTAGTGCTCACTATCTACAGCAATAGCATGACAGACTTCTTACATCCTCGGCATAAGGCGTTAACCTATATTATACTTGATACACATGCATGCCAGCCAGCGTTTCGAAGTTTGTCTGATATAATATTCAACTTCCTTCGCAAAGCACATTGCTGCCTTTTTATTAAAATTCAAGATCTGTTGTGAGAATTTAGACTTTTCAGCGTCTTCATGCGAAAGAATATTCTGTAGGCAACGTTAGTAGTTAATGTTTTGGAAATCATTACGCGGACGAGATAGACTTTCTGCTGCGTAGTACTCTATTTTATTTTCACTGTCTATATTTTAGTTTTCAGCATCCTAATCTCAATGTGCGTGCGTTTTATTTTGATACTAAGTCATCATCAACGTTAACTCACATCAGACCATTGGAATCTGGAATCTGATATGAGTTAACGCTGGAGGACGTAAATTACAACAACAGAAAATCACCATCATCACCATCAGCATCATTATAAACGCTGACCAGATTGACTTAGATGCTGGAATTCTGATCCCAAGGTTGCGAGTTCAAGTCCGGTCTAGTTCGATGGTTTCTAGGGGTAGGTAAAACTGAAATGCATCATATCAGCTTTACTGACATTTAAAGAGCTCCTTTCTGAAACCTCCGATATGCCAGTGATGCTAACGTGATTTGTATTTGAACTGTCATTATCAAACACAATAATTCTTTTATTTATTTCGTTGGTTGTTAAAAGTCTAATTATATATAGCTTTTAATTTGGTGGGTATATTAACTGTCGTAGTATATTCATATAAGCTGTTCTTGAGAACTGTGACAAAAAATAATTAATGTATTTATTTTCGGAACAAGATATAAATTTTAAACACTAATTTTAGATATTAATTTTAAATGCCACGCAGTATAAGATTGTAGCATCGCTAACCTATGAAAGGTAGAAGTATTTCCTTACAGATAAAACTACTACTTTGAGTATTGGAAATGTATTTAAAAAGAAGAAAGGGAAATTAAAATGGTTGAGGTATGTGTGCGTGCGAGAGAGAGGAAATAACGTTATTAAAAAAAAAGGATCAATAAATACCTAGGTTGATACTAGAAAGTTATATAAAACCACCCACGTTTCATGTGCCAAAATTCGTTGTATTTGCCACTGGTGCTTAAATACCTGTGCGCCGAACTCGCTGGTCAGAGTATAAGGAAAGTGATCTGTGCTGGCGCAAGTAACTGATAAGAACCCCGCCTCCCGCGCGTAGGTCAGTCTTGCTTGCATCGGAATACATTTGCTCGCGTCTCTACTGCTCGCAAACTATATCTTGAGATTCCAGGTTGTGTCAAAGATGGCAACAGAATCTTTCCTTTATGCAGTCCTACTTTAAATGTTAGACAGTCGTGATTTGTACTTCCCGCAATGCTATCATTTACAGGAATCTGCAGTGTCGATGCTAAATCTGAGTCAGATATTTAATACTTAAAATTACTATTTGAGATGGTTAAATACAACAGTAAAACATAAAAATGAAACGGAATGATAGTGCAACAGAACAACAACAAAGTTAACAGGATACAGCAAAATACACAAGTGGTAACACTGTAATGTGATCAACAATGTTCCTAGTTTACTTTGGCAAAGCATTGGTCTTCTTTATTCGTACCGCTTTTACCACTAGATTTCAAGACGCAATATAAATTTTGCGAGTAGCATTAGCTACATTTTGCAGTGATAAGCTTCAGAAACACTTCAATTCTTTAAACTAAATCCGTGGGTAACCCGTATCAACAGCTCATCATTAAACCTCATAAAAGTTATCAGTTATCAGTTACCTTGTCAATTCCTACTTCAGCCATGCATAGGTATATGGCAGCAGATACATCGAAGTATGAAACTGAGACGGTTTCAGAGGTGACGCAGAAATTTCGTCACCAAAATTTAATTTCCCAATAGTTAAGCGGCAACATATGTATGCATCTTAAGCAGTGTTATTATCATTATTATGAAGGATTTTCTAGCAAGTCTTGCTGTAAAGGAATGCATACAAACATCTTGAACTGCACTGTGTTGAGTCTTGTTGGTCGACAAATGGTCCTTATATCGATCTTATAATTCAAGTCTACGTTGCCTGCCTCGGTAGCGTAGATGGTAGCATGTCTGCCTCACGTTCAAGAGGTCTCGAGTTCGAATCTCGGTCAGGGTGACTTACCTGGATAAAGTTTTTCCGGGAGTTTTCCTTATCCTAAAAGACGAATATCGAGTAACTCTAAGCTCCATAGACCCTGGGGCCATTTGAACATCATTTCTCCCATTCAATTCGTCGTCCGATATGACTTAAAAAGTTAAAGGACGTAAATTAAAAAAAAAGAAAGAAAAGTCTGTCACTAACAAAAACCTGCTAAGCTATTGGGGTGAGAATCACACTGGACGTTAAAGCTGCATCCAATAAATGAAGGTCATCAAAACGATATATCAGGCGTAATTTAACAAGCATTACGTAAACTTGGGAATACCATGATGGGAATTTCGCTTTCAAAGAGAAGGGGATTTTCTTTGCGTTTAAAACGATGGGGGGGGGGGGGAGAAAGTGGGGAGAAGAAATATAATTTCTTTCTCGCTATTTCCTTTTATTTTATTACTGGAAATGAAAGTGGTAAAATCTTCCATTTACTACAATCTTAAATGTTTTGTCTAGAAAAATAATTCACATCTGTTCAGAAATAAAACGTTTCATAAAATACCAATTTTATGTCAGTGTCTTCCGAAGAAGCGAGCCGAATCTTTATTTGGAAAAAAAAACCTTTGTTATTTCTCCCAAATATTGTTAAAACTTGAGGCAAAACATTGATAAAACTTAGATATATGTTAAGTGAAGCTAATGAAAAATGTTATACACGTCCTTTTCATGTTTTCTGAATCGTATATAACTGCAAAACAAAAATTGCTGGGCAAAATTCTCCAGATGGAAGTATAAATCTCGATAAAATATCCAATATCCAAGCTAGCGAATTCGAATCTCGGTTAGGGCGAGTTCCCTTATCCTGCAAGGATTAATGTCGGGTGATTTCATTAGACAAAATATTATTTGTGCACTAATATGACTTTTTTCTACTCACTTTTATGCTTACTATTCTTAAAAACGTTTATTCTACACTCTACTTAATGGTAATCGAAATGTTTGTAGATTTTAAGTACATAATTCCTTGTAAGCGTTTGGAAGTAGGAAAATACAGTTAGCGATAGACAATTTTTTAAACAGTGACCCCCATGTGATTTATTTGAAGTTTCATTTTATTTATATATACATGACACTTTCCAATAGAGAAATATTTTAAGTATTGGAAAATGCAAGCAAATGACAAGTATTTTCCCCAAAATGGTTCACTCCACAAAAAAACTGCTTTGGTCACATACTGTGTGTTTCAACGAGATTTACATATTTTGTGTAGTAAGATTTTGTATCTCTCTTAGAGTTAACGTTATGCAAAAGTCAGCCAGAATGAAGAGAACTTCTGAGATCATTCACAGAAAATTGAAGATATAGACATCATTTGTCATAAATATATCTTAAACGTATCCATAGAGCTATTTTTGAAAAAAGTTTATATGTTGCATGTTAACGATAGTCTTGGGTGGAGGATTTATTTAAAATCTTAGTGTATCATTTTTTGGAATATGCTTAACTGAAACACTAAGTTTGGTATTTAAACGACTTTTCGTTTTTGAGTATGCTGTTCACATACACTTATTTTCCTAAAAATGCTTTTCTTGAATTCAAGCAATCTTAACACATTTTTCCGGTGAAATCTGGGTGAATTGCTGGGTGGAATACAATAGTTCCCCTAATTAACCGACCGGGATGCTTCTGGCAGTTTCTTCTGCGGCTCACATTTGGGAGGCCTGGGTTCGATTCCCGTGGTCGACCTACCTGAAGTTTTGCCGGGTCACCAGGCGAATGCGGATAGGTTAATTACATTGTAACCGCAGTATCAGACAGCGATTAGGAGGCGGCGAATGAATTGAAATCACGAGAATTAAAAAAGAAGATAAATTAATGAAAATGCTTTGCTAAACTAATATAAAATATTGTTATATTAATATGAAATCAGAATGAAATTAGAGTAGTGATTAAAATAGCGGTTTAATTAAGAATAAGATGGGAAGAATATAATTTAAGACAACTAACATGCTAGAATCCATGTAAGGGAGAGAAAATATTTCTGTAAAATCTGAACACAAGTCGGGGAGACAGGAAGAGGTGACCGTTAGCCTCTTTGTTTAAGGAAAGGTTCAATGTCTGAGAACTATAAGCAAAAATGTGTAGGAACAATAAGGTTTTCAAGATGCGGTCAGGCGTAAGACCTAAAAGGATTTACTTCGCTGTGGCGATAACGATGTATACCGTTACAAAGAGCCCAGGGTAGGCGTATCCCAACTCACGGTGGGATGTAACGTCAATGAGTTCGATGAGTTTTGCTAACCAATAAAGAAAAATCGAAATAAAATGAGAAACCAATAATAATGTAAGATTTGAGAAATAGGAAGAAGGGTGAGTTATTTTGGTCATGTGATAAGGGTTAGAGTAGGGATCAGAATAAAGTACGGACGGAATCGCAGAGTAGAAAAAACATCACTTCAACAGTCATTCTACGAGGGGAAAGACGTGTTAGTGCGCGTGAAGGAGAAGGAGCAAAGATTTCTAAGTCCGAAATGTAGGGAAGTCAAGAATAACGCAACCAGCGTGAGAGAAGCAGCAGAAGAAGTTTATAATAGCAAAGTATTCGCCGTATAAAGAATTAAGAGAATTCTGTTAGGAAGTTTAGTAACAGGTGGTCACCGCTACCAATCAATCTGAATCAACGAATTGAGTGAGAATTAAATCAATTTTTGCAACGAACCAGTGTATTATTGAGACAACTGAGCAGCCAACAAACAACAAATCCATTTCCTACAACCATTCACCTGAAGAACAAGAGATCTCATAGCTCCAATTAGAACCCAAATCAAAATTAAACATCAACCAATTGAAATCTGACATGCGGGTATGCCGCATAATGGCGCCCAACGTGGGGCTTCGAATTGTAGGAAATGGGTGAAATGTAACGACGAAGGACGACTACAAGGAGAAGTGAGAAGAACGACGACGAAGGACGACTACGAGGAGAAGTGAGAAGAACGACGACGAAGGACGACTACGAGGAGAAGTGAGAAGACCGACGACGACAACTACGATGAGGACAGCAGAGACTACGAAGAAGACGGCAAAAACAACTACATAGAATTTTCCCCCAACCAAGAGAGAAGTTCAAGTTCTTTCGACATCAACTGAGCCTACTAGACGACAAGCAGCACGACAAAAATTGGTAAAGACATCACATAAACACCACAGCCGTACAACAGAACTGTGAGTTACACATACTCAATTTATATTTCTTGTAAATATAATATCATTCAGTGAAAGCAATATCTATGTAATGTCTTAGTAATAAGTATTTTGGAAGGGAAATTAGAATATTTAAAGGGGAAATTCAATGCTTTTGAGAAATAAGAAGATCGTACAGAATAAATTTAAAATGGAAAATTCTGGGGAACAAATAATTATGGAGACAGAGAAAGAGTTGGAAGTTGTTAATGAAGAGATAATGGAAAGCAGTGTTATAGGATCAGTAGATGAGGGTGTAAATGGTGTAAGTAGCTTAAATGTAAATAGAAGTGACAATCCTGGGGTAATGGAAAATCTACAAGAGATGTTCCAGAAACTCATGGCGCAAATTACTATTCAGAGCCAATCACTAGAGACTAAATTCGTAGAACAGAACCAATCACTAGAGGCTAAATTAGTAGAACAGAACCAATCACTAGAGACTAAATTAGTAGAACAGAACCAATCACTAGAAGCTAAATTAGTAGAACAGAACCAAACACTAGAAGCTATGGACAAATCACTCGAGGCTAAATTAGTAGAACAGAACCAATCACTAGAGGCTAAATTAGTAGTACAGAACCAATCACTAGAGACTAAATTAGTAGAACAGAGTCAATCACTAGAAGCTAAATTAGTAGAACAGAACCAAACACTAGAAGCTAAATTAGTAGGACAGAACCAAACACTAGAAGCTAAATTAGTAAGTCAAATTACAAGCCAAGGGAAAGAAACAGAAACTAGAATCACTGTCAGAATTCAAGGAATAACAGGGGAAATCCAATCTGTAAAAGAGGCCCTGCAGCGAGAAGTAGGTACTATAAGAAGTGACCTAGAAGCCACCAAATCTCTCGTTGCAGGAGTAGAAAATAGAATAGGGGAGCAAATTAATAAGGAAAGAATAAGATTAGACGAACTGACCACGACACAGGTAACTTTTGTACAAGAGATAAATGACCGGTTTGACACTGTAAACAATAGTATAGCAGCTGACATGGAGAAGTTAAAAGAAAAGGTAGCACGTGTAACAAATATTCAATCAGAGAATACACAAATGTTGAGGGAAACAGTAAGCGAGATATCTCAAATCAGAGATACCGTAACTGGCTTCCAGCTGCGACAGCAAGGGCAGGTACCTGAGAGTTCCAATTGTACTATACATACACACAATGGAGAGAGGCAGAACGAACAGGTTAGCGCCCCTTCTGTCTCTCCTCAAAGCAGCAATAATAGCGAAATAAATATGCAAAACGTAAATATGTATCCAGCAGTGCACATGAATTTTCTAAGCGAATTGCCCCTCCCGAAATTTAATTGTCGCAATGACAACGCAGTACAATTTTTGGCCGACTTAGAAAAGTATTTTGTCATCAGAGGTGTACCCGAGCAATATAAAATGATAATAGTTCAAAGGGCGTTAGAATCTGCCGAACTTAATTGGCTACGAGTAACTGTGGGAGAAGGATGCAGCTACGAGTTGTTCAAAACAGCTTTCCTAGAAAAGTATTGGAACGCCAATGTCCAATACCAAGTAAGGAATCAGATAACAAATGGCCGATACCAAGGTAATAATGGAGAGTCTATTACTGATTATTTCCTGAGATATTCGCAAATGAGTAAATATCTACAACCTCCATTACAGGATGCCGAACTGATTTCTCTTCTCACGCCCCACCTTCCTGAGAACATTAGAAATCACATGGTGGTAGCAAGACCTCAGACATTGAGAGAGGCAATTACATTGTTAACAGCTTTACAAAGCGTTGGGACGCAAAGCTCACAAAATAGACATGAGAATCGAATGCCCGTGAGAAATCCACACAGACCGTGGAATAATAATAATCATGACGGGGAAAGGGCACACAATCCCCGAAATTTTAACACGAACCATATGGCTACTCGTCAAAGATACGATGCCCACGTCCCGAGGGAATTCCCTAACAACAATAGAGGGAGACAGGGACCACCAAATTCAAATTCATATAATTTCCCTATGAGATATGTACATGTAACTAGGAATGGAAATAGGGGTCAACCCCCATTTCTTCGAAGAGGGAATGCAAGACCGACGTTCCGACTACCAGAAGCCAATAGACAGTATCAACCACGTGACGCTGGTAGAGAGAACAATACAGACAGACCTGAAGTAAGACAGAGGAATCAACTTCTCTCAAGAGAATGGGTGCGTTCTCCTCCACCCACACCGAGGGACGCGGCGCCCGAGGTAGATGAAAGGCCAGAGACGACACAGCATACGGGAAACGAATCCAGGGTGCGATAGAAGACGTCCCGCATCGGACCCGGATGAACACGCTAGTTCTTAATTTGAACAGGGACACAGCTCTGAGTAGGGTGGTACAAAATAAAACAGAAACAGAAATAGAAAACGGTACTCAAATAAACAATCACTTAACAGAATTACAAGAAGTGAGAGATGCTCCACGTATTGCTGCAATAATAAACAAAGAAAAATGGCACATTACCATAGATTCAGGATCCTCAGTTTCAGCTATAAGTCAAGCATTCTTTTATCACTTAAAAAACAATGGAATGAAATTGCAAACATTGCCAGTGAAAAGTGCATATTGTACTCTGGCGGTAGGTCGCGCCAAACAAAAGATTAATACACAAATGCTTTTGAAAGTCACCATTGGGGAGGATACAATAGAATTTGTATGTTTTGTTATTAATAGGCTATCTGTAGACATTATTATGGGTAATGACGTGTTGTATGCGCTTCAAGCTAAGTTGAATTATCAAATGGAAGCCTTGGAAATCAAAATTAAAGACGTCATAGTTAAAGTTCCGTTTAGCTCAAGGGAAGCAGAAAATGAGATAAGATTGACAGATGAAGAAAAAGAAATAGATGGAGAAACATTTTTTGTAGAATTTATACGAATAGGAGGGATGGAGCTAGTTAAGATGAATCCATTAGAAGCAGAAGAGATGGGAAACTATGATAAAGAAGTGTACGTAGCGGCAGAAGAAGGGCTTTTAGAGATGACGTCATACGGACTTGGGCAGACAGAAGCATGTGAACAGGAGATAATTACCCTACCAGATGATTTCCAGGTAGTCGAAAATAATGTAAACATGACCTATAGAATAAGAGAAACAGTAGCAAACTCGAACCTACTTAACGACCACAAAAAAGAGATTTTTTATAACATTTTATGTAAACACAGAAATGTATTTTCGGAACACACTGGGACCTATAATGATTTTGAGTATGAATTCGAGATACATGATGTTCCCCCATTCAAATATAAGTGCAGACCTATTCCATTGGATTTACAGGAGGCAGTGAACCTTAAATACAGGAAATGTTAGATGAAATCCTGGAGATATCGACCCCCTGTATCCATCACCAGGAAGGAACCATTAGAATTAGTTGCAGCGGATGCATATGGTCCACTCCCTGCAGGAAGAGGAGGATTAAAATATTTATTTGTACTTATCGACGTGATGTCGAAATTTGTGAAAATATACCCTCTCAAGAAATTAACAAGTGCAGCATGCGCGAATAAAATAGTGAAAGACTATATAGTCAAATACCGGAAGATGAAAGCACTATTAGTAGATAACGCGTCCATACACCATGGAAGACGATTCGTGCACACCATTCAGGATGCCGGAATTCGCATCTATAACACAACGTCGTACCATCCGTGCTCTAATCCAAGCGAGCGCGTAATGAAAGACCTAGGTGTTCATCTCCGAGTCCTTTGCTCATTGAAACAGACTACCTGGCCAGACCACATCAACTATATTGAGTTTATATTCAATAATTCAGTCAATTTAACCACAGGATATGCTCCTATCCAATTGCATAGGAATTTAACACCGGAACCAATAATAGAGGGTGTTCCGGAAAGTATACAAGTGACAACCGAGACAGATCGAGAACGGATCCAGAATGCTGTTAAAAGAATAATGGAAAAAGTAGAGAAAAGAAACGCAAAGAAAATGCGGTATAAGAAGAATTGGGAACCAAAGGTCGGCGACTTAGTTCTAGTGAAATCGTTCGACAAGTCAGATTTGTTAGGAAAGAAGAATAAAAAGCTATATATGCTATGGAAAGGCCCATACCGGATTGAGAAAATATTTGGTGACAGAGCGTATGCCCTAATACACCCAAGAAATGGTAAACCAATAGGCAGATATAACATCTCCCTAATAAGGCCATATCGTCAGAAAAACGTTGTAAACAGTACAGAGCAGACCCAAGAATCACCTGTGTAAATGTGATTGAAATTATATATACGAAGATGTAAAAAAAAAAAAAAAAAATATATACCAAGTAAAAGTTATATAATTAGTACGGGTAACGTTTTCGTTTGAAATTCAAACACTGCGTGGGAGTTGCAAGTTCCAAAATTCCTGTGCACAAACAAAATGATAATGTAATAAGAATAACCACAGCTAATGAACATGTTAGAAAGATCTTTAAAAATAATGTGTGAAATGTAAATATAGTATAAGTACTGATGTATTCATGTGCCAAAAGGCTATGTTGTTATTGTAAAGGTCACAGACTTAGGCGTGACAAAGTGAAAGAAAGTTTAGAGTGAAAAGTGAAGTGGAAAGACAAGACAATGAACTACCAATGTTTACTGTCAGGTAAACGAAACACCTGATTACCGGTAGACAACTGAGTGCAGGTAGAGGTAACCATATTTGGACATCATTACGCAACCTATAATGTGAGGACGAATGTTCTTACGGTGAAGGACTGAAAGATAAAGAAACGTCCCAATAAGTTAATATAATAATATTAAAAAAAAAAAAATCATTGAATGTAAAATGTAATATTGTAAACTGTAATATAGTAACATTAATGTAGTACTTAAGGAATGTAATAAGGTAAAATCAAGTTGATGTCAAGTGAGACAAGGATAATTCAGTGAAGTGTATATATAGTTGAGGTATCACGAATGTTATTTGTATATAGGGTAATAACCACATATACGACAGTGTACTTGTCTATGTACGTAATGTATCATATCTATAATTCTATGTATATGATGTACCATATTGACCATTCTATGTGTATAAAGTAACACACTGATGAAGATGAGGGAAACGGTGACCACCGAAAAATGTTTCGAGTAGGGAATGAGAAATTATAAGATATAAGGAGGAAATGTCATGACGGGGGTTTGACAAAATTTAAATAATGGGTATTTCATTTTTGTCAAACGGGCATTATGTAACCGCAGTATCAGACAGCGATTAGGAGGCGGCGAATGAATTGAAATCACGAGAATTAAAAAAGAAGATAAATTAATGAAAATGCTTTGCTAAACTAATATAAAATATTGTTATATTAATATGAAATCAGAATGAAATTAGAGTAGTGATTAAAATAGCGGTTTAATTAAGAATAAGATGGGAAGAATATAATTTAAGACAACTAACATGCTAGAATCCATGTAAGGGAGAGAAAATATTTCTGTAAAATCTGAACACAAGTCGGGGAGACAGGAAGAGGTGACCGTTAGCCTCTTTGTTTAAGGAAAGGTTCAATGTCTGAGAACTATAAGCAAAAATGTGTAGGAACAATAAGGTTTTCAAGATGCGGTCAGGCGTAAGACCTAAAAGGATTTACTTCGCTGTGGCGATAACGATGTATACCGTTACAAAGAGCCCAGGGTAGGCGTATCCCAACTCACGGTGGGATGTAACGTCAATGAGTTCGATGAGTTTTGCTAACCAATAAAGAAAAATCGAAATAAAATGAGAAACCAATAATAATGTAAGATTTGAGAAATAGGAAGAAGGGTGAGTTATTTTGGTCATGTGATAAGGGTTAGAGTAGGGATCAGAATAAAGTACGGACGGAATCGCAGAGTAGAAAAAACATCACTTCAACAGTCATTCTACGAGGGGAAAGACGTGTTAGTGCGCGTGAAGGAGAAGGAGCAAAGATTTCTAAGTCCGAAATGTAGGGAAGTCAAGAATAACGCAACCAGCGTGAGAGAAGCAGCAGAAGAAGTTTATAATAGCAAAGTATTCGCCGTATAAAGAATTAAGAGAATTCTGTTAGGAAGTTTAGTAACAGGTGGTCACCGCTACCAATCAATCTGAATCAACGAATTGAGTGAGAATTAAATCAATTTTTGCAACGAACCAGTGTATTATTGAGACAACTGAGCAGCCAACAAACAACAAATCCATTTCCTACAACCATTCACCTGAAGAACAAGAGATCTCATAGCTCCAATTAGAACCCAAATCAAAATTAAACATCAACCAATTGAAATCTGACATGCGGGTATGCCGCAACATCTCCCGAATTTCCTATATCTCAACTTCATCTCCATTATCATTTCACGACATCTTTCATTTGGTGGTCTCTTTTAGGGTGTCAGCGGGAGTCTCGGCGCTGCATGGTAGGATGATATACTCCTAATAAACACTTCTTCCTCCGGTAGGACGGACTTCGATCTCCGGTCCGACCTAATGTACCGTTTCAGGTCCACGGTGGGTCCCCCCAGGGGCCTACTTCGGTAGGTACGGGTTTGGCGAACCCGGGGTCCCGAGCCAACAGTCTCCCTCGTGTGGGCTCCTCTTCGTGGTTGAGGGAGACGGTCAACAGGCCCACCCACGTGTAGGCCGTGCGTGGAGACCCGTGTCGGTGGAAAGGTTTGTCCTGGTGGTTGAGGGATGCGTATCTGAGCTCGTAACAGTTTTTTCTGAATTCGGGGAGGGTGCGCATTTCTAATACACTACTTTGGCTTCTGCTTCGCCTAAACGGGAGGTTAGGGACTAACCCACCCCTAATCAATCGGCCAGGACTAGGTATTGTACCGACCTCCAGGGTGAGTGGGACGGCGAGCTCGCTATATCCCCTGTGTAGCCCTGTCATCCCAGTGGGGTGACCCCTTGTTGGACTCCGTGGTGGGTGGGGAGCACTGGGGGATGAAATTTAGACCAACATTTATGGCTAAACAACACCCCCCAAAACACAATAAACGTGGAAAGGATTTAGTTGAAAACAGTGTTAAGCAAGTAGTTGAGTGTGGTCCTCGCTACTTAGTTATTAAACGAACGGAGGAAGGTAGAACGTTTTCTACGGTTAATCCGTTTATTATACAGAAAGGTCTTGACAAAATAGCTGGTGCTGTTAAATCATGTACAAAATCCAGAAATGGCACGCTGCTGGTGGAAGCAACTACAGCATCCCAAGCAGCAAAGATACTGAAAGCCAACATGCTGGGCAGTTATCCAGTCAAAGTGGAGATGCATAGGACCCTGAATACCTCGCGCGGTGTTGTAAACACTAGCGCGTTGGATGGAATGTCCAACGAGGATATTCAGGAGAACCTCCAGGAACAAGGCGTAACTGCGGTCTATCGTGTCTAAAGGAGAGAACGAGGGGATATGGTTCCCACTCGTACCCTGTTCCTGACCTTTGATCGGGTAGATCTCCCTCAAAGAATCAGGGCAGGATATGAAGTGATTGAGGTTAGACCATACATACCTAACCCTCTGAGATGCTACCAATGTCAGCGGTTCGGTCACACTAGTGCATTCTGTAAAGGCGCACCTACATGTGTCAGCTGCGGAGCCGGCATGCATGAAAATGCATGTACATCACCTCCAGCATGCGTAAATTGTAGCGGTGAACATCCATCAAGTTCACGAGAATGTCCCCGTTATATTGAAGAGCGAGCTATTCAGGAGATCCGGGTTAAGGAAAAGGTTTCCTTTTCGGAAGCCCGGAAACTTCTATGTATCCTCAAGCCCTCTTCAACCACCTCCCGTACCTATAGCTCTGTGGCGGCTACTCCGTCACCGAAACGGGAGGCTGGTACCCAAACATCTGATATAAATGGGGCAACAATATCCGAGAAAGTTCTAGTGCCTAGATCGCAACCAAGAGCATCAGTAACACCATCTAAAACTCCGAGAACACAGACTACTGAAAATAACAAGTCAGTGAAGTCGCCTGACAAAGCATCCACGTCTAACAACAGGACGAAATTGCCCATTGTATACCAAGCACCAGAGATCAAGTTCAAGACGCAGTATGATAGAACTGCCTTCCTGAAAGAAAGCACAAAGTCTGCTCCAGAAAAGTCCAAGAAACGTAGCCCTAGAGCGTCTCCGAGATCATCGTCGGAGTCATCTTCTGGGGAGGACTACGACCGGCGACCGTCATCTACGTCGGTCGGAATTTCCAATCGCTTCGAGCCCCTCGAATCGAAGGTTCTAGAAGGAAAACCGTCCTCTTCCATAGAGGATATGGAGCATGAAACAGCTGACCACGCTGCTAAATCTGCAGCAAAGAAGAGGCAGGATAAACCTGCCGAAACTAGCCCTACACCAAAGAAAAAGGGCAAATTGATTCGGCCACCCATGAAGTCGTCTTAATGTAGACTACCTTTACATCTTATATCCCATAGTTCCAATGGCTATCCTACAATGGAACATACGAGGATTAAGAGCGCATCGACCAGAATTGGAACTTTTGCTCAGTAAGCATCACCCCTTAGTGGTATGCTTACAAGAGACTAAGCTACGACAACAAGACAACTTTAAAATCAGACGCTACACACCACTGAGGTGTGATGTTGAAACAGAAGAGGGCATTCCTGCACACGGGGGTACTATAATGCTCCTCAGGGATGACATATTTGTAGATCCGTTACAGCTACAGTCTGATTTACAATGTGTAGCTGTAAGGATTAAGCTGCCATCAATAGAATTTTGCATTTGCACTGTATATCTCCCGCCATCAGATGACCTCTCGTTAGTTGACCTTGAAGATCTGGTTTCCCAACTTTCAACACCATTTCTAATAGTTGGAGACTTTAATGCCCATCACCCACTTTGGGGCTCAAATCGGGCATGTTCGAGAGGCAACCTCATTGCAAAATTCCTGGAGAGCAATAACTTGGTTCTCCTGAACACCGGAGAGCCCACATTCCTCTCAGACGCGTTTAACACCTATTCGCACATCGATTTGGCAGTGTGTTCATCCCAGTTAGCTGTTTCATTACAGTGGAATGTCATCTCTGATTTACATTCCAGCGACCACTTTCCATGTCTTCTTAGTCTCTTAGCACAAGATGTGTCTCCCTCACGTATCCCTAGATGGCGCTTTGATCGTGCCAACTGGAATCTTTACACCCAGTTGGCTGTCTTTGAATACAACGAGCACGATTCTGTGAATGATTTAGTCGATCATCTCACAGAGAAAATTCTTTCCGCTGCAGAACAGTCTATTCCACGTTCGGCTACGCAACTCGGTCGATTTCCTGTCCCATGGTGGACCAACGACTGCCGCAATGCTATTCGTGCTCGTAGACGTGCTCTAAGGGTATTCCAACGACACCCTACGCTAAGTAATCTAATTGAGTATAAGAAAGCGCGTGCAAAATCTAGGCAAATAATTAAGGATAGCAAAAAGACCTCATGGAACAAATTTGTATCATCTTTTAACAGATGTACACCCTCATCTGTTGTATGGGATAAATTAAGGCGCGTGGCCGGAAAATCAACCCACCTGCCAATCGCTGGTCTGAAAACAACTGCAGGAGTTGTTGTTGATCCGTTTGTTGTGGCTAACACCTTCGGCTGTGCTTTCGCTCAGGTGTCTAGCTCATGCAATTATGCTCCTGAGTTTATCTCAATTAAGACTCAGGTAGAATCTCAAGGTTTCGTGTTTAGTTCCAGAAACCTTGAAGACTATAACCGCCTCTTCATCTTGGCAGAGCTAGAACACGCTCTTTCGTCATCGCGACTGACAGCACCAGGACCGGATGGAATCCACGTTCAAATGTTACAACATCTCTCACCTGAAGGTAAGGCATTCCTGCTCGAGGTCTATAACCGTGTTTGGGTTGATGCCACGTTTCCTGAAAAGTGGCGAGAAGCTACCATTATACCTATCTTGAAAGCTGGCAAGGACCGTCACCTCCCTTCTAGCTACCGCCCTATTTCCCTCACCAGTTGCGTATGCAAGGTGATGGAACGCATGATAAATGGGCGGTTGGTATGGTGGCTGGAAACGCACAACCTACTGAATAATATCCAGTGCGGTTTCCGACGACGCCGTTCAACAGTGGATCATCTTGTGTCCATGTCGACACAGATTATGAACGGATTTCTTAAGAACTGTCAAACAGTCGGAATATTTTTTGACCTCGAAAAGGCTTATGATACGTGTTGGCGGGCAGGGTTGCTACGTACTCTGCACACCTGGAATATACGTGGACGCCTACCACTCTTCCTTCAGGAATTCCTGAAAGACCGCGTATTCCGAGTAAGGGTTGGCTCGGTTATTTCGAACCTTTTTGTTCAAGAGAACGGTGTACCACAGGGATCGGTATTAAGTGTTACGTTGTTTGCTATTGCGATTAATTCTATCTCGAAATGTGTACCTCCAGGTGTCTCGTCATGCCTATTTGTAGACGACTTTGCCGTCTACTGTACATCTCAGCGCACTCCGTTTTTAGAGCGCCGTCTTCAGACCACCTTGGACAACCTTAAGAGTTGGAGTTTAAAAAACGGCTTCCGATTTTCCGCTGAGAAAACCATCTGTGTAAACTTCTGGCGTCAGCAGAGTCGACTACCTCCAAGGCTCCGGCTAGGCGCTGATCTACTACCTTTTGCAGATGAGACGAGGTTCCTTGGATTGATATTTGATAGAAAACTTAGTTGGTCGTCGCATATAGCAAAACTGAAGGCACGATGTGACCGATCTTTGAATATCTTGCGGGTACTAAGTGGAAAATCGTGGGGAGCGGATCGTGCAGTGTTATTGCGACTTTATCGGGCACTCATCCGTTCCAAATTAGACTATGGTAGTATCGTTTATGGCTCAGCACGACCATCTGTGCTGAAGAGATTAGACACAGTCCATAACTGTGGCATACGTATAGCTGTTGGGGCATTTCCAACGAGCCGAGTTATAAGCCTGTATGCTGAGTCTGCAGAACCTCCTCTGCAGTACAGGCGCAACATGTTATTAGCCAATTATGGCTGTGGACTTAATTGCATGCCCACACATCCATCGTTTACGCCGTTCTTTAATACCTTCATGGACGTGCGTTATAGGAACACTACTATTAAACCAAAGCCACCTGGTTTTCGTTTCCGGGAGCTCCTTAGACATCTTGATACTGACATGCCCAAGATGTATCCTAGGGGGGAGAGGACATACCCTCCTTGGTTGTGCAGAGCGTCCCCGGTTGATCTGGGCATGACTAAATATGATAAATCTACCATGTCTATGTCTAGTATCCGCACATGTTTTTTAGAATTTTTATCGCGATATGAGGACCATTTTGTAATTTATACTGATGGCTCCAAGAACTCAAATGGCGTTGGTTGTGCTTTCGTGTGTGGAACCGAACCCTATACATTCGGATTCCACACTAGCACTTCCATTTTTACTGCAGAGCTTTATGCAATATACCGGGCCATTTTACACGTACGCCGACGAAAGTTGGGGGACTGCTTAATCCTGAGTGATTCCCTCAGTGCACTTCAAAGCCTACGGCAGCTGTACAGCTACCACCCTATTGTGCAGCGTATACAGGATGCCCTCCACGTTTTACACGCTTCTGGTGTTAACGTGGTGTGTGCATGGATTCCTGGTCACGTAGGCTTGCGGGGGAATGAAATGGCGGATTCAGCAGCCAAGACGGCTATCATGAAGCCCAGGGTTCGAATACCATCTGTGACATCGGAAGACTTTAGGGCCGCATTGCGGAGAGCTGTGCAAACCTGCTGGCAGGAAGAGTGGTCTGCTCTCCGCAATAATAAACTTAGATCTGTCAAAGAACTTCCTATTCCCTGGGTTACCTCCTGTCGGTCATCTCGTCGCGAGGAGGTGAGTTTGGCTCGGTTACGAATTGGACACTGCATTTTTACTCATAGTTTTCTTTTTAAAAAGGAGCCTTCTCCACTATGTCCGTTTTGTAATGAAGCGTTGTCTGTACGACACGTGCTGCTAGAGTGTTTTCACCTAGCAGACCTTAGGACGTCTCTGCAGCTGCCGGTCAGCTTTGCAGAAATTCTAGCGGACGATCACGCAGTAGTGGAGAAGGTTTTTAGATTCTTTTCGAGATTAGATTTTAGGATTTAGCAAATAGAATTTATGGTTTTTGGATGACATTTTTATTTTATTTATTTATTTATTTTTTTTTCAAGGCGTATGTATTTTTTGTCTTTTTTAACATATACTGTTTTAGAATAATTTATATCTGGCTTTTGCCATGACCAGTTTCATTTAAAAAGGGCGCTGATGACCTCTGTAGTTGAGCGCCCTTATACTCATCATCACTCACTCCACGGTGGGTGGGATGCCGGCCGTACTGGCCTGCTGGGGAGTTTCCAACTGGTCAATAGTAGGGATCCTGCCCTCTGCACTGTCAAGACTCTTTGGTCAGCCTCCCTCTGTTCCTCTCGCTTCATCCTTCTTCCCGGTGATGCCTCACTTGGGACGTAGGTACAATAGATCAAGACTATTTGCAGTACCGAATCTGCTCCCTAAGAATCTATCCTATCCTATTCCCTCTTGAGGCTTATAAGTACTAGAGAAACTAAATTGGGGCACGCCTCGGTAGCGTAGATGGTAGCATTCTGCCTCACGTTAAAGAGGTCCCGAGTTCAAATCTCGGTCAGGGTGAGTTACCTGGATAAGGTTTTTTCCGGGGTTTTCCCTTGTCCCTCAAGACGAATGTCCGGCAACTCTAAGCTCCATGAACCCTGGACTCATTTGAGTATCGTTTCACCTAATTTATTTACCGTCCGATATGACTTAACGTTGGAGGACGTAAATTTAAAAAAAAAATGGGAGAGGAAAAAGTATTTTTTGTTCCTCGTGAAGTCAGAACTAATTTACACAGATTTGTATTAGACACACTGTCTTAATTTCTTCAACATAACCTACAAGGTAATATGTATTATAAGTAACTTGGTTGTTTTTGCCATTTTCTGGTGGCACTTCTGAAGAAGAGCAAGATCCAATATGCGATCTGATTATTATTTCTGAAGCAGGTTATATTATATACCATCCACGGTATTTTGTTATATGTAATTAAAGACATATGCTGTGATTGTTTGAGGAAATTCTAGAAATACAAACGATAATAATAACTGAATGGCAAACTGGTAGCAACAAACAAACATGCCTACTTAAACTCCGTGTCCCTCCATTTTACTGTCGTGCTAAAAGTGGAGCAGTCAAACAGAAACCAGTTCGATGCAGATATTTATTGCAGTAATATTAACTGAGCATAAAAGCAAGCCGCCTTAGAAGCAATCAAAAACATTACACAGAGGAACTATATGTAGTTAGAAACGATCAGAGACGGCTCCGGAAAAGTGTCTTCGTGTCATGACACTACCTTAAAAGCATTAAGAAATACTTATATTATGAGTATACTGTTAATATATTCAACGATTGCAAAAAATGGAGTCATGCTTATTATTCTGCAGGACGCAACGAAATTTGTCTGTTCACAACAGCAAATCATAGAAGCCATAGGAAAGGATTGAAAGTTGCAAATTTGCGACTTGATTATACAGTAAAACATGCCTAAAACGGACCCCTTATATCTCGGAAAACTGGAAAAACGGAAAATAAATTTCCGAACGGGGCTGCTTCCCATGTAAAATTACACTCTAAGCCGGAAAACTGCCTAACGTCGAAACGGAAATACTTTTCGAGAACCGGTTGCCTAAATAACCTGATTAAAACTGATTATATATAATGGGTTACAAAGAGTAGAAGATCCATAAACCACAAAATCATAAATTGTAAAAGGGAAACCATTAACCATCTCAACTCTCTTCCAACACAACAGGATAACGGTACAACTATTTTGCAGTGTGTTCATTTTCAGTTTCGTTGTTACAAGGGATAAAGTACAAGTGGAGGAAAGCTGTGAACTTCGGTGATTTTTAAAAACATTGTGTGTACACGAATTCTGTAAAATGAGTTCTAAGCTTGACATTATAATTGGAGGAAAATTTAAGCTTATTGAAGAACACGAAAAGAACAAACGTCCAGCTAAAGACTGTCCACTCGACAGAGCGTTGAGGCGTATCGACTTTCAGGTGACCAGCGCTGTGATCGTCTTTTATCGGGTCTTATCTGGTCGATTAGAAGTTGATGTACAGTAAGTTACGAAACGCAAAAAAGCGATTGGAAGCTGCGTGTGTCTTTATGACATGTAGGATTCGGAAGTTGTTGACCTAAAAATTCTCTAAAAATGAGCTATAAAATGCGCTTAAAATATAAAAAAGATGCACATAAAATGTAAAAAATGACCTAACAAAAATTAACAGTTTCTTTCATAATAATACATTAATAACTGTCACAGACAAATAATTAATATATGGTTCGAATAATCGCATTTTAAAATTAACTTTCTTAGTGAATAATACAATTATTGCTACTAAATAATATATAAATTCAAAATTCATCAGGTCATTGTCAATTTTATAAAATATGAAAAAATAAGTTATTGTACTCATTAGCCAAAACATGTCTTACTTAGCGTTGCAGTACACCACCATGGTCATCTTCAGGTTATCAAAAGTAAAGGAACAGCGGTTGTCAGCTAAAACAGTTTTATACTTTGAGAAACTTCTCTCCACTTCCAGAGACGTTATAGGTACATATTTAAAAACACTGTGTCACTGCGTTTTAATCCTGTTCAAAAATGTCAGTTCTGGAGTTTTCTCCTGAAAGCTTTCGGTAATCTGACAAACTGTTTGATATCCTTTATTTTTATCCAACACAAATTTTACTTTCTGTCTAATTTTATCCACAATCTCACCTTTTACATTGGTATCCGTCAAAAATGTAAAATTTGATTTAATGAAAGCTAATTTACCTTGGATTTGAGAGGCCACGCCGTGGCTCAGTGGTTAGATCGCTTGGCTCTCACCAAGGCGGCCCGGGTTCGATCCCAGGCGACCGCAAAGTGAGATTTGTGGTGGACAACACGGCGTTGGGGCGGGTTTTCTCCGGGACCTCCGGTTTCCCCCGCCATCTCATTCCACCGGTGCTCGATATTCATCTCATGTATCATCAGTGTCGTTGCCTGCGGTGCCGTATGTAGTAAAAGCGGGCGTTAATCACTACACATTTGGATTTGAGTATCAGAAAACATATCCTGTACGCTCTCAATTGCCTTAGAATCTACCCTATCAATGCTATTCACCACTTCTCTCAATATTTGAAAATTGTCACAGTGGTATATACATGCAGTTAACCATGTGCCCCAGCGTGTTAAAGTTGGTGCCGGGGCAAAGCCATATTAGGGGCTTCTTCTTTGAAATACATAGTTCAGGTTGGCGCTTTCAAAAATATTTTCTTTACTGTGAAAATTAGGCATCTACTTCTAGAAATGTTGATCTGACCTGTTCCGCAATTCGATAAAAAGCATGGGCCAAACACGTAACACGCACCATGTTACTGTAAAATGATTGGATTGATTTTGCCGCCTTTACCATGTAAGGCGCCGCGTCTGTTAGGAAGAGGAGCAGGTTGTCATACTCTATTCCACTTGGCCACAATAAACACACGTGTGTTTGCTAACAGTTTGCATTACTGACAGCGATTAACAGCTTCCATAACCTCTGAGGTCAGAGGAATCATTTGTCCGGCACTAGTAGCTTCTAGCGTACCTATCACTACATTGGCTACATAACGCCCATCTGAATCGGTTGTCTCATTAATTGATACAGAATTTTTTCCCATTCACACATTCACGTATTCGGTTTAACGTCTCTTCAAACATTTTTGTAGGTAACTTTTACGCAAAGTAAAAGTTTGTCTGGAATTGTATGACCAGTGTGACGTTTAAGAAAATCTGTAATTTGGAATTACTTAATTTTCCTGGTGGAATGTTTGCACTAACAAACACTTCACATAATTCTTTATAAAAGGAAGATTACTTGTTACTTGACGTCGAAGCCGTTTCTTTTAACAGTAACTGAGATGCTTGTCTTTTCTTTTTCCTCCACATTTTGAAGAACTTGCAAAGTTTCTTCCGCCCAACATATTGTTGTACGGTGAACCGTTTGTCTGCAGCGACTTTAATATCGCTCACTGTACAGAACAACACAGTTCCATCAGTACAGAATATGTTTCCGCCAAGCTGTGAAACATACTGTTTCAAACGGGATGCAATTGGCTGTTTTTGTTTCGGCATTTCATTCAAAATTTAGACAATTCACACAAACTACTTTCCTTACTGCAACACTTCTAGCTCCTGAAATCCTGACATGCAATCCACACGTATTGCATGGTGTAATCGGCGATCCCTAGAATTCATGCGTCATAAATTCACTAGCACTGTTAGGACGCTGACCTGTGTTAATTACATATTTACAAGACTTATAAAATGACTATTTCATAAAAGATGATAATATAAATTAACTTTTAATCGCAGATTATTTAAAAAAAAAAAGTCCAAGGGTCAGGGTCAGGTCGGCCACGGGAATCGAACCCGGGCCTCCCGAATGTGGGCTACAGATGAAAATGCCTAGTAAATTCGTGAAATAGAAAGAAAATGACCGGAAAATGAATCTAAATGTTAAAAAATGACTATTATAAAAATGTGGATAAAATGCATTTTGATGACCTATAAAAGCCATATGTATCTAACGTATTTGTTGCAGAATGCACTTAATTTCCAATAAGCATCGTCTGTGACTGCTCAGAAAAAAGATGACTTCTCATCAAAATCCGGGCCCTAATGATATGTTCTCTCGCGCCTGCCGATGTATGTCATGCTGTTGTCCAGAAGACATGATTATATCTGAACAGAGTATACATACACTGGTCTCACTGTGTGTGTGTGCGATAGCTCAGGTAAACATATCTGTGTTGCGGATTTTTTTTCGATACGCCTTCTCGCTTTGCCATGTAGTAGCTGTGTTGTTTAAAGAGGGGAAGGCTCAGATGTTTTAGATTTGGGGAAAGAAAAAAAAAAATGAAAATTAAAGAGGAGTGGTTAAAGGGGCATGTGAAAAGCAGCAAAATATCTGCAGAGTATGATAAGCTAAATCGTGCTGTGTTCCAGTGGTTTATTAGTGCGCGCACTAAAGGAATTCCCATTTCTGGACCAATGCTTCAGACTCAAGCTTTAGGGACAGCAAGAAATTTAGGCAAAGGCAATTTCAGAGCTTCCAACGGATGGCTCGCGAGTTTCAAACATCGCCATCACAATGTTTTGAATGCTGTGTGTGGTGAAGCAAATGATGTTGATATGCAGACAGCTGCAGGTTGAAAATGGAAAATTGAAAACAGACAGAAAAATTTGGCGATAAACTACAATTATTGTATCAGTTAATTGATGGAATAAAATTTATTGTAATCCATTATTCAGCTTATATATTACTGCACCTTGACTTGAAATTTTAATTTAAACAAAATCCCTCCCCTCCAAAATTTTTGTTGAACAATTTTTCGATTCTAAACTTTTTCCAAAGCATAGGTTTACTGTAGTATACTTAACTACATGGATTCTATTTTTACTAGCCGTATATAGGCTAGTTGATTGAGTCAAAATGAAAAATTCAATGCCATGGTCGGGATTTGAACCACGGATCTCCTGGTTTCCGTCCAGTCGCTCTAACCCATTGAGCTGCCATGGCCAACGTGCCGTCCTGACATTGAATTCTCCATTTGACTCGTTTATTTCCCCGGTAAACCACTAGAGGCTCTCGCATTCGAGATACACCGTTTGTGGCGACTTACTGTTGTAAGTACTTGAATCCCAGGCTTCATCATTTAACTCTTATTATTTTAGTTAATTAATGGAAATTAATAATTTCTCCACACTAGCCGTATATAGGCTAAGGCTTTTGATAGATTAAAACTGGATAGCCTATATACGGCTAGTGTGAAGAAATGATTAATTTCCATCAATTAACTAAAATAATAAGTGTTAAATGATGAAGTCTGGAACTCAAGTACTTACGATAGTAAGTTGCCACAAACGGTGTATCTCGAATGCGAGAGCCCCCAGTGGTTTACCAGGGAAATATACGAGTCAAATGGAGAATTTAATGTCAGTACGGCACGTTGGCCATGGCAGCTGAATGGGTTAGAGCGACTGGACGGAAACCAGGAGATCCGTGGTTCAAATCCCGACCATGGCATTGAATTTTTCATGTTGACTCTATCAAAAACCTTAGCCTATATACAGCTAGTGTGGAGAAATGATTAATTTCCATCAATTAACTAAAATAATAAGAGTTAAATGATGAGGTCTGGAACTCAAGTACTAGGTCTGGAACTCAACTCAAGTATTATTCTTTCACTGTAAACTGTGCACTATTTCGTAATTTCTTCGTATTCAAACACAACCCTGTGTAAACGGAAAATAAATCTGGAACGATCGCGATCCGTTTTAGAGAGGTTTTACTTTATTGTTATTTAAGGATCTGTGTCAACTCTCCAGGCATTTTGGACGTTCAGTCAAATCTTAGGGAAGCGAGAGGTTAGCCTATATCCGTACGTTAGTGCCTGTCGCGACTTATTGTTGGTAGTACATTCGAATCACAGATACCAACTAATAAGTGTCCCTTCGCCTTTCAATCTATGACATCACTTTTACTGTTACCTTACAATGCACACCAGTGTGGCGCCATCTAACAATGCATTCTGTGGTATTTCTATCAACACAACAGCTGACTTTACAGTTGCTGTCAGGTAAGCAAATATTAGAGATTTTTCGCTTGGAGCTACATCTTAGCGACTGTTGGCACAATTTAAAAATCTATACCACGAGGCTGTCCTGTGAAACCGTCCGCCTATGGAACCAAGTCCCTTGATCTTTGAGTACGATACGTCTATCGTCACTGGTAGAGGACAATATGAACTAACAATAATGCTTTCGAACCGGAATACGTAATGAAGGAGCTTCTCAATAAGACGGCGTGATAATTTTCTGTCAGGTATCCAGAATTCCAAGAGACACCTTGAATAATCCTAAATATAGAATGTTAAGCGGTAATCACGATTATTTTACAGGCTTTATTATGATACGGGGAAGATAAATGACACAGACATGCAAATTTATGGTGTAGACATTCAGCATTACTAAGTGCGGTACTGTTTTTATTCAGATTATTTTGTTCTGTTCTCCCCGCCCTCTCCCTCCCCCCAACCCCGATAGATGTGCATTACGCCTTTAAAATTTACAACAACCACTACGCTAATAGGCACATGTCTTTCACTCCCCAACTTATCTTACGGTAAATGTTTCAATAAACCACCAGTAGAATCTATTTTTTTTATTTTATTGTTATCTGAAAAGGTCCCCAGAGCCATAGCTCATGCTAGGGAACAGTACAAAAATATATAAAATGATGGCAAACAGCCCTTAACAATACTTATATTACATTTTCATAGTAGGAATGAAGTACCGTACAAGAATAACATATATGAAACATACAAAGATACAAACATTGACTATAACTCAAGAAATAATAGTATCAAAGAACTTTACAGAGAAGAAAAAAGGCTACATATTCTATGGGACAAATATCCATATTAATTTTTAACCAGTTCAGCTATCAAACCAGCTATAAATGTGTAACACTATATCAGCTATCAATATATGCCTTCAGTAAACTTTCAGCAACTTTCCTTTTAAAACCTTTCATGTTCCTGCAGCCTTTCAGTTCCAGTGGCAGCGCATTATATAAGTTGATAATGTGTGAGGTTAAGCTGTTCAGGCCATAAGTAGAAGTGTTCACTGTTGGTTTTGTTAAGTTTCCTTTCATTCTTGTATTGTGTGTGTGTGTGTGTGTGTGTGTGTGTGTGTGTGTGTGTGTGTGTGTGTGTGTGTGTGTGCGTGTGTGCGTGTGTGCGTGCGTGCGTGCGTGCGTGCGTGCGTGCGTGCGTGCGTGCGTGCGTGCGTGCGTGCGTGCGTGCGTGCGTGCGTGCGTGCGTGCGTGCGTGCGTGCGTGCGTGCGTGCGTGCGTGCGTGCGTGCGTGCGTGCGTGCGTGCGTGCGTGCGTGGGTGTGTGTGTGTGTGTGTGTGTGTGTGTGTGTGTGTGTGTGTGTGTGTGTGTGTGTGTGTGTGTGTGTGTGTGTGTGTGTGTGTGTGTGTGTGTAGCTTTCAAATGTTAGATTGGACTTTAGAAGATTATTTTTTATTTTGTGGAGATATATTATCAAGGACAACTCTATGTTTACTTGTAATGGTAAAATGTTAATTACATGGTACAGTGATTTTGTGTTTAATCTAAAGGGCAGATTGTAGATTATTTTCAAGGCACGATTTTGAAGTACTTCCAGGTCATGAATTAAATATTTAACAGAGTTACCCCATAAGATGTTTAAGTAATCCAAATGAGATTGAATTAAAACATGGTAGATACTTCGTAAATGATTTACACTGAATCCTTTGAATTTCAGCCTGTGAATTACAGCTAACACAGGAAGATCTTATTTTTTACATGCATGATATGGTCCTTCCATGTAGGGGTACTGTCTAGAATCAAACCTAGATATGTGATTTTTTGTTACTCTTTCAATCACTGCGTTATCAACATGTATCTTGTTATTTACTACTGGTACGTATGATCTTTTATGAAATAACATATATTTTGTTTTTCAGACATTTAATGTTTACTTATTGCCCTTAAACCAGCTATTCAATGCATTCAAGTCTTGCTGTATGTCATATATCAGCTGGTGCTCAGAGTTATCTATATATAACAAACATATATCATCAGCAAACATAGTTAATTTACCTTTTAGTCTTAAGCTTCCTATGTCATTTATAAAAATTAGGAATAATATAGGACCTAATACAGAACCTTGTGGAATACCATGATGAATTGTTGATAGAGAACTGCAAATGTTCATATTTACAAATTATTTCCTATTACTGAGATAATTCTGAAACCAGTTGAGAGGAAGCCCTCTTACACCAGCATACCTAAGTTTCTTTAGTAATAAAGAATGATCTACAGTGTCAAAAGCCTTTTTAGGTCAATAAATAAACCAGCAGCTCTTTGAATAGGTACGATAATATCTAAAGTGGCAGCAAGAGTACTAGATTTGTTAATAAGTCCATACTGGTGATTGTGAAAAAAGTTGTGTTTTTCTAGATGCTGTAATTACCTAACTTTTACTACTTTTTCCAGAATTTTGGCAAATACACGAATAATACTTGGTCTGTAATTGTTGCGTGATCTGATAGTTTCGTGAAGGCAAAACGCAGGCTTGGATAGCCGATCAGTTCCACTGTAACATTCTACCTAAGCTCTCTCTATATAGTTATATTTGTTTTCAACTTGTTAACAGTGACTCGTGGACAGTGATGGATAACCATCAAGGATCAATTAAACATGAACATCCAGTATACCTAAAAGTATCCTATATAGAGAAGTGAGAAATAAGAAATGTCACTAACATGCAGTGTAAAAGTTAGCGGAATATAATGTTTTTTTTTTTTTTTTTTTTTTTTTTTTTTTTTGCATAATATCCATCATTCATTTTCTGTTTTTCATATTTAAAATTAAATTGATGATTTGTTCTAATAATGTTACTTGCGATGCAGCAGCGATTAAAAGAAAAGTCGCTAGGAAAACTAAAAGCAGTTGAGGGCATAAGTGCTCACGCATGCGGTGTGCTGTATACTTTAATTAACCATCATGAATTAAATATGTTCTTTATAAGTAGTTAATTTTCTAGATTATCTTTAGTTGATCAGGAATAGTATCAGTAACCCATAAGAAGACCTACTCCTGATCTACACATAAGTACACAAGGTGTTTCAAAAATAGAGGGCATAATTTCAGGTACCTACGTACCACGAAACCAAGCACTTCGGACAAATGTTGTTTTATTTTATACGTCCATCAACTTTAAGTCAATCGGACGATGAATGAAATGGGTGAAATCATGCTCAATAGATCCCACGGTCCATAGAGGTTGCCCGACATTCATCTCTCAGGATGAGGAAAACCCCGCAGAAACGTTTACCAGATAACTCACCCTGACCGAGATTCGAACTTGGGACCTCTTGAACTTGAAACAGACACGCTACCACCTACGCTACAAGAGCGGGTGACACTTTTTCTTTTGCTTACATATGGAAGAATGCATACCTGAATTGATATCTTCTGTTTTTGAAACAACCTGTAGAACAAAAAAGTGCTAACATTAGTCGCATAGGAATTCAATGAAACATTTACACGAGAAACAAATGGATATGTGCATGTGAAGTCATAAATACTTTCTTCTATTTCACATGCCTTTTGTTTGGTGGAGATAATTACTGGCCAGAAAAAGGTATGATGTATTTAGTTAATGTTTGTGAAAAAGTTAAGGCACGCGATTACCTTAATTGATACACTGCTTAGTACCAACTTATTTATAAAGTTTACGGTAGCTCATAATTTGAAAAAATACTTGGGAAAAAAGTCACTGGTGGTAGTGTACATATTGTGTTATATAATTAAGCATCATTTCACAATTTCGTTCATTTCCCTCCGTTATGACCTAATCGGTTAACAGAAGTAAATTAATCATAATTTTTTAATCGGAGTAATAATACTGGCGCTACCAGTGCATTCGTACATTAGCTGCCACAGAAAAGATCCCCCCCCCCTTGCATTCATGTCTTTCGTCTTAAGCATCCCTTACGACAAGCGGCCATTCCATGTAAGCAACTAAATTAGACGTTCGTGCTGTTACTCCGGAAAACATCTGCTAATGTCTCTTGTAGTCGCTTTGGCCGATAAAGCACGGCATTTCCTGTCCTTTGCTGTTGTTGACTTTCCGCAGACCTCTTTATCTTCGTTTTGTTAACTGCTTGTTTCCTTCGCGTACATCGGAAAGAGTTTTGAAGTTTAGAGCTCTTTTAAAGATAACTATGTGTTTGTAGGTGTACACTGGAGGGGTGGGGGGTTAGTCAGCAATTAATAAAATACAGGTTGAACATAAAGTCTCGATCCATTTTGTCAGGAAATGTAATTTTAGATTCTAAAACATACACTTATTGTAAACCATATGACTTGGTAACACATAATCCATGAGAGTTTTCCCTTGGTCTCATTCAATACGAACGCCCTGCACTTCCACACAGGTTTCCCAGCGATGAGCCGCTGCTTCAGCACGCTGTTGAGCATTGCAGGTGTGATATTGTGTACTGACTGCCTGATACGCTCCTTCTTTCGCTCCAGAAACAAATAGACATCAATGGTTTAATGAGTGAGCTAGGACATTAACATAATTCATATGACTGGCAATTGTTTATAGATTTATTAAAGTTCGGCTTAAAGGTTGTGTTACTTCATAATGGTAACGAACTTCCATCTGTTCCAGTTTTCCGTTCTGTACGTCTTAAAGAAAGTTATAAAAGTATGACCAAAACTGTACGAGTTTCAAAATATGAGGTGCACTGGTGGAAAATATGTGGTTATAGCCACACTATTCGAACGGTTACCATGGATTTATCTTAGGTAATAGATACCTCTCAGATAACGCACTGATTACTCCACCTGGAGTAACCCCTCTGCAGCACAGACGCAACATGCTTGTGGACTGAAGTGCATGCCCACACATCCAACGTTTACGCCGTTCAACACCTTAATGGAAACGCATTATAGAAACACTTCTCTTAAACCAAAGACACCTGGTTTTCGATTCCGGGAGCTCTTTAGAAAGCTTAATACTGAAATGCCCAAGATGTATCCTAAGGGGGAGAGGACATACCCTCCTTGGTTGTGCAGAGCGTCCCACGTAGATTCGGGTATGACAAAATACGATAAAAGTACCATGTCTATGTCTAGTATCCGCACATGTTTTTTAGAATTTTTATCACGATATGAAGACCATTTTATAATTTATACTGATGGCTCCAAGAGCTCAAATAGTGTTGGTTGTGATTACGTGTGTGGAACCGAACCGTATACATTCGGATTCCATACTAGCACTTCAATTTTACTGCAGAGCTTTATGCAATATACCGGGCCATTTTACACGTACGGCGACGAAAGTTGGTGGACTGTTTGGTCCTGAGTGATTCCCTCAGTGCACTTCAAAGTCTACGGCAGCTGTACAACTACCACCCTATTGTGCAGCGAATCCAGGATGCCCTCCACGTTTTACACGCTTCTGGCGTTAGCGTGGTGTGTGCATGGATCCCTGGTCACGTAGGCTCGCGGGGGAATGAAATGGCGGATTCAGCAACCAAGACGGCTACCATGAAGCCAGGGTTCGAGTACCATCTGTGACATCGGAAGATTTTAGGACTGTAATGCGGAGAGCTGTGAAAACCTGCTGGCAGGAAGAGTGGTCCGCTCTCCGCAGCAATAAACTTAGATCTGTGAAAGAACTTCCGATTCGCTGGGTAACCTCCTGTCGTTCATCTCGTCGTTAGGAGGTAAGTTTGGCTCGGTTACGCATTAGGCACTGGTTTTTTACGCATAGTTTTTTTTTTATTTAGAAAGGAGCCTGCTCCACTGTGTCAGTTTTGCAAGGAAGCGTTATCCGTCCGAAACGTGCTGCTAGAGTGTTTTTGCCTAGCACAGCTTAAGACGTCTGTGCAGCTGCCGGACAGCTTTGCAGAAATGCTAGCGGATGATAACAAAGTAGTGGAGAATGTTTTTAAGTTCTTTTCGAGGTTATATTTTAGAATTTAGCGAAGAGCATTTTTTGTAGTTTGCATTTATATATATATATGTAAACATGCACATGTATTTTTGTAATTTTATTTACACTTGTGTACAGTTTTAGAGCAATTTATAACTGGCTATTGCCATGACTAATTTTTTAAAGGGCGATGATAACCTCTGCAGTAGAGCGCCCTTATACATATATCATCATCATCATCATCATCATCATCATCATCACGTGGAGTAAACATATATCTGTCATTTGTGATTTCTGCGAATTCCATTGTTTGAAGTGATGCGTTCATTGATACTTAGCACACGAAGGAAGCCCGTTCTCTCTCTCTCTCTCTCTCTCTCTCTCTCTCTCTCTCTCTCTCTCTCTCTCTCTCTCTCTCTCTCTCTCTCTCTCTCTCTCTCTCTCTCTCTCTCTCTCTCTTACAAGAAAAACCAGTGTGTTATCTGAGAGATTTCGTTAACAAAGATAAATCCATGGTAACCGTTCCACCAGCGTGACAAAACCTTGAAGTAATTGGTTTGCTGCTTGGATTACAACAGAGATTCACAAAAATATTTTTGCTTTTGTGTTTGTGGGAATGCGTGATACGCAGAAACATTATGTGATACAACAATGGGGCAAGCGGCAGGCAGGAATATGTCCCAGGGGAGACAAATTTAACACAAATACCATTGGTTCATCCTGATAAGATTCTTCTTCCTACCTTACATATCAAATTTGGGCTGATGAACAATTTTTTTAAGGCATCAACAAGGATTTGCATATCTGCAAGGCAAGTTTCTACAGTTATCTTACGCAAAATTGAAAGAAGAAATTTTTGTTGGACCTCAAAGGCGGGACTCTTAAGGACGAAATGTTTGAAGAAAGAAAGATAGAAAAAAAAGCAACATTACAAATGGTGGAATCAGCAGCTTGGCAATCATTTACCGGGGTTGTGCGCAGTTTTCTTGGAAACACAAAGAAAAAAAAACTATAAAACTTTGGTCTCAAATTCGTTGAAATGCTACAAAGACATAAGTTCTATAATGCCTTTGAAAATGCATTAACTTCATTCATATTTAGACCTTTTCCAGAAAATATGGGTATCCCATCATGGAGAGGAGGTACCAAGGTCGTAAGGACCCAGTAATGATGGCAGATCATCGTTTCTTGTGAGGCAAAGCAGTGCAATCACACGTTAAAGCAGAGACAATCACACGTTACCAAGCACTTTAGCAGTTACAGGTTTGTCCCTCTAAATATATAGTCTACATATTATTGCATACACGTAAAATAACGTTTTGAAATAATCTTAATTCACCATGATATATAGCACTAGATATATCATTATATCACAGTAATAAATTTAACATAATATCTTATCTCAAACCTCATAGGTGCGAACCTAAATGTCTTCATGCCTTTTTAACTTGGCGTGGTAAGAGATATCTGTGGTGATTTTCAAAATCAACACATTGTTTTTCCATAAGAATCCATACTTTTATTGTGGAGGTATGAAAAAGTTTTCTTTTATTGGGTAGTGTAATGAAAAGCGTGAATTCCAGCGAGCCACAGAAATACTAATCAGAAAGTAGAAAGCGGCGGCTGCTAAATCTGTATAACTCGAGCTATACAGATTCTTGCACTGCGGCTGCTGATAATCCATCACACCAAACACCTTAGTGAGATTGTAAAAGACTTTGGGAAAAGACAAGAATTTATTAATTTAAGTTCCACATGCATATCACATCCGACATCAATACTCCTGTTTAAATTGCCAGTGTATGAAACAGATCTCCACTCGGTGACTTGGAAATACTAAGGCTTTTACTCGTTCTCTTTTCCAGAATTTTGTGTGACTTAGTAACATAAATGTACTTATAACCATAACTGAATTCCAGGTACACCTTGAGCAAATGGCTTTCTTGTCGACTAAATAATAAATACCTTAGCTACAATATCTTAATTGTCTTTACCTTAAAACTTGACTTGCCTTGGTTAAAGACTTTCTCATAACAAACCCTTGCATTTACTCACGCACTGATTTTAACATGCCAAATTTGTTCATTGCAATTATATATTTATCCTTTAATATTTCATTATGAACTCATTAAACTTTCATCAAAGTTCTAAGGCTTTCACGGCCGGTGTCAATACTAGATACAATATTTACCGGGCTTGTGGGCCGTGGTCTACTGGGTTCCCAATAGACCACGGCCCACAAGCCCGGTAAATATTGTATCTAGTATTATTAAACTTTCCCGTAATTCGGTCTCAGTGTTAACAAAACATATGTGCCTGTGAAGTATTGATATTTATTCTGATTGGAAAGTGTCGTTGATATCCAAGTTGCTTTCATCTCGGATAATGCTACGTCTAGCTCATTAGTATTTTGTAGCTAAAACTAGACTTTTCACTACTTTACGCAAAGGAGTCTTGCTATCTTGGAAGAGCTTAGCTTCCTTCAAGGCTATTTTAAAACTACTGGGGTGTTCCTTTCTGCTGTGATAATGTAGGTACGTCCGCGACATCTTGACATCGTTTTCTTCTCTATCCAGGGGTATCTAATCTTGATAACTAAAGGTCGGAAAGGTGTGAGCTCGTATGCGATACAAGTTAACTGGACACAGAGTATAAATTACGTCAGATGTACAACACGACCATCAAATGTGCAGACGTCGAAAACTACGTAACGTAGTAGTATACGAAATAGTGAAGTATAGCCTTGCAAGTGTATGCAGACGCAAGGTCAATGTCTAGTATAACGCGACTGTTTTATTTCCTCTCGCAATAAGGCAGTTGCTATGGTGAGGCTGTACCTACCTGCAGTTATTTACATGCGCGATCGATAACAGTAGAATCTATGTGCGGTATACCTATGGAAAAACGCACACGCCTCCGGCCTTTATTGATAACGAAAGCTGACTTTTATATTATTTTTTATGTTTATTATACATTTCTTTCTCTTCTTAACTACTTATTATTATATTGGTTCCCATACTCTTGGTTCTATCAAGTGCTGAAAATCGGAATAAGAGGTCCTTGATTGATTTATCTTCTTTAACATATTATCTAGCATAGCATATTCTTTTCCGCGTCTATTCTTTGTTGAATAAAATTTTGTGCAGTTTCCGAGAAGATCCTTTAAAATCGTATATAAAATTGTGTTTACAAAACGCATGCACAGAAACAAGCCAAGATGCACATACAACAAAGAATAACAACATACAAATGTAATGATGCAAAGGCACTTTTCATTAAACAAGAAATTTATAAATTTCTAAACTGATGCATGGACGCAGCAGGAGCTACGAAAAGTATTCTTTGTTGAACTACAGTGACAGAAGACCGTATTAGTGCAACCAACGCAAACTAGTTACGTGGTATCACGGGGTACATATTGGCAAGGCAGTGATGACGTGTACATTTGCTATGGAAATTCTCCAGCTGTAACTGATTCATCTTTACTTGCTATTTATTGTTCAATTGTTCACTTTGTGCACTGTTCTAATCGTTTAACAATATACTATAGGATCGAAGAAAAAATAGCTTGTTAATTTTTGAATGATTCAGAAGACATGTAATCTAAACCTTTCTTTTTACTTAGTAAGTAAATAAAGTAGCCAAAATGAGTTCATTATACAGTACAAGGAAGTCTTACTCTTTTTGTTTCATTACATTTTAGGTTATGTACATGTACGTAGTGATGGTTTGTGTTTGTGTGTGTTCATGTGCGTCAGAGAAGAGAGAGAAAGACATACAGACAGATGGGCACATAGATTCATATTCATGCATTCAGATCCAGGAAAAATTTCTCCTCAAACGATATTAAGACAAATTTATTTACAACAGGATAGTAGTTTTGATAACTTTAAAACAAGGAAGTTAATCTAGCTCTGAATAGAAGGGTTTAGTCTCTGCAACAGACAGTATACTTTTAAGTGACTTGTAGTATAATTACAATGATGTCACAGATTTCACTAATAAATACGCGTGTAATTCTATCAGACCGGCGCGGTTTCGATCCCCGGAAAGTAGCGTGTTCCTGGTATAGGTTGGCAAAGATGAAAGTTGCATGGCTGCGAACCTGCAGATTTCGGCCAAAACGGCAAGATTTCATTCAAAGCAAGGTAATGCATTGTCATCATTCATTATTGTCAAGGCTTTCTAGTTTTGCCGTTCATCAGTTGTTTCCTTAAACATTTCTCATGTTTTCCCATGTCATCCTAATATTTGACTCAAATATCGGTAATATTCTACAGGAATATCCATCCTTGATGATGTCCTATGCGCTATGCAAGTATTCCCTTGATTGGTTTGTCAAGATGGCGTTTGCAGTTGGAATTGTATGCCCACTGCAATTTGGCTCTTGGAAGTAGAATAGGCGTCAGAAAACGTGGATGATCTATTTACTTATGGTGTGTCAGTCCTGTGACTCTGAGGAAATTGTGATAATAATACCTATTTGTAGTAGTGGGTAATAGTAATAGTAGCAGTAGCAGTAATAAGTAGCAATAGTAATTTTACAGTGAGGGAAAAGTCTTATAATGACGTCAGTTTACAAGGGGAATTGGATTCTCACCAACTAAAAACCCTTACTTACATAGCTTACCAAGCTGGAACTACAATAATGCATCTCATTAGAGTGGTAGCTATAACTCTTTATCTCACTTCCTTTGTTCTTAGTCCTATACTAAGTACCTTATTCTTCACCTTGGTTTCTAGTATATCCCTAGCTGCTTATTTCACAACGTTCTATGCCTTTATGCTCTCGATCATTGTGGTACTCAAGTTTCCTGCTGTCAATCCATATCTAATTTGGTATATGCTTCTCTTCTCTTGCCATCCTATCGCGGACATCGAAACATTACAGTATAGTGGTATCAGTTTTCTGCATTTAAACACGTAATTCTTGAACCTCCCATGATCAGTGAGAACCAGTGTGCGGAAATAATCAACCTGGTGATGTTTACTTCGCAGTTATAATCTCATCTTTGGAATTACACGTTTAGTCATTATCCTACAAATCATTCTCAATAATATTTTCCAATAATCCTACTTTCTCCATTTCCATTAAGATTTCTTTTTGTTTATAGCAGTATACCACATAGTGCCACATAAAAAATAATCAAATAAACTATGTCACATAAGATTTGTCGTTTAATATATTGCGGTGCGCTATATTTGGCATTATTCTGATAAGTTGCGAAGCATTTTCTTCTGGCTTTTTGCCACTATTTTTATATGTTCGCCAAAAGTGGTATTTTCATCTGTCATTATACCTACATGGTATCTAAGAGCCTTTGTTTTGGGACTGTCATAGTTCTCAATTTAAACGCTTTCTAGGGCACTTGAGGATAACGAATTCCCTTTTCTGTGGTGGTAACTTAAGATCGTTATATACCATCCATCTCTCAATACGTCTTAATGATTCACTGATTCACTATATCAGTTCTTCATCTTCAGTACTAACAATCAATGCCACATTTTCCCTGAAAGCATTTTGTATTGCACCTTCAACCTAAAGACCCCAACATATAGAATATTCCATCGGGTTGGTCCAGGAATGGACCCCTGTGGAACACCTGCCGTTATTTCCACCTCATCTTCATCAGTCTATTTTCCTTTTTTTTTTTTTTTTTTTTTTTTTTTTTTTTTTTTTTGAAAATAGGTTGTTAATACATTTGTTATACGTGCTTAGATATTTCTTTGCTTGAGGTCATCCAATATTATGCCTTATTACATTATTTAGCGGTGCTGCATTTTTTTACATTTAATGTAATTAACACAGCCCATTTTTCTCTTGAGTCATCGTTAATTCTAAGTACACCGCTATTGGCTTGGATTGTAGATTTCCCTTTCCAAAATTCATATTGTTTATCGGATTATCCTCTATTTTCTGCTATTTCCTTTTCTAATTTGATCTTATATATAATATATTCATAATACGTTTAATATAATGTTTTCCATATTTATGGAAAGGATTTCTTCTTTGGTAGACTGTTTAACATTCCCAAATTTCATTCTGATCCTATTTTAACACCAGTTGTAGCTACTATTGGGTTTATACAGTCGATTCCAGTGTTTTCCACATCTTTATCTTATTTGCTAGTTCCTTTACAGAGAAGAATTTGAACTTGTGCTCCTACATATTAGTTACAATGTATCTCCTTTAAAAGAGAATAAATAATAACTACTAAAGGATAATGCTTTAGGTATATCCATAAGTATCCTGCTCTTACGTTAATACCTCAAGTTCCTATTCATAAACTAAAGAGCTACATCACATCTCTTACTTTTATCCATGGATACCCACTTCTTACTTGGTTCACAAGCAACTGTTGGGTCTACCTTCTCCTTCTTTGCCGTGACTTGTACCTCATAATCACTGAAATTTGATCTTCTTAAATTAGCCTTTATTAAACAAATTCTTTGGGTAGGCATGTTGTAAATGAAAGTTGCCTCGCTTTGACGTCCAGTACCAGCTTTCAGAAAGTTGGGAATTTTATTTAGCTAAACCTATGTCCATCGTTTTGGCATTTAATCCTAAACGGATTGTTTATACAATTTTGCTCTCCAGTTAAGCCAGTCTTCCTTTATATATATTGTAATTTACGTCCTCCAACGTCGTTAAGTCATATCGGACGATGAATGGAATGCGTGAAATGATGCTCAAATGCCCCAAGGTCCGTCGAGCTTAGAGTTACCCGACATTCGTCTTTCAGGATAAGGGAAAACCCCGGAAAAAACCTTATTCAGGTAACTCACCCTGACCGAGATTCGAACTCGGGACCTCTTGAACGTGAGGCAGACGTGCTACCATCTACGCTACCGAGGCGGGCTCTTCTTTCTTATTTTGATAAACCTCCTGTCCTAGGTCAAAGCACTTATAACATCCTCTCACATGGCAGTCTGTTTATATTTATTTTCCTTTTGTTTATCATCCACGTGTATAGCTCCAGAAGTTTAACTATAGATCATTCAAATTTCCAAATTATGCAGAACTCTAGGCATTGATGATTACTTCTATATTTTACTCTATATCAGTCATTACCTTTTCAAATGTAGTAGTTTCCTTCCTTCTCGTGTTTACTTCCAGTTCAGTGATGTTCCGTTGTATCTTCCTATCAGGGCATTCTCTTTACTTTCCCCTTCTACAGTTAGCAAAAATTCCTCCTTCTCACCTTTCTTTACACTTTTTATTTCTTTACACTTTTTATTTTTCACACATTTTTTCTGCATCAACGTCTTTCTTCACAATCTTTTGTAGATTAATGCCAACGCCTTCACATTTGCTGGATCCATTAACCAGGTATCACGTAGGTATATATAATGAGAATTTCCCTTTTTGTTTTCTCTGCTGATACACGTATGTATCACGTCACGTGTTCTATCTCATTCATGTATAAGTTCTTTGCTACTAGATGTAACACCTCCTTAAACTTCCTCATTATCCATTGTTATCCTTGATCGTCAATATCCCTCTTTTTATTACAATTGGGTTTCCATAAGTCCTTAGTCCTTTCACAGCCCTGTTTCTCTCTGGCCTCCAATAATAAACACATCTTCCTCATAAATATTACTGCCAAGGTCTTCACCTCATTTCTCTGAGGATACATTCCCCTTTCTTTTATATGAGTGATCATAGTCTCGTCACTTTTACCATGTTACTAATTCCTCTTTTATGTGTGCCTTAGCATTTGGATTATTCTTTATCGCGGTTATTAACGCTTTGCTACATTTGCTCATTTCTTCTAACAATGTATCACTCTAAGGTGATATGTATCTCTTAATTCCTAGTCTTTTTTCCTACTGATCGTCATCCAGCCTCTGCAACTTTCTCTTCCTGCCTAATTAAAATGTAATTTTCTTCACTTCTCCTGTCTCCCTTATATTTATTTCTATGTTCTTTATTCATCTCCTCATTCCCTTGTCCTGAGTTACTCATATTCTCAGGGCCACTTTTCTTCCCCTCGTGCCAAGGGAAGAATTCCTGCTTAATAGGGAATTTACTTACATTTCACTACAGTTCGGCCGCTCTCTCTCCGGCACTAACATTTCTCGAGAGGGGGAAGCAGGCTATTGACAGTTCTTTAGCGGGAATTTCAATCAGAGGAACAATGCCTATTTTAAATATTTCACGTATTTGCATATTTCACGAATCAGTAGTCATATTATTATAATAGCGACAATAATAGGGCTTACGAACACTAAAAATCGGAATTCACGCACGCAAAATATACCAAAGAAAGTTCACCAGCGCAAGCAGCTAAAGCCACGTGGCTCAAACAAATTTAACCTGGCAACACGGAGTTGGGTTCGGAAGTCACGCCTAGCAGCGACAATGCTGATTGGCGCTAGCAGACAGTTTTAACTTCCTGACCACAACACCGGATGTAGAGACTCCCAGTACTACCAACAGATGCAGTTAGTGTGTGTGAAAGGTATGAACGAAATATTCGAATAGAGTGGTGTTGTAATAAATATCTTACATTATGATGAAATTGTAAATTGTATTTCAGTGTTTTAAAGCTAATATAGTCCTATATTTTCATTCTAAAGATAATTTTGAGGATATGTTCTCAATTGCTCATTACTGTATGTTGGTACTATTAACTTTCCCCCTCCACCTCTTGCAATCGCAAAACGTCATAGCTGGAGATACAACGGCCGGACTGTGCTCCTTGTAATGGTGGCGATGTTAAATAATATCCCTTTTCGTGAGGATGTCTACTCCTTCTAAACTCAATGGCTACCTTCTAGCGTTTGTAATCGACATGAATGGAACTGGCCTGATTCCCTCTACCCCAACCAAAATTGCTCAGCAGTCACTTGCTGACGGCCAGGCTGGGCCTGCTCGTTCACCCACACCACCAATTGAACTAGAGTTCCGATATTTTGCTCCGAAATAATTTCTATAATAGCTTCACATTAATTAATGGGTCTTTATTATTATAGGGTTACCACCCTCGCGCCATTTGTTCTTTGGACTGTGGGACGATTCCCTTCTGTGTTTGTATACTTGGATAACATCGGGAGATGGGAGCCCCTCTTCCTCATTACTCCAGTAGTTGTAGTATTGATAGTTATAACAACACCAGCAGTAGTAGTATGGTGGTGATAGTAGTTATATTGGTGGTCGCTGCAACAGCAGGTGTTTGTGGTGAGAATTTTTTTTTTTTTTTAATTATCATCTTCCAACTTAAGTCATATCGGAAGATGAATGAAATGGGTAAAATGATGCTTAAATGAGCCCAGTGGCCATAGAGTTATCAGAAATTCGTCTTTCAGGATAAGTGAAAAAAAAAAACGGAAGAAACCTTACCCATATAATTCACCCTGACCGAGAGTCAAACTTAAGATCTTTTGAATGCGAGACTGACAGGCTACCACTACGCTACAGAGGCGGGCAGTAGCAATGGCATGATAGTCATACTGATGCTATTTTCAACAATTAGTAATAGTAATGACGGTGGTAATAGTCGTACTTCTAATAATTGCAATAAATAGAAGTAGTGGCGGTGGCGGCGATGGTGGCTATAATCAAGATGAACTTAGCAGTAATAGTAATGATGGTGGTAATAGTCGTATTTCTAATAATTGCAATAATTAGAATTAGTGGCGGTGGCGGCGATCGTGGCTATAATCAAGGTGAACTTAGCAGTAAAGCCGTACACCATTAAGAGTAGCTCGGCTCGTAGTAGGCTCGTACCACTTGTATCAAAGCCTCTGCCAACAAGCTCTCTTCAATTTAATGTCAGATTTCGCAAACCGCTGCAGTCCCGTTATCACACAATATACGCAAGGCCCTAAAGATAAGAGGCTTATCTGAATTACAGTTCCACAATATGAGCATTCCCCTCCTAACCTAGTTTCGTTTTCCAGCTCACCCTGAAAAACGCTAATCTAAGGTTTATGCTTTATTTTAGCAATTATGTTTTATTTAGTGTATGAGAAAGTGTAGCTGACAAACCAGAAAACGTTAATCCAAATTTCTGCCATTTTGGAACCTATTTTTAGACACTTACTTCCCTGGAGCTATGGATGAAAGATCGCAAATGTTTCAAAAAGATCCATAAAGTGCAACTTTCATTATTTTTCACGTGAGCGTATGAAACTATAGATCTGGTCTGGATGTGGAAATAACAAACTAGTGTAGTGGTTAGAAAATTATTATTTTTAATATGCATAATGAGGAAACGATTTGCTAGAAAAGTTTAATAATTTATATTTTACTACGTTTAATTTTCAGATTCTTTCCTTCAAAATATTATACTTTTTATGTGTGGTATTTTAAAAGTAACGTGCAGGCATTTTGTCAGACATATTTTTTGCGTAACGTGGGTTAATGCATCGAATTAAAATTTAAGATGGCCGATAGTTAAATTGATGAACTCATAAATAATAGTCGATTGTGAACATATTTCTCCAGCAACTTATTGAATTTCCAGGGTATTATTATTTATTACAAGAAATAATGATACAAATAAAAACATCCTATATTAAACGCATTTAAGTTAATTTTGAAAATACCACATATAAAAAACGTGCAGTTTATGAAAAAGTATAACAATTATAAAGCGCAACGTGATCAACCGAAGGACAAAAAACTGTATCACCGTTTGTTCTTGGTACACATTAAAGCAAAACTTTTCCTAAATTAGTTTGTTCCCTAGAATACTTTCTGTTCTATCTGTATCATTTTTCGTCGGAAACAAAATGGTATAGAATCATTAAGTTCTGCAGAGCTTTAATATGTCACAGAAAAATGTACCAAAGTTATAGGACAAATGATAGTATGAAGAAAATTATAATGAATTCTTCAGTAACTTGCTGCTTTCTTTTTCAATTGTTAATTGTCTTTTAAGGCTTACAAAACACGTTTGTTTCGCTCGACAACCACCACTAAAGGAGTCGAAGAAGTAATAAACTAATAATAGTTCTTTACGTGCCGTCCTTTCTGTTCCATGTGGTGAATGCAATTAAGTCATGCTTTGTCTTCATTTGTCTGCTCCAGCCAATTGTTTGTTTCTAAGGTCACATATTCCTTTTCAACGAGCCACTGTGTGGATGTTTGTTTGCTATTTAAGTGCTACATGAACCTTGAGTACTTAATTTACATGAGGAAAACGCGTGGAATGGCTTAGGCGGTATGGTCTAAGGTTCGCATTTAGAAACTCCCGATTTCGAGTCTTATTGAACCGATTAACCTGTCTTAGGATTATTTTTGTGGATTTTCTATATGGGTAGGTGAATGCTCGGGTGAAGCATGTATTACCACAAATTTTGTTCTTCATTTGCTCACACAAAAACTGTATGAAGGAAATACATTTTTGTTACATGAGAATGAGCGTTGCACTCCATATGTTTTTCTTGGACAAACTACTGTTACAAATGCTTATTCTTCTATCTACGTCATATTATTGTCTCGTCTATTTAACGTCTAGTCTCATAGAAAACTGGTAATTTTCGCATTTAAAGTATTTCTATAATACTCGTTTAATCACAGAAACAATCTTAAAAACTCTCTTGAACTTTAATCCTCGTGTTCTCTTATATTACCCATATGCTATTTTTCCTTGGATCTTCCTCTTTGATGATGTTTGTCACTGCAATCTCTACCTTCTGTTTCAGGTTTTGTCTCCTACTGAAATACCTAGATCCCTCTCAACGTTGTAGTCTTGCAGTTTAACCGCCATTAAAGGATATTACGACATCTTATTACCAAGCTCCAAGGTTGACATACAAACAAAAACAATTCTTGGCACTCATTATTAAACGACGCCTTTGAATTTTGAGTTTTTTCCTGTCAGGCACTTCTAAGCAGCTTAAGACTGACAAGGTGTTAAAACACTGGCTTTATGTTAAGCATAACTACTTTTCGTGTTATTGTTATGCTTATTGAGTCTCTAGTGCACACATTTTCGCTTTCAGATATTTGCACCATTTGTTTGAAGACTTACAACTTATGGAAAATAGCCAATAGCCCAAACATCTCTTACAATGCCTTCTAAATTACCATACGTGCTGTTGTCCTATGTGTTTGTCAAACAATGCTTTATTGTCAAACCATCGCTACTGAGCTAACCTTTGGCTTTTTGCAGTCGTGTTCACATCTTGTTTTGGACATAATGTATTCAATTTTGCTATTTTAGGTCATCATAAGTTACTCTCAGCATTCTAAGTTAAATGATTCCTGAGATCATAACTTTCCCCCTTGCTTATGTAAACAATAGACAATTTCAATGCCATTATCTAACGACCAAACCTTAAGATTTGTTTGTGAAGTGCTATGAAATTATAGCTTTAAAATAATTTTTTCCACACTAGCCGTGTGTAGGCTAAGGTTTGAATAAGTAGTGCCAAACTGAAAAATTCAATACCAAAGCCGGGATTTGAACCACGGTTATACGAAAAAAATTGGCTGGCGCACAGTTCCACGTTCACGCTACAGTTTGCAACAAATCGTGTTTAGCTCAGGGTAAAGCAATGAGGTTTATCACAGGGTATGCGTGAGCATGTATGAGAAGGATAGTTTTAATGACACTGGAATGCCCGTTTCAAACGGGTTTAATGACTGCTTCTTTTATCAGAACATCGAACTTGAAGTTGCCGACCAAGGGTTACCAATATATCACTGTTCAGACATTGAAGGTGGAATGCTTATTACTCAATAAACTTAATTCGTTCTTCACGTACATATGAACCAACAAATATCTTCTCTCATCACTCCTGGTCTGCCCTAGACCAAGACAGAAGAAGAGGACTGCCCTAATCGGCCTCACGCCGAAGACTGAATGACCGCAGCTGCGCGTGGGTGTATGTGTGACTTTCACTTTCTGGAAACCCTCTTTATTCAACCAAATATTCCCTTTGTGACTATTTTGTCATGCCATTATAAAGGGTCCGAAGAATGTCTATTCACAAAGTCAAGTACTACCCTTTAGAAATTTGCCAAGGGCACTGTTTGTTACGTTTCTTTTGTTAAAACAACTATTCACCCCAACTGCTATTTGACTCACCTGCACCTGCACGCGTTGTAACAGAGAATCAAGATTCCTTTGAAATCCATCATGATTCTTTACTTATTACAATCCTTTAATTTCGGTATCAACGGTCTCCGGTCTCTCGGTCTCCGTCCGGTTGCTCTAAACCACTGAGCTATTATGGTCAACATGCCGACATGACATTAAATTCTCCAACTGACTCGTATGTTTCCCGGTAGATCACTTAGGGGTTCTCATATGCTATCAGACACGCACCTTTAGTGGCGACTTACTATGCTGTAAGTACTTAAGTCCCAGGCTTCATAGTTAAACCACTATGTTTTTAGTTTAGGTAAATTGATGGAAATAATCATTTCTTTCACACTAGCCGTGTGTAGGCTGAGGTTTGGATGAGTAGAGTCAGGAACTTTAAGAGCCAGGTACCTAAGTACATTAATATTTTATAAGATAATTGATTATTTAAATAAACCAAACACAAAAGTAAGTATAATCAACCATAAATGACAATGCTAATTTTATAAAATGAAAAAAAAAAATCATTTTTGGTTTGATGACCCCTCTTACTGCCGAATAATTAAAGCCCGCCTTGGTAGCGTAGATAGTAGCGTGTCTGCCTCACGTTCAAGAGGTCCCGAGTTCGAATCTCGGTTAGGGTGAGTTACCTGGATAAGGTTTTTCCGGGGTTTTCCCTTATCCTGATAGACGAATGTTGGGTAACTCTAAGTTCTATGGACCCCGGACTCATTTGAACACCATTTCATTCATCGTCCGATATGACAACGTTGGAGGACGTAAACTGCAAAAAAAAAAAAAAAAAAAAAAAAAAAAAAAAAAAAAAAAAATGCAGCCCCTTGCTCTGTTTGAATTTATATAACTGGCAACAAAAACCATAGAATCACTAACATCCTGTTTTCATATCCCGTTTCCACAGAGCTTACTGTGCAGCTGCGGAATGTTGGATTAGGATTTACTAAGGAGAGGATTCGGCACGGATACCAGATGTGAGCCGGTTCGCAAATAGTCCCGGCAGCCGGGCCCGAAATGGTCCCAGCAGCACGTTCGGAGACCGGCAACCGATCTACCAAGAGATCTGGAAAAACCCCTGTAACTCCTTTTAAATTTTGTATGTCCCTGAGAAACGTGAGATATTACATGACCATGTACACGCCATTCCTCTGAGGTCATGTGATAGCTTACGCTTCTCAAGAAAGCATAAAAGCTGGAATATACTTCACGCAAATTTTAGGAAAGTTTCTACAAACTAATCAATGACCTTGTAGCTTGAGGAAAGTCACTGGTCGCATGACTATGCTGCCAATTTTTCTTTTGTTTAAATCAGCCCTAACTTGAGACACGTTATACTGTATTTACTGCAGTTTCTCAATAACGTTTAGGTGGACGTGCCATACGGTCAAATAGACAAGTCGACAATGTTTATTGCAAAAAGCAAGGGAGGAGGAAGAGAAAGGGAGAAATGATGAAACATGTGGCCATGCCCACTTCGTATAACGAAGTTGTTGAAAGTTTTTCGAAGTTTCTTACAGAGAATAAGCATATTGTTTATATACAGTTTGCCACAGCAAAGAAAGTCCCAGAGGAATGAGGTGCGAGGGGGGCTAGACATTGGTAGTGTTTATGACACTCAGATCAGTTCAGTTACCACCCATTCAAAAATATTCTGACGCCTTCTGCATTTGTGAATAAATGTTTTCGATTCCATTGTTTAAGGACTATGATACAATGAAGCACAAAATTAATACAATTTTGAGTCGAACTAATACTCAATGCTCCATTTATTGCTAGTATTTACCTAGAACGCGTTTCGTTAGGATCTTCCTAACATCATCAGTTGTTGTCGACTAATGGATGCCGGTTCAGTGAACTCCTCGGAGGTGATAGGTGCGGCTCTGTCGGTATCTTGATGAACTTGAAATTTGGGTTGTCTTCAAAGGTAGTATCGAAATTAAACAATTTACTTTCATATTTCTCTATAAAGATTTTTTCCCACGTGGTTAATGCAGCTGGACCGTGGACACTTTTTAGTAAGTGAATTTCTCGTTCTATGTCATGATTTTCCTTCCAAAAATGGTACGCTACCGCCGATTTATCCATTTCTTTATTTCTGATGTTCCTAAAGTGCTCTTTAAGCCTAATGTTCACGTTCCTTTTTGTTTTTCCAATGTAGAATTTTCACAGTCCTTGCAATTTATCCGGTACACTCCTGATTTTTTGCCTGTGGGTATCTCATTTGTATTATGTGATTTCAAAAGGTGTTGTACACTAAATTTGTTCTGTGGGGCCAAAGTAATATTGTATTCTTTGAAGACTTTTTGGAAAAAGTGTGTAGCTCTGGGATTATACGTAAATTTTCTGTATGAGGTTTCATTGCTAATTGGGGAGAGAGTAGTTACTTGTTTGCATCTTAGTTGTCTTTTGAAAATAGATAAATTCAAAAGACAACTAAGATGCAAACAAGTAACTACTCTCTCCCCAATTAGCAATGAAACCTCATACAGAAAATTTACGTATAATCCCAGAGCTACACACTTTTTCCAAAAAGTCTTCAAAGAATACAATATTACTTTGGCCCCACAGAACAAATTTAGTGTACAACACCTTTTGAAATCACATAATACAAATGAGATACCCACAGGCAAAAAATCAGGAGTGTACCGGATAAATTGCAAGGACTGTGAAAATTCTACATTGGAAAAACAAAAAGGAACGTGAACATTAGGCTTAAAGAGCACTTTAGGAACATAAGAAACAAAGAAATGGATAAATCGGCGGTAGCGTACCATTTTTGGAAGGAAAATCATGACATAGAACGAGAAATTCACTTACTAAAAAGTGTCCACGGTCCAGCTGCATTAACCACGTGGGAAAAAAATCTTTATAGAGAAATATGAAAGTAAATTGTTTAATTTCGATACTACCTTTGAAGACAACCCAAATTTCAAGTTCATCAAGATACCGACAGAGACGCACCTATCACCTCCGAGGAGTTCACTGAACCGGCATCCATTAGTCGACAACAGCTGATGATGTTAGGAAGTCCTAACGAAACGCGTTCTAGGTAAATACTAGCAATAAATGGAGCATTGAGTATTAGTTCGACTCAAAATTGTATTAAATGTTTTCGATTTTAGTGTCCTGAGTTAAGAGGGCACATTTTATTTTTTTAACGGTTCCACTCCTTGTGTAGCATACGTTCTGTCACACACATTCACCGTCTTTGTCGCACTGTGTAAGAGTTGCACATACCATCAGGGACTTTCTTTGCGTTGGCGAACAGTACCTCTTCTGAAACTTGCATGAAATATATTCAACGCTTGATAGTACAAAGTATACTAGTGCCCGGATCTCCAGCTCTCTTTTGATGTGCTGCAGGCATGTATTTTACTTCATAGCTTGGTCTGAATAATACCTGAAGCTTTCCTGGCGACGAATACGCTCACTTTCTTCTCGGGCAGCCAGCCAGGTGAAAAGATGATTAGCTATCAACGTTTCGGGATTGTGCATCTCTCCCATCATCAGGATATTTGTAAAATGTTATAACCACAAATGAAACACTGGATATAACATAACTATAAACAAAGACAAAACACTATCAAAATTCGCATTACTGAACAAAAGACTGTTTTCAGTAAATTAAATGCCAGCTCAGGAGATGGTGTGAGTATAGAAAATTGTGTCAAAGAAACGTAACTATTTGATTATCAAGCTGTATTGATCTTTGCTTCTTAATTCTACGGATTTCCATTTTAAGGCCGGTTTCCAAGAGGAGCTGAACTGAAATCAAGCATCACGATTAAGCGTGCTCCTTTCAGAGGAAATCGCCAAAGCCTCCTTAATTCTCCGCTCCTAGTAACTGTTGCATTTTGACAAGATGGTCTCTCCCGAAAATTGGCTCTATGGTCGTTATCAAAACAATGCTCTGCCAGCCCAGACTTCTCAGGTTGCATTAAACGAATGCTCCGTTCATGTTCGATTATTCTAGTAGCGATGGTCCTTCCGGTTTGTCCTATATACGGTGTCCCACATTCACAGGGAGTGCGGTACACTCCCGGAACTTGGAAGTCCAGTTTGTCTTTCACTGGTCTCAACAGAAGTTTAATCTTCGGAGGTGGCTTGTGGATGGTCCTGATGTTGTATTTGGCGAGAATTCTGCTGATTCTGCCGGACAGATTGCCGGTAAACGGGATGCAGGCTGTAGCGGTAGGCTTATCTGACGCTTGCTGTATTACAGGTTTCCCTTTCCTAGCTTTGGTGATCGAGGCTTCAATGTCATATTCGGAGTAGCCGTTTTGACGGAAAGTGAGTCTCAGGTGTTTTAATTCTTGTTTTAAGTGGCTAGGATCAGAGATAGACAAAGCTCTGTGGGCCAGTGTATTGAGAACTCCCAGTCGTTGAGACTTATTGGGAAACTATGAGCGTTCAGATAGAGATCGGTGTGTGCAGGCTTGCGATATACAAGATATTGTGTATACGGGTCTGTTATCACAACAGAGAACACTCATTGTAGAGACTTTGGCAACGCGGCTATTCATCCTTTTGTATCTATGTCTCTAGGAAGGGGTTAAGCGAGAGGAGAAAGAGCGCTGCCCATCCAAAGCCACGCCAGAGCAGAGGACAAAGTCCATGCCATTTACAGTTTGATAGTTCAACCGGGAACTTCCCTCACAGGAGCCGGAGACTGCATCCTGCGGAACGAAGGTTTATAGAGTGCAAATTCCCCGCCTTGGAATGCCCTTACATTGGTTCAACCCTGAAAACACCAATTAGATAAACGGTGAAGTGAAATGAGAATGAAGGTGAAATGGAGTGACTGGAAATTCGGAGAACGTAGTTATCCTTCCAGCATTCGCCTAGCGACCGGGGAAGCCCCCTAAAAACTGGTGGGAACGGAAGTTCGGCCACGAGAATCGAACGCACAGAAGCTACCGCCTGAGCCATCCCACTCGGCACACTGGATGAAACAAAACAACTTCCTAGAGAAGTTTGTTGGGTCAAAAGTTAATGGAAAGCGGCAGCCTTGGATTTGTTACGCAGCTGCATCAGATAGTGACCTAACTTATTAACATCATTAACCACAAATTTGTTGGACAAACCACATCGTGCCCACTACTAACACTCAGAGATGGAGAATCCCAGTTCCACTTATAGCATAAAGAACGCTGAATCACGTTTTGTAGTAGCATGAGTCGCTCGTTCCTTACAGTCCAGTCACGTACCAGTGTTTATCAATCTGCTAAGCTGCGACTTCATTTATCTGCACTAACAATGCTAAAGTAGTTGACGTGTTAATTGCATGGTAGGGAGAGATACCTACTAATTTAACCTCTTGGTGCCTTCGTTTCCAAATGAATGGGAGCAGGCAAAAACCTGCCTCACCTTATTTTATCACTATAGAGTAAAGTCAATAAAACAAATGGCCCATACATTTAAAAAAAAACTGTTTCATGAATAGCCATTTTAGGTATTCCGTTGGTACTGGTTTTAATTTTTAGTAAGTATTTTGTCACCATTTTAAAATGGTATCGTAATCTACTTGTTTCCTGCAACGTCGTGGAAAAGTTATGGAATTTCCTGACGAGTATCCGCTTGTATCTACAACGAAAACTGTAAGAAACTATTTCAACAAAGAACTCTCTATCATGATGCAGTAAATAGAAAAATAATGTTTCAAAAGAATAATTTGTAAATTTTATATAAAAATAAACTTGGCGGTGAAAGGCTTGTGAATATAAAACATAAGGTTTAGTCATATATCTAGTATAAAAATTTAGTCAATTTTACATATAGCTATATACAAACAGCCGCTTTTGGGGGGAGGGGCCTGAGGGCTCTATTCCTATACATTTGGCTTGTAATTACAATTGAATGTTTATTTACCACCGCCCTTTAACAGCGTGGTTCTTAGCGTCCCATTCCACATTTGGCGTGAAAAAGCATCTAATTTTACTTAGATGCATCTTGTTATTTAACGTGCCGTAAATCTAGGACACGGGACCATCGGCTTTACTTCCCTTCGTAAGGAAGTTCTGCTGAGGATTTTTACACCCGGAAATATCCACCCCCTTCTGCCCACAAACTCAAGAACTAGAACTAGCTAGCCTGTTACCCCTAGACTACGGAGTACGGCTTTCGGCTTGTAGACTAACATTGTGAAATTTATTATATAGTTCTTGCAAATAAGGTAAATACCCACTAGAGAAACCAGTCGACAGCAAGTGCTGCATATTTTGCATAACTAGTTCTTGTGCAAGGTCTGTGCATCTGTATTTTTCATTCTGATTTAGATGTATTATTGGGTTATACGGAATCTCAGACTGCAAACTTTCTCTTAAATATAAAAATGATAAAAATCTCAATTCACTGTCCATCAAAAAGAATATGACGGTTCTCTCCCTCAAAATGCTTTCCTTCTATTAGAAATACACAACACGCCAATGAACAAAAATACAAGTCGATAATAAAGTCACAAATCGATTTAGTAGCACTCCTATTTGAATGGTTTGGGACAATATATTACTGCTCGCCTTGGTAGCGTAGATGGTAGCGTGTCTGCCTTACGTTCAGGAGGTCCCGAGTTCGAATCTCCGTTACAGTAAGTTACCTGGATAAGGTTTTGCGAGGGGTTTTCCCTTATCCTGATAGACGAATGTCAGGTAACTCTAAGCTCCATGGACTCCGGGCTCAATTGAGCAACATTTCACCCATTTCATTCATCGGCCGATATGACGTAAGGTTGGAGGACGTAAGTTACACACACAAAATAATATCTTACTGATCCTTCTTTTAGTAATTTTAAGCTACATACAAAACAGCGTTTGTCCAATTCCTGACATTTCAGTGTTGTGTGTAGGTATACTTCGATTTTCATTCTAAATACTTGTTGCAGTTCTAAATACTTGTTGCAGTTCTATGAACAAAATATTACATCATGATGCTTTTAGGGAGAGGGCGACCAACAATAGAATGGAGTGATTATGCAGACAAAATACTGAATAAGAAAGGAAAGCCTTTGAAAGGGGCTAAACAACTAACTAGGGGTAGGAAAAATATAGAAAATGGACCAAAGGTCATAAGAGAGAGGAAAAGAAGAAGAAGAAGATTGTTTTGTGATAATTATAATATGTATACCACTGACATGTACTTTGATTTTTGGGTTATACTTACGTAACCTGATGCCACAAAGTATGTGAATATTTCTTTAGGTTGTCAATTGCTATATTTTATGCTACCTATACCAGGTGAGTCAGTCGCGCCGTATTTTTTGGAAGCTAGGCCACCCATCAAATGACATGTGCGCCGAAGTCCAATTTTGCGCTTACTAAACTGTATTGCTTGACTTTCTTAGAGAGCGGAATGCGCAAAATTCAGAGGAATAACGGCTTAAGGGACAAAACGTACTGCTCGCTAAAGTACACCTAAAAAACATATGCCTCCTTTACTGAGAGCGAATTGCGTTTTCCAGCCGATTTTACAAACTTTTCAGTAGAAAAGCATGGCAAAAAATGGAGCTATCATGTGAGTACACCAAAAACGTCGGATAAAAAGAAAATGGCGGATTCTTGTACTTGGATTGGCTGCCAAAAATTAGGAAAAAATTAGAGACACGCCTGATCCATCATGAACCCCGTACGGTCAAAGCGGACTTATTAAACAACTGTTTATTTACATTTTTGCGTAAACTATGTCTCGTGCAACTCAAATTAGCATGTATGAGAGCTTTTGAATTTAAGTAATAATATTAAAACGCTCAGCAAATGATTAAAGCTGTCTTAAAAAGGCTAAATCAAGCACGAAAAATCACGAGGTGGCCATGGCATACAAGTCGTACTACTGAACGCAGAACGTGCTTTCACTCAAGTCCCGAAATAGCTGAATAGGATTATGACCTCTCCTGTGTCCTAACCTGCAATGACACAGGTTCGAGTCTTAGCATTGTAATTATTATTTTATGTTCATCAAAACTAGGAAACCGAATTCACAATAATTTAATTCTAAAGTCCCTGAGGGCGTGCATCGTCCACGAAGGCCATCAGTCTGAGCACTTGCTTCGTAAGAGGTGTTTGTCGTGTTCCAGGAATAGAAAAAGGGTCATTTCAGCACCATAGAACATACCAATTTGAAACGACATTTTTAATAACACAATAATTCTAAGTCTGCAAAATTGGATTTAACTTCACGTTAAACTCCGATACTGTAATTTCCTTGTTTTCTGTGTACAAATGTGTATAACCCATGGCACGACAGCCCTTAGAGGGCCAAGGCCTACCAACCCGACTGCCGGCCTCACGCCTACTTAAGCACGGCAAAGGTGGACGATCATCCAACCGATACGGGGAGATGTGGTCAGCATCTCGGCATCCCCCAGACGGAATGTTGTTTCCGTGACCTGGACCGCTTACCTAACGTAAGCTCCTCATTTTCCTCACGATGCTGAGTGGGCTTCGGTCCTATACCCGGGACCTAAAATCCCCACCACATGGGTGGGATCGAACCCGGGCTGCTTTCCGTAACCAGGGACCAAGGCATGCTGCCTTACCCCGCTACGCCACGGCGTTCAAATGTGTATAAATGATCCTTATTTCAATTGCTCCTACTTATAGGTGTGTTTAAACAACTACATACTTGTAGTTCACCAATTAAGAAATATCAAACAATACCAATAAACATAAATAAGACAAAAATAAAAATAATAACAATTTTCAGAGTAATGCTTATAAATTGTGAATATTACGTGGTAAAAAAAGAAATTGTATACGTATGAAGGGCATTCCAACCACCTTCACGGCAGACAAATGACATCGCAGTTTCGCACTCGTTCTAACTGAGCTATCCAGTAAGGTGTGAGACAAATATCCCGTTTAACATATAGCATTCGCTGGTTCCAATGAACATTTCCATAGTGCAAACTTCAGTTGTCTAGTTACGAATATACTACAGGCGAAGCGATAAGATCTATATTAGTAATAATCTCATCGAGTGTTTAACATACATATTAATTCGCGGGTAGAACCTAGTCGAGGTTTTCATGTTGGAGCATAAAATGCGGATTGCAATAAACTCGAGAATAAGGGGCAGCTGACTCACCTGGTATTAACTTCTTTATAATTTACAAACCAAACACATGTAAAGTTCACTAGACGTGGTAAAAGGAAGGAGTAGCTATATCATTACACCATTTTCTGTTGAAAATTTCAGCCCAGTAACTTGGGTACGTATTCAGACACAAAACACCTTGAACACTAAAGTGATTTATATAAGCTGTGGAACACACTTGACATGTAAGGAACCAATGCTTGCAGATCTTCATGTGTCTGGGACTTAGAGCTAATATCCTCTGGTTTCTATAAAAGTCAAGGTAAAGGCACATCATAGAGGGGTCCCTAAACCGGCGCAGAGCACCGCACGTAGGTCAACGTGACATTTTATGCTTCAAACACGACCCTTGAGAAGGGTCAATAGCGGAACGAGACGACATAAATGTCAGGGTTCAGTATGGCTGAAACTGGCATACTAATATTTGTGTAGTTAGCTGAAATACAAGAGTTAAATACAACTCTTACGACAATATAAAGAACAAAAAACAAATAAAATAAATGAACAAAAACACCGATAAAACATTAAGCAAAAGCACTGTTGAACAACAATAAATACCACAGAAGGAAACTGCTCATGATGCACGAATTGCAATATTTTGAGTTTAAAAGCAGAGTTTCACTTATATAACTTTTAAAGAAATTTAAACAAGCATTAACGTATTATTTTTATCATTATTTACAGAAACACAAAACAATATAACCAACCTAAATTTGGTAACCATTCATTCAGCAGCTAGGGTGTGACCAGAATTTATATTGCTGTCAAGAGTTTACTTACTAATGAGATTCCAAGCCTTTAAAAGCATGTAATTAGTTTTCTATGGCACTCATAGAAATATATACAAATAATATTCATGCTATCAATTGCCCGGTGTTAAAACTTACCTGGGTCTGCATTAATTAATATTTGACTGCGATTTAATTTAAGCAGCAGTTACTGTCTGCCCACCACAAGAAGGCAAGGCACAGGATGTGTAACGTAGATTCAGATTACTCAGAAATTCACTTTTGCTGTGTTTATGCTCGCCTTCCATATATGATGTGGATGCTAGATTTACAGTGTTATCATGCAACTCTCCCATGCATAATACCTATTACTGGAGTTACTGAAACCAGCATTAGTTCTGCCCCCTCGGTAGCGTAGGTGGTAGCATGTCTGTCTCACGTTCAAGAGGTCCCGAGTTCGAATCTCGGTCAGGGTGAGTTACCTGGATAAGGTTTTTTCCGGGGTTTCCCTTTATCCTTGAAGACAAATGTCGGGTAACTCTAAGCTCCAGGGACTCCGGGTTCATATGAGCATCATTTCACCCAATTTTTATATATACAGCCTTAAACAGAAAAAAAAAATGAGGAGGTTACCAGAAACAAAGTTCGATTCGGATAGCGTCGGAAACATCCGATGACGCTCCGTTCACAATATCTATAAGTACGCTTTGGAAAGGTAGAGTCAGACTAAAAAGTTCAATATTTTGAATCCTGGCTATGACATTGAAGCTTTCAGTCTGAATCTAGCTTTCCATACTTTGGCCTACACACGGCAAGTGTGAAAGAAAAATTAATTTTTCCAATAAACCTACACTTTAATACCACTTTGACTTCATTGCAAGCTATGCGACAGATGTTTACATAACCAGTATTAAGCAATTTTCTAATAACATTGCATTTTGCAAATGATAAAAGTGTTTTACTTTTGCATTTTTATAAATGAATGTGTTTAAAATAATAATAATAATAATAATAATAATAATAATAATAATAATAATAATAATAATAATAATAATAATAATAATAATGTAATAATATAATAATATATAATATAATATAATTATTATATTATCGTTATCATTATCATTATCATTATCAGTATCATCATCATCATTATCATTATCAGTATCATCATCATCATTATCATTATCAGTATCATCATCATCAGTATCATCATCATTATCATTATCATTATCATCATCATCAGTATCATCATCATTATCATTATCATTATCATCATCATCAGTATCATCATCATTATCATTATCATTATCATCATCATCAGTATCATCATCATTATCATTATCATTATCATTATCATCATCATCAGTATCATCATCATCATCAGTATCATCATCATCATCAGTATCATCATCATCAGTATCATCATCATCAGTATCATCATCATCAGTATCATCATCAGTATCATCATCAGTATCATCATCAGTATCATCATCATTATTATTATTATTATTATTATTATTATTATTATTATTATTATTATTATTATTATTATTATTATTATTATTATTATTATTATTATTATTATTATTATTATTATTATTATTATTATTATTATTATTATTATTATTATTATTATTATTATTATTATTATTATTATTATTATTATTATTATTATTATTATTATTATTATTATTATTATTATTATTATTATTATTATTATTATTATTATTATTATTATTATTATTATTATTATTATTATTATTATTATTATTATTATTATTATTATTATTATTATTAGAAGGTTCAGTAGAAGGAAGCTAAAGAGACGCGTTCCATGACACCAATGTAAAGCGGCCGTGGAAACGATGTGAACATAGAAAAGTATACGCTTCCAGTCTGCTCATTTTTGTTGTCAAAGGGCGTATGTGTGTATGTGTGTGAGTACGCGTATGTATATAATAAATCAGTCCTAAAATACATCTATGTGTGTGCGCATGCGCGTTTTTGCGGCAAATCAGTCGCTGAAAGTTATGCAAATAATTAAATATTGGGCAAGAGCTGTTGTTTATTTGCAGAGTTTTCTAGGGATAAGCTATAGCGAAAGTTTGATTTTCCTCCTTTTATTAAATGAAAACAAACTTAAAACGCCATGTTCTTTAAATGGCATAAATCCTGTCTGAGAAAAACTAAGAATTTTGTTTGAGATAGACAAATATTGATCAACCTTTCTCATGTGTAAATCCAGATAAGGGCACCTAGCACAATGATCTTTGAAATTTAGCTCCTGTTAGGCTGTTTTTGCAACTGCAGTTGTTAAACATTAAGCAGTTTCTATACGATTTAATATGCTTGCATCTCGCATCAGATTTAGGATTTATTCTACACCTTTGTTTTCTTTAGATAATCGAGAAGCACACGCTGATTCCCATAAACTAATGATTTTTGCTTTTCTCTTAAAGTAACTAAAATAATTCCAAAGCATTTCCATCAGATGTTCACTTTAAGTCTCATATATTGCTTTGAGAATGTAAACTGTTTTACTGAAAGACGAACTTTCATAAAACATTCACACCTTCCTTATAGGTGTAAGTATATAGTTACCTAAAGCGATGATCAGATTTTAAAAGGATTTAAAAAATTAAATTTTAAAATTAAAACCAATAACAATAATGTCTTGCATTTGGTTAACTCCACTATATGTATTTGCTAAATTGTGCACTTAAATGAATTCTACAATAAGATTTGTCCATCTCTTACGATTTACCGGTTATTCAAAAGTTATACAGATCGAAGAGCACTTCAAAGACTATCCCCGGAAAATTTAAAAAAAAAATCCTCTAAATATTTTCTTTCGATTTTTACCATATGCTAAGAACATAAAACATATAGCACCCACACAGTTTAAGAAACTATATCAAAGCCATTAGCTATTAATTTTTATTCATAATTAATCACACTTTGACGTGGTAATGTGAAATACTCCTTGGATAGTACTATTTGTCGTGTCACTACCAAATACTAATTAAGGCTTAGCGCATAAATTTAAAGCAATTATTGTGCAAGTATTTCTTAATTTTAATTAGTTTTAACAGAAATGTGTATTTTGTCTATACGTCAGCGAAATATTCAATTTTTAACGTGAGTTATGGAAAAGAATTTTAACTGAACTTTTAATTCATTTAACTAGTGAGCATAAAATTTAAATATATAATTCCTGAACATTTCAGGTTGGTTATAAACGGTGGTTCAAAGATCAGTTTGTATAATAAAATATACTAAAAGTTAGAAAGTGAAATAACTAGGGATTAAAGTGAAGTCACTACATTGTCTAAATAATCTAGGATGAATCAAATAGTCATTTCTAGCTTTAAAATTGTGTAGTACTACAGTTGTGTAGTTCGAAAGTGTAAGTTGGAATCACAATAAAAACAAATTAGAACTACGGTTATCAAATAATTGGAAAAATAAACATTACTAACAATTTTCCACGTGAAAGTTAATCTGAGATATGGAAAATTTCTTGAAAGTCTTCTTGGAAGATGCTGAAATTAAAATGCCAAATTTGGTATTCAACCAACTTTTCATTTTTGAATTATACCGCTTACAGTGACAGTAACATAGACAAGGTCTATTTCCTAAGCATGCTTCTTCTCCTCTCCCTTTTTTTTTTAAAGTAAATTTTCAACGCGTCTCAATATGCAGATATATTTCCTCAGAATTTGTGGGTGAAATGCAATACTTCCTCTACTAACTGTACATACGTAAGTAGTAGAGAAAGTAAAGGTGTCTCGTTTGCCCATCTCTGTAGCAAAGGAGGTAGCTTTCTGTTTGTTTTAATTTACGTCCTCCAACGTTAAGTCCTATTGGACGATGAATGGAATGGGTGAAATGATTCTCAAATGAGTTCGGGTTCCATGGAGCTTAGAGTTACCCGACATTCGTCTTACAGGATAAGGGAAAACCTCGGAAAAAACCTTATCCAGGTAACTCACCCCGACCGAGCTTCGAACTCGGGACCTCTTGAACGTGAGGCAGACATGCTACCTCCACGCTACCAAGGCGGGCGTGTCTGCTTCACTTTCCAGAGGTCCCAAGTTCGAATCTCGGCCAGACTGAGTTTTCTGAATAAGGATCTCTACGGCGTTTTCCCTTATCCTGAAAGATGAATGTTGGACAATTCTAAGCTCTATGGACCTGAACTCATTTGAACATAAGCATATGTATGAAGTCCGATATGACTTAACGTTGGAGGACGTAAATTAAAAAAGAAAAGTCTCCTTATCTGTTGTGGAGAAAACAATCTATTTAAAAGTTATTGCTGCATAAAATATTTTATGGTGTTCCACAAGGTTCTGTATTAGGTCCTATATTATTCCTAATTTTTATAAATGACATAGGATGTTTAAGACTAAAAGGTAAATTGACTATGTTTGCTGATGATATATGTTTGTTATATATAGATAACTCTGAGCACCAGCAAGACCTGAATGCATTGAATAGCTGGTTTAAGGGCAATAAGATAACATTAAATGTCTGTAAAACAAAACATATGTCATTTCATAAAAGATCATACGTACCAGTAGTAAATAACAAGATACATGTTGATAACGCAGTGATTGAAAGAGTAACAAAAATCACATATCTAGGTTTGATTCTAGACAGTATGCTCACATGGAAGGACCATATCAGGCATGTAAAAAATAAGATTCTTCCTGTGTTAGCTGTAATTCACAGGCTGAAATTCAAAGGTTTCAGTGTAAATCATTTACGAAGTATCTACCAAGCTTTAATTCAATCTCATTTGGATTACTTAAACATCTTATGGGGTAACTCTGTTAAATATTTAATTCATGACCTCGAAGTACTTCAAAATCGTGCCTTGAAAATAATCTACAATCTACCCTTTAGAACAAACACAAAAACACTCTACCATGTAACTAACATTTTACCATTACAAGTAAACATAGAGTTGTCCTTGATAATACATCTCCACAAAATAAAAAATAATCTTCTAAAGTCCAATCTAACATTTGAAAGCTCCTCTCACACACACACGCACGCACGCACGCACACACATATATATAATACAAGAAATAAAGGAAACTTAACAAAACCAACAGTGAACACTTCTACTTATGGCCTGAACAGCTTAACCTCACACGTTATCAACTTATATAATGCGCTGCCACTGGAACTGAAAGGCTGCAGGAACATAAAAGGTTTTAAAAGGAAAGTTGCTGAAAATTTACTGAAGGCATATTTTGATAGCTGATAAAGTGTTACACATTTATAGCTGGTTTGAAAGCTGGACTGTTTAAAAATTAATATGGATTAATGTCCCATGGAATATGTAGCTTCTATTTTTCTGTTAAGTTCTTTGTTACTATTATTTCTTGAGTTATAGTGAATTTCTGTATCTTTGTATGTTTCATATATGTTATTCTTGTACGGTAATTTATTCCTACTATGAAAATGTAATATAAGTATTGTTAAGGGCTGTTTGCCATCATTTTATATATTTTTGTACTGTTCCCTAGCATGAGCTATGGCTCTGGGAACCTTTTCAGAGAACAATAAATAAATAAATAAATAAAATAATTATTCGATCATTTCATATCCCAAGATTTGTCTTTCATTTCGATTCAAGCCGTTATATTCTTTTTAAATCTCACTTTAATTTGCTTCTGAAAACAATGAAATTGTCTCTATCACTATTTCAGTACTGACATTTAAACATAGTTCTTGCATTGCCTCAAGTTATGTACCTGCCCAATTGTGTTCATTTTGCTAAACGTAGTTTCGTAACACTAATGTAAAGCAGTAGCCCAACCCCAAGTCATCATACTGCAGTGAAGCAATAGAGTTAAGTATTGCAAAGTACTATTCCAGTTTGACAACAAGTGTTTTGCATGTCAGCCTTGACCTTTTTGTCTGTATAACCGGCGTGGAGTCCGCTCTTACCGTGACTTAGACAAATTACGATAACCACAAAAGAAAGAAGAAAAGGCCTGTTCTTGACAAAGGAGTGTTTGTTTATGGTACATATACAGTAATCGCAATTTGACTGCATTCGGCATAAAATTTCATGCACATTTCTCTGGAAACACATGTTTTGAGATAACAAATACAAAATAAAGAAAACAGGAAAATAGAAAATGTTCAAAGATATGAGCAGTATAGTTTGAAACTGTAGAATTCAAAGAATACCACATTGATATTTATGTCAAGTCCTTTAAAATGAAATGTTACACTACTGTCTATCCTTGTACAAATAATTCCAACAAATGTTTATTCCTCTCTCTACTTTATGTTAAGATTAGGATCCGGATTACTACAGACGGGTTTCGATAACGCGACTATTTATCTATTGTACCTATGCCCCAAGTGGGGCATTTCCGGGAGAAAGGATGAGGGGAGAGGAGATAGAGGGCAGCCATTCCAATGAGTCACGACAGTGCAGAGGACAGGAATTCCTATAATTGCCAGTTGGAAACTCCCCGGCAGGCCAGTACAGCCAGCATCCCACCCACCATGGTGTTGAAGCTACCGACTAGGCCGGCCCGGAAACCGTACTACCGAAGGAGAAAGTGTTTACCAGAAGCATATCATCTTGTCATGCAGTGCCGAGACTCCGGCCGACACTTCTACCCTGAAAGAGATCACCAGATGAAAGATGATGTGAAGTGATAATGGAGATGAAATGGAGGGGCAGGAAATTCGGGTGATGTAATTAATCTACCCAGCCTTCGCCTGGTGACCCGGGTAAAACCTCGGAGAAAACCATGGGTCAGGTAGAGTGGCCACGAGAATCGAACCGGGATCCGGAGGAATATGGGAACACAATAGACTTTTAGTGACAGTCAAAACTTTTAAATCTGATTGTATGTACGACGCCTATAACGTTCCGTTCTCTTTGCATACTCAAGCGATAAAAATGAATGACTTCCTTTTGAGAAAATTGCAGAAAAATAACAAGCAGTATCTCCGAAATGGTTCACGCGATTCAATAAGCTTTTGTCTATGTCTTACGGTTTGCGGTTATGCAAAAGTAATTCTAAATAAACAGGGCTTCAGAGTCTGTTCTCAGAAAATCAAGATATACAGGTATTCATGAAAATTCGTAAACGCGTGGTATTTTAATAAAATCGTTAGATATTGTCGCGTATGCTTTGGTGAAGTGAAGGAACTTGATTTATTTTAGGAATTTATTTGACATTTTAATAGCACGAGGTTTCTTTATACAACTGAAAGTATTAATTTGTGAAAGTAAAGATGTAGAAACCTCATAGCGGAACATTAGACGTGAAACCCGTAATTTGCATATTTTCGGAGCATTAACCAAGTAAGAGTGCCAAACGCAGCAACTCTAGACGTTGAACCCGGTAGTTAGTAATGGACGATCAGCAGGTCGTTGGACTTAAACCAACATGGCGGATGGAATGTTCCAGATGCTTTTCTGCTGATCAAAGGGAAAAGGTCCCTAGGTTCAACGTGTGTTGCCCCCCTCTTTTTGGGTTTGGCCGTTTATACTTATAGGTGTGATTATCGAGGCGCGAGGGAGTCTAAAGTGTATCGTTACGGCCGGAGGCGACACCGAATCTTCACTTCACCACGCACCGACATCTCCTCGAAGGTAAGCTCGACTGGGTCCTAATGTACTAATGTAGCTATCAACGCCATCCCACCCAAAGTCTCTTCAAGACTTCGGGGTTGATTTGTATTACAGAAAATCATGAGGTTGTGGTAAACTGGAATTTCGTAGAAAGTTGTGCTATTTCTATCTATAGCCTCACTACAATTTCCTTTTACCATTTACCTCTATCATCTGACCCCCTGTCCTTTCAGCTACGCTCCCAGTTGCAAAGTAGATTGTAAACCCTTAAGGTAAAACACCTTTAAATATACACAACCCCATCCACAGCTTGTAGTCTAAAATCATCCCGGTTCACAATCTATTATGCGACAATATCTTTTTAAGAAAATGAAAATGTTCAAAGAATGTTCCATGTAAAGGATAGTCTGAGGTGAGGGGATATGGTCGTTCTCGGTGCTTTAGGGGTAACATGCTAGGTTGTGGTTCCTGGTTCAAATCTGGTGAAGAACGTGTTTGGCGCCGATGTTTTACTGAGAGTATTAGAGCTCTAAAACTACTGTGGATGGCTCTAGATTCGGTGGTTCGAACTTCGTTTCGTAAAATAAAATAAAAACTTCTCCTATATTCTACAGTTTTAATCCTACACCCAAGCGAAATAGCTTCACCAAATATTGTGATTATGTAATTATTATTAAATGTTATTCGTGCTGCCGAAAAATACATTTTTAATTCTTTAATGTGACCTCGAGGAACACCGCAAATTATAGCTTTAAATTTTCCTTATCTGGTTTTAAAATGTCTACCCAGTATAAATAACTTTCAACTTGAACAGCATATATTAGCCGAAATATCCAAACTAGGCACAAAGCAATAAATAAAAGGAAATAAGGTCATGTAGGGATTCGTGCTGCCGCTTCGTAACCTTGAATGTACGGTCATTAAACCACACAACTATACCTGGAGTTTCAGGGCCTTTTAAATCATTGTAATCTAGCGGAAGTCCAAGTAAACACTTTTTTCCACTTCGGAACATTCCTCTTGTTTACTACCTTTTAAGATGGCTCTTTAAATCGAATTGAATGTTTCAATGTTACTATACGAGGAAGGGTTATAAGTGATTTATAACACGCGAGAGCGATACCGCAGATTTTTAAGATGTTTCTAAAACAAAATAAAAACTGCTTATATTTACAGTCATTTTCTATTGTTTTGCGGGTTGCTTGCAATGTAGTCGGTTTGATTTGTTCTAATTGTTTGTTACTGACTGCGCTACGGAGGCGATTCTTCTCTATTGTACCTATGCCCCCAAGTGGGACACCCCCGGGAGGAAGGATGAGACGAGAGAGCGGCCATCCCAAAGAGTCACGACAGTGCATAGGGCAAAGTCCCTATATTTTACCAGCTGGGAATTCCCGCCAGGCCAGCTATGATTTTGAAGATTTTAAATAGTCATTAACGCCTAAATAATATGGAGATCGGCTTAGAAATGCATTTGGCGATTAAGCCCCATTTAATGCTGCAATTTGTAATTGACACAGTAAATTTAAATGAGATCGCTTATTTTTTCCCCCTCTCTTTATGATGAATTTCGCAAGGGATGTCAGAAAGAACTGCTACCACAAAGAAAGTATTGAAATGTTTCATAAAGATCGATGGATTTTTTTTTCTTTCTTTTCTACATTTCTTAACCGTTTAGGTCATATCAAAAGATGAATGGAAGTGGGTGAAATTATGTTCAAATAAACCCAGGGTTCACAGGGCTTAAATTTAACCAACATTCATCTTTTGGAATATGGGAAAGCAATGGAACGAAACTTTATCCGGAAAACTCCCCCTGAACAAGATTCGAACTCAAGATCTCCTAAATGCGAGGCAGATACCCTATGGGCTACCACCACACCACAAAGGCGGGCCGACGAAATTCATTTTGGTGGCTGGACATTACTATAGGTAAAATCTACATTATGTACAGACATGGAAAACTTTCTGTTTGGTGGATTTACCTGAGGACCAATTCCAAGGCGGCACTTTAAGCTTTAGATATTGTTAATGATTTAATGTTAAATTTATTGTTAGATTTTGAAAATAAAAGCCAATTGGCTCAAGTCTGCGAATTCGTAATCTGGTAAGAAGATGTTAGCTAGTGCCCGCCCCTAAAATGATTCGCATTGGTACTATACTATAGCGTTAGAGGATAGACGTACCATTACTGCTATTGGTACACAAATATAAAGTTTTGAAAAAAGAAGTTTGTAAAAATGCAGACAAAAGGAGTGTCATCATGGTATCATCACACTGAACAATACTGAGTATCTGGAATGTGCTAAAGTTTAACACCATGGACCCTTCATCATACAACTCTAACTTAGCACCTTTTCTTTTGCTTCCAAAAATGAAAGGTAAACATGTATGGAATCATTTTTATGTTATCAGATAAAGCAGTGAAACATTATAAAAACCTGATTTCAGAAGTGCCTTAGGAGGAATGGTATCATTGCTTTAAGGACTGATTTCATCGAATGCAAAAATATATTGATATTAAAGGAGAATATTTTGTAAAACAATAAAATCATTTTAAAATTTCAAAACTATGTTTGTTTGATTTAATAGGTACTCTCGTACCTATATCAAATTTAAGAGGTGAAATTCACAGAATTTACATATTTAATTTCTTCTGCAGGAATGGCTGCACAACATATCTTTTAGACAATGTTGTGCATTTAACTGATTATAGTATATATTGCTGCCCTATTTGTTTACTTTTCCCATTTTTTGGTCTGATTTTAACACTAAAACCTTATGACAAGTATATGAAGATGGTAACAATGTATTATGCATGATGAAAGTAATACATTCGGTTAGAAAAACTGATACAAGTGTAGTAGAAGGCACTGCAGTTTTTGAGGTGGACTTCAATACAAAGTAAGTTGTGTCCGTTGATCCGTTTTTTTTTCCGCTAAACATGAAAACTTATCTAAGCATGGCATATTAGATACATAATTATTTACTTTAATGAGCTGTACAGCAAACGATGAGCTAATTAATGGGTACCCTCGTATATTACACGATTGCTAAGAAAGTGTCATTTTATTTAAGTAGGTACTCCTATCGAAATTCCAACCTCGCTTTACGTTCAGTCGTAAACATTTCGCTTGTAAAAAACGACTGCTTAAATATTTTTTTTAAAATTAAGCAAGGCGTTGATGCAGTCAGTAATAAATAAAGTCCAGAAAACTCATATGGTACAAAGAAATCGATGGAAATTGTTCTTCAATATTAGGGTGTGTAGGACAAGATTTCAAAAAGTAGAGCCAGACTGAAAGAAATGCAATGCCACAACCGGATTTCAACCACGGATCTCCCTGTTGCTCTTAACCATTGAGGTACCATGGTAATATGCCAGCATGACATTACATTCTCCAACTAACTTGTTTTACCGGTAAACCACTAGAAGATCTCATACAAAATGATATGCGTAACTTCATTATGGCGACATAACTATGTTGTAAGTACAGACGTGCGCAAATTATTAGATTCATTCATGTTTTTTTTTTTTTTCTTTTTTTACTTGGCTTCAGTTTAACATTCAAAATAATAGTTATTTACCGCCGTAACCTATTTCAATTTGTCGTAATTCTTTTCCTTGCTATAATATGAAGCATATTCAATGAAATTTTTCTCTTAATAATAGCTGTTTTTCCCTTATAGTAATATGATGGTAGCTCTGAATTAAGAGCAGCCATTTTCTTCATGTCTGTTTATCCAACTGTTTGGTGATATTGCTTTCATTTGGTGAATGTAGTAACTGAAGATTGTTAATATTTCCATTTATTGTGTTTTATGGCTAATATATCCTCAGTAATTATTATTAATTGACCTCAAGCCAGGTAACATCGTGTATCTTATCCTTAGCATTCACATTGATTCAAAAGTGAGGTTATGGGTAAAACTGCTGACTTATCCCCAAGGAAAGTAGTTGTAACTGAGAGTCTTTTGAAGGAAATTCTTTATCCACAACATGAAATAGCTAAGAAATTGTGTATTTCACAAAAATCTGTTAGTCGCATTAATCAAGCTTTAACATTCGGTGAGACGTTGACCCCACAAAGGGATGGAAAATGTGGGAGCAAAAGAAAGTAAGGATGCAAAGAAAACTTGTGCAGGTGGTAAAACAAAATAGAAGAGCAGCCAGCAGCCTCAGTAGTCAACTAAAGCAGTACGGTACAGAAATATCAGCCTCAGTAGTTCGCAGAAGATTATGTGAAGCAGGTTTACCAGCACGCAGGCCCCGTAAAAAGGCTAAACTGACACCTGCAATGGCAAAAAAAAAAAAAAAAAAAAAAAAAAAAAAAAAAAAAAAACGTTTAGAATGGGCCAAAGAGATGCAAAAACATCCAGTGGAATTTTAGAGAAATTTAAATAGTATTAAAATTGTATATAGCATAAAATTAAAATAAGTACACGTAAATTGTATGGAAATAAAGTAAACAGCCTAAACTTTGTTTCTCTCATTGCTGGTTTTGTTATAATATCTTTGAGCAAGTTTAAAACTGTTTAATATTAATAGAGGTTCTTATTGTTTCAGGTAATTTTCTCAGATGAATCCATGTTTAAAGTATGTGAAGAGAGCAGCCGGTATGTGAGGACAGATAAAGAAGCATTTTCCCCTCAGTGTGTCGATCAAAGAGTAAAGCACCCATCAAAAATGGTCTGGAGCTGTATGTCTGTCCATGGACCTGGAAGATTATACAAAGTTGTAGGATCTATGGAGCAGAAAAGTATAAAACTGTATTAGAAACAAGACTATTTCCGGAAAGTAAAGAGTAGTTTCCAAATGGTGATTTTGTGTTCATGCATGACAGTGCTCCCTACCATAGAGCAAAATCTCTAACCTAGTTGCTCAAAGAAAACAATGTAAAAGTACTACCATGGCCGGGGAATAGCCCTGATTTAAATCCAATAGAGAATCTGTGGGGTATTGTTAAACAGAGACTGAAAAAATTGAAAATAACAAAAGTTCAGCTTATTGAGGGCCTGATAAGCAATGAGCACAGAGATGAAGAAATAAAGGAAAAGTGCTCCACCCTTGTAGAGAGCATCCTAAACGCATCAAAATGGTAATAAAGGCTAAAGGAATGCATAGAAAATACCAAGAGTTGAAAAAATATTTTGTAATATTATTTCTGTTAAATATAAAATAAACGGTATATGTTAAAAATTTCACCATTGAGTCTAGTAATTTGCACACGTCTGTACTTAAATCCCAAGCTTCATAGTTCACACCGCTAATAGGTCAACTGATGGAAATTAATTGCTCCTCCGCACTATGTAGAACAAAGTTTCGAAAGAACAAGGATAATGACATGGTAGTTCAATGGCTATGGTGACGAATGTCTGGTAACTCTGCACCATTTCACCCATTTTATTCACCATCCGATACGACTTGACGTTGGAGGACGTAAATTACAACAACAAAAGGGCTATGGCATTGAATGTTTCAGTCTGGCTCTAGCTTTCGAAACCTCTTCCGAAGCAACACGTGATATAATGATGGAGAGTGAAGTTCCTGTTATGTTGATCAAGGATATGGCTTCGATCCTGAACCTATATTGACGTCCTGGCATTTGTGGCATTTAAGTTTTGTAACTGTTGCTGCACTACTTACCTGGTAATTTAGGCGCCACTCTCAGGTTTTTCTTTTCCGCAAGCGCTTATCACCTCAGCTTCTAAGTAACGACCTTGTGTTCTGCTACATGCTTAAGTTACTTAGACATTATGTGCCAAAATATCCCAGACTGGAGCTCGTACATACTTCCAAGATTAACAGTAGAGCAAATTTTCAAAAACTGTTATATGACTTCAACGGTATTTCACCTACAAGGTAACTGGTCTGTAATGCTTTTGAGTTAAATATAATGCAATGCAAACGAAGAGGCTTTATCGGCCATTTACAATAACAAAACAAAAATCAAAATAAAATAGCGTTTTGGTATATCATATCAAAAACCTTTTAAATAAAACAATTAGGCAACATGGTGAAACATTTCCATGTAAACAATTGTTTCTATAAAACAATTCTATAGTAATCAATGTTGCCTTTGATAATATTTCGGGAAGAATGACACACCGGACTGCTTAGTATCCATGTTTATTTGGATTCAGGCAGCCTGCTCGCCTCTCTATGTGGTAGAAAGTCTGCTTCACGTTCAAGAAGTCCCAAGTTCTAATCTTGGTCAGGGTAACTTATTTGGATTAGATTTTCTCCGGACTGCTCCCTTATCCTCAAAGATGAATGTCGGGTAACTCTTAAGTTCTATGAACAATGGGTTCATTTGAGTATCATGTTATTCATTTCATTCACGTCCGATATGACTAAATGTCGGAGGACGTTTTTGTTTAAGAAAACGTCCAGTAGACCTAACAATTGATTTCTAATGACTTTGTGATTTTGTGAATACATAGTTCTTTGATCTTAAATGAGAATTAAATTAGAAGTATGAATGTCAATAATTTAAAAACCAGTTGCATTCATATACATTCTCTAGCCATAATAAAAAACTTGTGTTATACATACGAAGTAAGATTTTAAGTAAAATATTATTAGTACTGGATGTGTTGTGGAAAAAAGCAGAAGCGTAATGGTAAGAGGAGGCTTCCAGGTGATGCCCATTTACTCTTCTTAATCATTAAAGAATCACAAGATCAGCCACCGGAAAATGGAAATCGTCTCATCGTGCTTGATGACGTCACCATATCACCCGCACATACAGTCCACATCGGCTTGTACTACGACATCCCCTCCCTCTTCGTAAAGTGTGAAAATGATAATTCCTTCGTTTATATAAAAAGACGGATTTGGATATAGTATCAAAGACATTGAAAGTACCGAAGATTATCTACTACAAGAGCAAAAATTTACTGTTTAGAATATTGTGATAATGTAATTTATGCATATAATATTATTGTAATTCTCTCCAATTCAGCGCATTTTATAAATAATTGTTTAAATGATCATGTAATATATTTAAAACTTGATGCTATAAGAAATTCAAAACGTCTATTGCCCTATATTGAAAGACACTTGAATAATTTAAATGAATCCTTTAAAGTATATAGCTATTCAGGAAGTAGGAAAGGGAGAAGGAAAATGATGCTAATGTATAATGAAATCAATAAAAGAGAGTTATGGAATATCAACTTGGTTTATTATTCTTAAAAGTATCCTATTTCAACCATTCACAAATAAAAGCATTATTCTTATTTTCAAATACAAATAATAGCAATAGTCTAATTTGTATACAAATAGCTATATGATTGCATCACACGAGAAAGCGATTTGTAGGTAAACACTTGATCATGCACGATCAGGCAGTACAATGATGTTTGCTTCGGTATAAGTGTAGATGCTTGAATCTCGAGTCTGATGTTCACGGCTCCATTTATAGCTTCTTCGGGCTGATGAGAATAGTCTATCACAAATAACGGTGCACTTGCAAGGAAATCCTTTCTCGTCAAGACATTTCATATAATGATGCAAATTTATCATTTCCAAAATCCAAGTTCAAATAGTGGTAGGGATAGCAGTCACTCTTGAGAAATAATCTGAGATTACTGGTGTTGCAGTGATCAAACTCGGAACTATTCTTTGTTAAACTTACCATTCTTGCAGTTTGCGCTCCAACCTTAAACGAAGCGTGGTTGTTTCAAGCTGTTGCCACATTCCAAGTGCATGATTCAGCATCTGGCACTGCAGGCAGGGTGTAAAAATCCATGGAGCGAAAGGCGATATGTAGAGGTGCATCAGCCTTGACAATTTTAAGGTTGTGAACCATTTTATTTTCAGAAAGTCGGATCACAGGCATCCTCCATTCGATTCTAGTCAGCTTATCATTAGGGAAGTCTCCAGCTGATGCCTGAACACAGTTTTTAGAATCCTTGGATTTATGAGAATTAGTTCAAACTTGCTATTATCAGCTCCTTGTGGTCATAGCAAAACTACGTAGCATTGATAGAGGTACTATGGTATTAAAGGTCGCATTTGTAGGATATACTATGTCAAGTTCTTCTCCAGGATAGGTCCAGCCAGCATTCAACAGACGACTGACTCCAGCGGGTTGAACGACACATAATTTCGTATGGTTGTAGTAAGACAAGAATTTCTCGTTATTTCAATAGTTGTACCATTCGTATCTAGCCGAATTTCATCAAATATGAATGCCATGGCGTTATTGGTGAGTTGCACTGTAGTAGAGGGCTTTCCGTCTGGCTTGGTGAGAGACCCCTCAATGTGAAGAATACTTCTGTTAGGTAACGTATAAACAGGCCGGATGAGTTATACGGAAGACAAGCATGCTCCTCCTCCTTGGGGACATTGTCATCGAAGGATGGAATCTCTGACATGTTTAAGATGTCCATTATAGCACTTTATAGTCGGCTAGTCGGCTGCTGGAGAGAAAGTACGCTTGCAATGCGCACCTTATCACGGCGTTTGCAATGTCTCTTAAAATGTATTGCCATTGCGCCGCATTTACACTCTTGTAGTTATAATATCGTTTCTGAAGTTGATCGGAGAGTCCCGTTGGTCCACCACGCGCAACGTGATCTCGTCTATACACTCTGTATCTATCACTGGTAGATATATCAGATTCGATGGTTCTTAAGAGATCTGAAATTCCGTAGGCACATAAGGGAAGAACTCGCAGAGCGAGTGTCCACTTTTACCATCGGTGAATGAACCTGTTGCAATACTAAACTCGATGGTATGATGCTCACTTTAAATATATTCACAAAGTCCTCAGATTCATGCACTTCACCCGCAGGATTAATTTTATTGGTTGCGAATTCTAGAAGCGATCCTGTGGAGTTGTCCTTAGTAAAATCAGTTGTACAAGGACACATAATAACTGCTTTCATTGTATTATTATCAGATTTTATGAAGACATCGTCAATCACTCCTAGTTTATCCTTTCGAAATGAGTTAATATCACCAATCTCATAGGTTCCATGTGGGTTTACAATGGTTTCAGGATTACCATCTCGTATGTAATGTAAATGATGATTGCTGGCAGGGGCCGCGCCATGGCTCAGTGGTTAGACCGCTTGGCTCTCACCAAGGCGGCCCGGGTTCGATCCTAGGCGACCGCAAAGTGAGATTTGTGGTGGACAACATGGTGCTGGGGCGGGTTTTCTCCGGGACCTCCGGTTTCCCCCGCCATCTCATTCCACCGGTGCTCCATCTTCATTTCATGTATCATCAGTGTCACCGCCTGCGGTGCCGTATGTAGTAAAAGCGGGCGGTAAACACTACACACTGATTGCTGGCATCTATGTTTGGTATCAATAGAAGGTTTCAAAATTCAGTAAGGCAATCTCATAATGGGCGGCACGATCGAGCTGAAGCGGAGGGTTTATATGTGATAAAATAACTGCATCTGATCCGCTTACTGTAACAGTGTAGCCCATCTTTAGAATGGTGCAGAAGGTAAAGGTGTTTCTCCATTTTCAGGCTTGTCAAGGTTAACAATAATCCTTTACTTGAAAAGAGTTTTTGAAGCTAGTATGTCAACGATATATACTCCTCTAAGGTAAGTAATCTAATTATTTAGCATACATTTCGATGGTACCTAGGGCTTCTTGCGGTATTAGTAAAGCCCATTTCAACAGTTTTGTCTTTTCTTGCATTTAGATCCATTGTTCTTTAAATTCTTCACAATTTCAGAAACGGCCGCCAAAATCATTTGTAAAGATCTTCCTTTCCTCTTCTTAGTCATCTCTTTCCCTTGCCTCTTTTTAAGGTCTTTTCCTTTAGTTTCAATGGCCTTGTTATGTCTTGCCATTTCTGCAAGCTGCATATCAGTGGACTTCTTGTTGACTGCAGAGGTATTTGAGCAGCGCATTCACTGCAGCGCCTAAAGTGGAAATGATGAGTATAAGAAGTAAAACTGCTCCTCTCATCTTTCGTTTTCCAGCACCTAAGGCAACCCTCCGTTTCACATTGCAGCTATCTGGCTTCCAACCTCTCGCCGAAAGTGGAGTCGGACGAATGAATGCCTTTCCAAGCCTTCTCTACAAGAACTTTATCAGCCAAATGCCTCGAAACGGTATTCTTGTGTTCAGAGTAAGCGGTGTCGTGTTCCTTGCACGCTTCGTCTAATTGGTTGATTCCAAGATCTCCTCACTGCAAACGCTTTTGTAGTTTTGTACCAGGTCCACAGTATGTATATCCTGGTAGATGAACTTCAAATGGTAGCTAATTAATTATTGAATTAATTAACCCAGGACCACGCTGACGTGATGGCGACCTTCCTCTTCAAGCTCCCATGATATACTGATCAATCTTTATAGATTATGACCCTGTTTATTCGATATCTTTATCAATCAACTGTTTAATATTTACATGATTTTCTTACAGAAAGTATATAATCGCAATGCATGTCTTTTATAACTTGGATGTTAAGATGGAGGTTGTCAAGCAAGGGTGTTCTTTTCCTATCACTGTATTACATATCGAAAGCTAATTTAGATGTAATGGACATGGAAAACTGTTTCATTCTAATGTTACAGCCTAGTAATGTATCTTAGGAAACTCACATGCTGGCGAAACAAAAATATTACTCAATATGTTGCTACATGACAATGGACGTCGGTTTGAAAACCTATATATTTATTGAAAGTCTCTCTACCAACCAAAGTATCAATACTTACTGAAAGTGCTTGAAAACATTGATGGAATACAAGTGAATACATTCAGTGATGGAGAAGCTTTATGCAACCTTCGGAGGTTAAAGAAAATTCTGTCTTTATATTTGATAATGTCATTACTGAAAAGCAGGTGCAGATTACAGCTTTTACAGCAAGGGCCGACATCGCAATGTTGACTCTGTATATCTAGCTCAATCCTATGCTAAAGTGCCACAACATTTAATTCGTGATAACACAAATATGATTTTATCCTTCAGACAGGAAACTTAAACTTGAAGCATATTTATGATGATTATGTAACCCAGTTTGGGCGAGTCCTTTGAAAGGAAGACCTTTTGTTGTGATAGTTCCAGAGTTTCCCATGAATTGGGGACATAATAGAAATGGATTATATATTAAAGTAGATAAAAATGAATATGTTCATTCATAGATCAACATGAGCATCGACAGGTTTGGCTCGCAAACAAGCGCGGCAGCTAGAAAAATACTCGATCGATACATAATAAATAGAGATGGCCAGAGAAACTACCAATTCAAGAACAAGAGACTGTGCAACGTTCAGGATCCTGAAGAAGATAAAGATGCTTCAAATAAAGTCTATGTGGACACAATTGAGAATAGGATGCACAATTTCACACAACGAAATTTCAACGAAGTTGAGGTAATGGCTGAGATGATAAGTGAGTTAAGTGAGAAAATGGATAGTTTGGAAATAACGATAAGAACAAAAATTTCAAATATATGCTCTGCGATCAACATCTACAGTCGCGAATTCCTTCAAATCTAATTTAGAGAATAAGAAGGGAATTTCATTAGATGCAATAGTAAACACTTTATTGGATGGGTACAATACACAGAGTAATCAAATTTCAGCTTAAGAACAATCAAGCAGAGGTCTAAATGGCAATACGGCGATCTGTGTCAAAGAATTCCAAAAAGGTTCGCAGTAATATGAGAGTGAAATCGTTCAATTAAAAACTAGAATAAAGATGTAAAGTAAGACTATTGATGTTCTGAGAAGTCAAAATGAACGCAAGCGATAAACTGGATGTTATCCGTAATCCTAAATCATATGCAAAATGGATATCAAAAGTATAAGGCTGAAGGAGTCTGTAGCTCTAAGAGCTCTGAAAGGAACCAAGATCGAGACTTAACATGTTGAGTCCGAAGCTTTGAAGCCTGTAAATAAACCTGTTGAAGAAATTCTGGATAAACAATAAAAAAAACGATGCCTCGGTGATGAAAAATGGAAGTAGCAATGGACATGCTACTACTTCTACCTACCTACACAAGGTACGCTCAAAGGATAAGTTTGATACAACATACACTATACGATACGAAGGTGGCAGATATATGCTGGGTAATCAAGACATTAATTTCATAAATGACTGAATCCGGATTGGGGATGCTACATATGAGTCTACCCCCGGTTTGAACGAGCTCATCTTTAAGGATTTTTCCGAGATATCAGCCTACACAAGTGAGGACTTGGATACTTACGCACAGATGAGAGATACACTATCAATGAACAGGATACAAGCAACAGGGATGCTTGAAATCTCGAAGGTCGTATAAATATACTAATATAATACGCCCTCTTGCTAATAAACATTGAGGACTTGGTAAGACGTGGAAGCAGCATCATTCTGAAAAGAAGATAGATTACATCTACTGGAAAAACCCCAACACCTTAGTTTATTTATTTATTTTAAATTTACGTTCTCCAGCCTTAAGTCATATCGGACGATGAATGAAATGGGTGAAATGATGCTTAAATGAGTCGGCATCCATGGAGCCGACATTCGTCTTGAAGGATAAGGGAAAACCCCGGAAAAACCTTATCCAGGTAACTCACCCTGACCGAGATTCGAACTCGGGACTTCTTGAACGTGAGGCAGACACGCTACCATCCACACTACCGAGGCGGGCCCAACACCTTAGTGAACAGGCTGACTCCTCATTGCATCAAGAGACGCCGGTAATAATAGCCTTGAGCAAGAAATTGAAGAAATCACACGAGAGCTAAAAACATCTAAAGTTATAACATGCCAGCCAATCAGAATAAAGCTAAAGAGATTCATGCTGGAACAAGAAGGAACTTCTTAAGCCGGAAAATAGTTAGCAAGGGACTGAACGACTTTTTACAAATTAGCTTGATTGAAATGCCATATGCAAGAATTAAAATAAATCAAACACATACTGGTTGCAATCAACTTCTACTCGAAAATGGCTTATGTAAGGCCTTTAAATGACAAGACTGGAGTTAGCGTTGCGAAGGCTATGAAAGATATACTACAAGAATTGGAGGCGCCACCCAGGAACGTTCAAAGTGAGAATTTTATAAGTTCTTTAAAAACTTAATGGAAATGTATAATATTAACCATTACAGTACCATGTAAAGGGAAAGCTGCAGCTGTGGAATATTTAATTCGATCCTTGAAGAATATAACCAGTATTATTCTGAAAAAAGGATTTGAATCTAACTGCAGTGTTGAAAACTTTCAAGTTCATTGCGTAAAGCGTACCAATCCAGCTACATGCATGCTTAAGGACAATAGTGGTGAAGTGATAAAAGGAGCGTTTTATAGACAGGAACTAAAAAGGGCTAGCTATCCCAATACTTATTTAATAGAAAACGTTTTACGGAGGCGTGGAAATAGGATTCTTGTTAAATGGTACGGATTTCAAGGTTCTGAGTGGATAAATAAAGACAAATGCAACAAAAGGGAATCAATAAATGAATATGCTTTTCTGTGCAAAATATTTGAGTTTTATTTTATAAAAAGAAATGTTATATACACATCATCGAAGGAAAATTTATATTTACAATTTTATACAATTAAAAAGCCTCATATATACAATTGAGGCAAAAATTAAATTTACAATATAACAGAATACACTGTAAATAAAAAAAAACTCATGTGATTAAGGGAAAAATTGAATTAACACAACGGAATACAATATAATTAAAAAGCCTCATATATACATAATAGAGAGAAAACATATATACAATATAATTGGATTAAAAACCACATATACATACATATACATCATTGAAAGAAAGCACTAACAATTACCAGGTGATTTCAGAGAATCATGACCCCATGCAAGTGTACAATGGCTCCCTTCCACGCACTTCCTCTTGTCTTCATTCTCATGCAATGCTACTTTATTGCTTTCAATAGTTGCAATTTTGTGTTTATCGGTCCCAAAAGTATGCTACAGTATATATAATTTCCTATGTATGTCTTCAAAACATTTAAAATAATAATCGAATTCTATTGTTTGCATTCCCCATTGGTGACACCTTTGGTCTTCTTCACAAGCTGACCTTCATATCTGTAGGCATACAACTTTGCGCGCAGTCCAATATACTCGCTCACAGTCTTGCCACCCAATTCGTCCACGAACAAACCGATTACCTTCCTATTGGCTTGCTTAATACCATATGCACTGTCCTTTTCAAAATTTGAGGTGTCGAAATATACTGGGTTATTTATAATGAACTTACAGATATCGGTAGTCGTTTCAAAGATAAACGAGTCCGTATCCGTATAATTCAATGTCAATGCCATTAAATTAGGCTTAGGCTTCATAACACTAAAAAATCATAGAAATGTCCAAATGTCCAAAATAGCATGAACTATGTAAATCGGTTTATTCACAATTACTTCCTCCCTGGCCAGTTCAATGCCCACTAATCTTCTTCGAAGATGTCTCTTTTCCAAAATGTCGGTCTGGCAATGAGTTTCTTGGCTTGTTTCCACTGGCTGAGGATCTTAAAATCCGTATGTTTTCGGATATTCTCAATAAATTTACCATTTACAGCGTTATTCATTTTTTCCCGCAAGTTCTGGCCAAACTTAAGTCTTGTTCCGAGACCTCTTCGCAGTATTTAAATCTACGTACGTCTTTAGCCAGTGGGATTGCCTGTACGTCAGCACTCTGTGAATATGTCTCACAGTCAGGCCATTTTCAATGCACCGCTGCAGGGTTCTGTCGTACAAGACATATTTGCATTCATCCTCTGGCGTTGCTAGCAGTTTCTTGTATTGGATCGTAGTCTGAGCGCAGAAAAGAAGTTCATTATGGTTGTCATGAATATGAGCGGGATATTGAAGGTCGCCATCCAAGACATATCCAACATCGGAATCAGATGGGACTGTCATAAAATCTACAGTGCTAATTTCATCTCTGGTCACCCATCTGAGATCACAGTAGGACATTGCTGAAACCATACTTTGGCCGCACAAGTTGTTGAAGTCCCAATATGAGAGGAAGTTCAATGGTGCACTCTGATCGAAGGTTTCCATGTACATGTGATTGGCTTTGAAATAGCGCTTCAACACCGTGCATAAGCCTTCTCGGATCATAACCTCGAAGAATTCCAGCATACTCTTATCATGAATTAATGAGAGTCCCACCTTTGTCGACTTCAACATGGCGTCGAAAGCAACTCCTGGAAACGTATAAAACCACTCTAGTTCGAGCTTATACATGTCCAATAAGAGAATTCTGAATTTCTAAAAAAATATACAAGAGCAGAACATCTGTTTACAGATATAAATCGCTGTATTTTGCAAGGTTTTGGATCTTAAAGGAATCCCAGACCTTCACAGTATGTCAATACTCCTCCTTAGGAGGTAGTTGCGTCTCTTCCAGTTTTTAAACTGATATTACATAGTCACAGGGGAATATCCCCTTCGCTGTGAAAAAATTAAACTGCTTATTATCACGGTATTCGGCCCTGGTCAGCTTAAACTCATCTACCTCAAGCATATCAGCAAGCTCTGTTATACCTTAGACATGTAGGTAGTTTTATATATGAGGCGTGCAGAGGGTCATAATTAGAGATGCTGATCACCAGACTGTACGGCAAACAAAGTTTTCGATGAATCTCACCCCTCGAATTTAGATATATTTTCCAAAATTTCTTCTAACATTGCATGGAAATTTTGATTGGCTCTAACCTTGGTTCTTTTAACAGCGGAGGATTCGGACATGTCATCAATGGCCTGAGGTCTCTTCAAGGTTGATGGAATTGAGGTGCCAGGATTGCACATTTCCCGACGCTTGCTAGCCTCAGCGTTCTTAGTGGTAGTTTCCACTCCCTTGGGAGCGAAATGAGTCATTGTTGGCCTCTCTTGCAATTGAGCTGCAGATCCTGAAATGCCAAAAAGACGCATTAGTAGAAGTGGTAGCATAATATTAAAATTCAGTTTTTCTAAACTTCTAACACTTAGTCTTCTTTTTTCGTACAATCCGTTGTACCTACAACACATAATAAGTAAACAATTGACTAACACTTACAGCTTGTTCTTTTTCCACAACCCTTGTATAACACATAACAAGTAAATATTCGGAAATTAATTGTTCTTTCACACTGGCCGTGTGCAGGCTAAAGTATGGATAGATAGAGCCAGACTGCAAAATTCAATGCCATAGCCGGGATTTGATACACGGATCTTCTGGTTTCCATCCAGCCACTCTAACCATTGAGCTACTAAGGCCAACGTGCCGATATGACATTAAATTCTTCAAATGACTCGTATTTTTCCAAACACACGAGATTACTACCTTAATGGTGACTTACAACATGTAAGGATGAAATCGTGGATCAAATCCCGGCTATGGCACTGAATTTTTCAGTCTGGCTCTATCTTTCCAAGTAAATATTACCTTATTTCATAAAGCTTGCTTTTTCCCCAAAACTCCTTATATCTATAACACATCATAAGTAAATATTTGACTAACACTTACAGCTTGTTCTTTTTCCACAACCCCTTGTGCCTATAACGCATGACAAGTTAAAATTCCCTTATTTCTTAAAGCTTACTCTTTTCTCACAACTCCTTGTACCTACATCAGAAAAGGAGACATTCCCTTATATCTTAAAGTCTACTTTTCCCACAACCCCTTGTACCTACATCGCATAAAAAGAAAACATTCGACTGACACTTTAAGTCCACTGTTCCCACAACACCTTGTACCTATGCGTTATAATAAGTAAACAATTGACTAACACTTAAAGCCTGCTCTTTTCCCACAACCCTTGTACCTATAACACTTAACAAGTAAATATTTACTTATTTCATAAAGCTTGTTCCTTTTGCACAACCCTTATACCTGTAACACATAACAAGTACATATTTCCTTATTTCTTATAGCTTGCTCTTTTCCCACAACTCCTTGTACCTATAACACACAAGTAAATATTTCCTTATTTCTTAAAGATTGCTCTTTTCCTGCAACCTCCTGTACCTATAGCACATAAGTAAACAATTGACTAACACTTAAAGCTTGTTCTTTTCCCACAACCCCTGGTACCTATAACACATGCAATTAAACATTTCCTTATTTCTTAAAGCTTACTCTTTTAGCACAACCCCTTATACCTATATCACATAACAAGACATTTCCTTATTTCTTAAAGTCTATTCTTTTACCTCAACCCCCTGTACCTACATCACAACATAAAAAGAAAACATTTGACTAACACTTAAAGTCTACTCTTTTCCCACAACTGTTTCTACACTTTAAATTAAGGAAACAATTGACTAACACTTACGGTTTGTTCTTTTTCCACAATCCCTTGTACCTATGACACATAACAAGTAAATATTTCCTAATTTCTTAAAGCTTGCTCTTTTCCCACAACTCCTTGTACCTACATCACATTAGAGACATTTCCTCATTTCTTAAAGTCCACTCTTTACCCACAACCCCTTGTTTCTACACTACAGGAAAACACTTTACTAAGACTTAAAGTATACTTTTTCTCGCAAACCCTTGTACCTACATCACATAAGAAAACGTTTGACTAACCTTAAACTCTACTCTTTTCCCACAACTTATTGTACCTACATCACATAACAAAACAACATTTCCTTATTTCTTAAAGTCTAATCTTTTCCCGCAAACCCCTTGTAGCTACATCACATAACAAGAAAACATTTGACTAACACCTAAAGTCTACTCTTTTCTCGCACCCCCTTGTACCTACATTACATAATAAAACATTTGACTAACACTTAAAATCAACTGTTTTCCCACAATCCCTTGTACCTATGACTTATAATAAGTAAATATTTGACTAACACAGATTGCTCTTTTCCCGCAACCCCTTGTACCTATAACAAATAAAAATTAGTATATTAAATTGTGTAAATACATTATACAAATTCTTACCTCCATTCAATAATTCATCGTTTGTGTCCGCTTGGTGCGGAGGTGAAATGGGGTAAGTCAAGCCCGCATAATCCTTTGCATTCCACAAATGTCTTGTTCCTCCACCAAGGTATGTGACTAGATGCTAAACTTTACCTAAAATAAGGATAATGACCATTCTCATACAAATTAACGTAAAAGTTAATTTAATGTTTAAGTTTTTAAAACATGTTAGAAATTCAGGCATTTTAATTCAGGCATATGTTGTTCAGCAATAGCTGTGCACGTATCCAACTGAGGTTCTGTCTCGTGCCCCTCGTGCCCAGGGCCAGGTTTCGGACGGAGTCCTCCATTGCGGGGGTCCAGACGTCCGATAGAGGTTGTAACAGGGAGGAGACATTCTCCAGCTGTTGGCTTATTGGCTGATAAGGATTTTCAAAGATCGCTCTGAGCGAAGCCTTATAGATAGCCATCTGCATGCGTTGATAGGCGTCTCTGATTTCAGAGCTCCAGTATGCTACAAGAGAGTTCATTTGTTTAATAATAATAATAATAATAATAATAATAATAATAATAATAATAATAATAATAATAATAATAATAATAATAATAATAATAATAATAATAATAATAATAATAATAATAATAATAATAATAATAATAATAATAATAATAATAATAATAATAATAATAATAATAATAATAATAATAATAATAAATATTTTAACTATATACCGCCAATATGTAAGTTACATTTTTAGTAGTGCAAACATTCTAATTATAAAGACAGGAGCAAGAAATGTGTTTAAAGAACTTGGAAAATTAATTTAAATAACTTTAACCCTAACTTTCCAACAATATTTAACTTCCATAAAATTTTAAAATAAATGTGCGCACCTTTTGCGTTAATATCGAATATTTTCTGTGAAAAACTTCCAATACATTACACGTTTTATAACCGCCTCTACATGCATGTAACGCACACAGAATAATTAAAATTAATAACTCGCCAAAGGATTAAGAATCTAGGAAATTCTGATATTTAAGCGTTAAAGGATTTGAAGATGCCATATTTTTTCAAAGTATTCATAAAACGACTGAGTTACATAGCGAAGGAATATATTTTAAGTAGAAGTAAATATTCTTAATGGCTTACTAGACATTTTCAAATGAAGTGATTTATCACGACTAGCACAAAGCAGAGTGCAGAAAATACGATCGTGAAGGTGTCGATGCACAGAAGAATCTCTTGCAGTGAAGACATCTGGTTTATTTCGCTTATTTACACCGATTGTAAACATCATAACCACCCCCTCCCAATTAACCTATTTTAGCGCATGTGCGTTCTGTTTTAAATGAGGTTGCATGATTGGCTATTTTTATTTTTCAGAGCCGCCATGATTGGTTCCTGAAATGTTATTTTGTTTCATTGGCTGAAAAGAAACTATTGTTTTCTCATATCGGCACAGAGGGGGTATATACCATTAAGCTACGAACTAAACATATTCGTGCGTGGATTTTGACACGTATACATTTCTCATCTGGTATTTCCGGCTCATTATTTTTTGGAATTTTCCTCTTGTCAAAACATAAAAGTACAATAGCATGATGTATACTTCCTGTTAAGAATCCATAATACATTATCATTCACCTTGGGAGTTAAGATATAAGTCAAAATGCACATTACTTTACAAAGGAATGAGAAGACTGCATTCGAATGAATACATGTTTCTTAAATGAGTGTTTTAAAAGATAGACAAAATACTTTGTTGTATACTAAACGAATATTGGAGATGTCTGTTAAAGATTCTCAGGAACAACACGTTATTCCATAATAACAGCATTGATTTTGCTTACGACTGAAACAGAACACATATTATTACACAACTGGCGCTTAGCCGCCAGATTGCCAACACTTACATAACCCTATTGCCAACATTTACATACAAGTTATTAAATACAACTGTACTCAAAACACGAAACTTTAACACTATGCCGCTAAAAATTATTATTCTCGAAAAAAGGAAGAACTTGTGAAAATATCGTTAAAAACAAACACACTTGCCTCTGGTCATATCCAATTAACCTTGAGTCGACGAAGCGGTAATAAAGCAGCTAAAATTAGTAGTCAACGAAACGGGAATGTACGCATGTAAATATACTATGGCATCCCTTTGTTCGAGAATCCCTATTTTTCTTCTACTACTATATATACATAGTGCAATGTTTTGAAGCCTGTGAAACCATACGATTCATTACCCCTTTCTCCAATGGGGCGGTCCAGTGTGGCGGTGTAGCTAGTAGATGAAGGTTGGCATTCTCAGAACATGGTAGGCGACCCATATGATATCGGCATACATAGAATCAATTAAGGTTTCGGAAACCTCGCCACAGGGACCAGATGAAGCACCACTCTCATCCCCTATTGCGCTTTTCTGTATGATAGGCTATGCAGTAAGAAACCTTAGTTCATCAGTGTGTTGAAATTGAAACTGAGTTTTTATTTATGGACGCTCTTTAATTATTAAGGTTCTCAGCGTCCCTTCTATGCTGGGCGTGAAAGACCACCTAAATTTCTCAGCGGTTTCTTTATCAGGCTCGGCTCTTTTACGTGTCGTAAATCTACGACATGGGATTACGATTTTATTTCCCTCTGGAAGGAAGCCATGCTCAGCAGTTTTACTCGCGAACAAATCCATTGCCTTGCGTCAGGTTTAAACCTGTGACATCAGAAGCACAGGGTAACATGTTAACCTTAGATCACGGAGGACGACAGCGTTGTAGTGGCAGCATGGTAGCTGGAAGCATCGTGCAATACTACTTAATCCGAATTATTTGTTATATAGCCATGTGCCGTGGCGTAGTGAGAGCGTTGTGCTGCTACGAAATGCGACCGGGTTCGATCCCACCCTTGAGGTGTGCGGATTTTAAGTCTTGGGTATGGGACCGGTGCTCATTGAGCATCGTGAGGAAATTAAGGATCAACGATAGGTAGTGAATCCTGATCAAGAAAGCCAACTTTCCGGCTGCGGGTGCTTGATGCTGACACATCTCCTCCCCGTATAGATTGGATGATCGCCCATCTCTGCCTTGCGTATGTGGACATGAGGCCGACAGTCGGGTTGGCCGGCTCTGGCCCGCTGTTACTCGGCTATTACGCCATGGACTACTTTATTCCTCATAATGCAGCGTACTAATTTCTTTCTTTTTTTCTTACACACGTGGATTAAATTTACTACATCCTTTTTTACTTTGTTTATCATAACCAAATAGAAAGCATGGAAAGTAGACTAATGCATTTTCGACTTCAGAATCACAGATTCATTTATTTTGAGTGTTAAGTCTGTATTTTAATTTCTTACTGTGGTTAACCTTTGCGGTTCCTCGTTCTATATTTATATGTTTATCAGAGCAGTTTATCACTTTCACCTCATTTTCCAACGATAATGAAAAGCATGGGCTGCTTTTAATCACAGTAGTTAAATAAAAGATACCTAACACAACACGCATGAGCACTCGCACACAACTTTTAGTGTTTCTAGTACATTTCCCTTTTAATCGCCTCTGGCAGATAAACAGGCTTACAAGTAAACAATGATTAATGCAATTTTAAAAGTGAACAATGGAAATGGAATGACAATCCTGACAGCCAAATATGATTTTTCGTTCATTTTTACATTGAAAATTGTCGATTAGTACCATATTTGTCATTTATCAAAATAGTATACCTTCTCTTACATGTGTACTTATTACATACTATATATAATATAATAAGTATATATATTTAAGTACATATATATTTAAGTATATATACTTATATATAATTGGGTCAGGAATAGGAAGGAATGAAAAATAACAAACAAGAGAAATGAAATTTTTTGCATATTACTGGATATGCACTCACAGAACATATGAAAAGCAAAGCTATCAGAGAACAACCCGAAATATTTAACTTAGAAGATAAAATTAATAATTACAAACAAAATTGGCACGATCACATACTCACAATGCAGATTATAGACCCGCAAAATAGGCAGTAGAATATAATCCCACAGGAACTAGAGATATTGGAAAACCTTGACGCCGATAGAAGGATAACTTCTCTGCCAGAAGAGGTCAAATTGGCATATCTGGATAAAGATGATAATGATTACTTATTTTATAAATGACCAGACAAGCCCTCTTCACTTTAATGATTTTTACATAACTACAAGAAATACACAAAACACTTGCAACAAAAGGTGTAGAGCGATCTTATTAAAGGTTAAGTTGAATAAAATATTTGTGACCTCCTGAATTTTCCAACAACTAAAGCAACATTTGACATATTAAGTGTCTTTTGTTTCTTAAAGTCCCATGCAAAGCATAAGGGATGCTAAGTGCTGGCTGTTGCCTAAGCCTACACATCCTCCTATAGTAGAAAAATATTTTTGCACTAATAATTTGTTGAGCAAGCCAGAAAGTGAATAATAAGTGACAGAAACGTCGTGTGAAAGTAACACATGATACAAATTATCGTCGAACCGAGACGCTTAAGTTATTGATTCGTCAGTAATGCTGAAGGCGAACTGCTTTTCAATTGGAACTTAAAAGACCAGATAGGTTGGGGAACTCCATTATTCATTGACCACAAGTGATGACCTCAACGCGCGGTTGACCTTGATCCATAACGAGAAGATTTTCCTACCTAGTATATTAAGGTGCATGCACCTTTAATAATGCGATATATGACGCACAACTTTTGCTTTGCTGCCAATCATAGCTTCAAGGATTATAGAAATCAAAACCTGTTTAAACCGGCTTTCATTATTAGGCTGATATGGCTGCAAGGTATTGCAACCTGCAGAAGGGGATTCAATATTTGAAGACAAACATAGCCCTTGAGCTCTTATTTCAGCTGGAAAAAATGGTTCTCTGCATTTTTCTTGGCATCTTAGTTCAAATAGGGAGCAGTATAAAAATTGGTTAACGTGTGAGGCGCTCATTCGGGAGGTTCTGATTTCAGTTTGATCGCTCACTCTGACCTTGGGTTTTTCGTAGTTTTCTCCTGGTTGTTAGGCGTACAAAGATATTGCCGTGGACACCAGAAGGATCGCTGATTGCAAAGGTTGTTCTTCGCACTCTCCAGCTGCGAATAAGGTTTTTATCTAGGATGTGTTGGGAACTTGAGTGCACTATGCTACGGAAGGGATTCGGCACGGAGGTCCAAACTTGCTTTATTGCACCTATGATCACAAGTGGGGTGACCCCGTGAGGGAGGATGAGGCGAGAGGAGACTGAGGGCGGCCGTTGCAAGAAGCCACAACAGTGCAGTGCGGAGGGTCCCTACATTCACCAATTGGAAACTCCATGGCAGGCCAGCACAACCGGCAACCCCTTTGTGGTTCAAAAACGTCTCCATCAGACCGGGTTCGGAGACTGAAGACCGTCTTACCGGAGGCGGAAGCGCTTACCAGGAGTATTTCATCTTGCCATGCAACGCCGAGACTCTCGCCGACACTTCTACCCTGAAAGAGACCACCAGATGAAATGGAGGGACAGGAAATTCGGGGATGTAATTAACTTACCTAGCATTCGCCTGGCTACCCCGGAAAACCCCCGAAAAAAGCCATTGGTCAGGTAGGCTGGCCACGGAAATCGAACCCTAACCTCCCGAATGCGGGCCACAGACGAAACCGCCTGAACCATCCCACTCGTAAGTGTTTGGGACTTCCGCGCGTCCATGTGGCTTGTAGCCTCTAGTTTTTCCTTCATTTCACCTTTCTTCCTGGAGGAATTATAGTGACCACAACAGGTAGAAGTAGATAGTGGTGGGCGAGCTTCCATATTCTTCCTGTCATTATTAATTATTATTAATTATTATTATTAATTATTATTATTATTATTATTATTATTATTATTATTATTATTATTATTATTATTATTATTATTATTATTATTATTATTATTATTATTATTATCATCATCATTATACTATTATATTGTTATGAAATAACCTATGCTGAACGTGCGATAAAACACTTTTTGTATTTTTCGAAATAAAAATGTGTCTATAATAAAATCTACGTAGATCATGTTATGTTGTGTCGATTAAGCTGTAAGACGAGGCTGCAAATTTAGGTCAACTTGCCAAAACTATGATAAATAAGCAGCCATTACTAACATTATGCTATTTAAACAAATATATTTGCTGAAAATTAAAAATAATTTACATATGTTTAAACTGACAGTGCAAATAAGATAAGAGCATGATTGTGAATTTAAATGAAAAGGACATTTTAGCTGTTTTCTAACTTTATGTGAAAAGAACTTCGGCCAGAATTCCAGAAGGCGAATATTGAAATATTAGGCTTAGAAGTGAATTTTAGAAATTGCGTCGCTGTAAATTCTTTTTATATATATATAGTGGAGGGTGCAAGGGCTATGTGTCATTGTAAGCTAATTCAGTGACAGAAAGAGAAAACCGTTGGGATGTGGAAAAATCAGATGAATAGGAGATAAAATCGTCTCCATTTCAGAATTCTTATAACGCGGGCAAATTTCAACCAGTGGATGGGAGGTTGGGTTTAAACCAGAAAACGACGTTTTTAGAGCCGTGAAGACAAAAACCAACCAGAAAAAACGTAGATGAAGAGGTATGGAAGTACAAATGTAAGACGTTTAGCTAAGAAGGGATTTGTTCGAAACTCCAATGGAGATGCATGTGCAGAAATAATAAAGAGGTTGCCATCAATATAATTCGGGGAATCCTACAGTGGAATTATGTGACCGTATGGACGTATATATCTGTGATATTCAGCCAAGAAACACGAATATATTCCGGAATTCGTGAGAGTACATGCGAGTGGTGTGTTGTAAGGCATGGAGGCATATAGAAGAAATGACATAAAAGCGCATGTGAAAGGAAACATATGTAGTATTAAATAGAGATACTATTTCTAGGGGAAATAAGACAGTTTTTTATTAATTAATGTGAAAGTACAGACGGATAATATCTAAATTAAGTAAACAAAAATCTAATAGGCAGTGAAGATTCCTATCTTTCGTCTGCTCCACGACCTGGGTCCACCACATCTTCTTTTTTAACGAAAAAAAGGAGAGAGACCAATCTCTCCTTTTTCTTTTAACTCGCAACCGGAATGTACACCGAGAGACAGAGAAAGTTAGCTAGAGAGATAAAGAATTCATGTCAGCAAAGTAAATGTGTTACACAAGATAAGACAGTGTGATTCAGATATCTCACATCTTCTATCTTGAAGAGCAATACGACTACCATCTTCTTGGTTCTGTTAAAGAACATACGAGACTAATATTACGAGACGGAAAGGTGGGGGGGGGGGGGGTAAAATATCAGCTGCATCGGAGTCTTTTAGAAATTGCAATGCAGTTCTATCGCAAGGATATATTCAAACTTGTAGAAAGATGAAGTAAGTGGTAGTGGTAAGTGGTAAAAACTATGTTGAAAAGTGACAGAAAAGTTTGTAAATTAAGATTATGTATTTGGTATGTCTAAAAAGTAAAGATTAAGATTTTAGAAATTATTATTCACTACTTTCACTATGACCGTGTATGAATCAAAATTAAAAGCTCCATATGAAAGACTTCGTTGTAAATAAATAATGTTTCACAACGAGCCTCTCTAATTTCTCGACACACTCCATGGGGGTTTGCATTACACCAATATGTCATAAATAACAAGTGGGAACCAATAGTTTAAGTTAAAACATTTTTCTTTATTTATTTATACATTTAAATATAGCGTTTTTGCTTTAATTCCTTTCCCCACTTCAGCACAAATGTATGAAAGAGCTGCTCTGAGAACTAATTATCACTAGCAGAAGTTAATACCTTCCTTATTACACACCTAGCCGCTTTCGGAACCTCGTCACACTTCTCTCGTAAGGCAAACGTGACGTATCATTCCAACGAGCGTTTCCATTCGCCTGCCAAGCGAAGCACTCCATTGCCAAATGACTCCTCATTCCAAACAGTTTTCTAAACATTTCTAAAACGAAGTAGTAAAATGCTCATAGATGTACTCATCGAGATATCTCTATGATTTGAAAGATCTCATCTGGACTCCTTCTACACAATATAAAAAGATAATTTATGGCGCAGTAATTTGTTGGTGAATGTTTTAATATTTACGAAGGCTGTTCAATAAAGAATGATCACATTTTTTTTTTTGACAACGTACCTTTACTCATGCTCATAATTTTGATGTTCCTTCTCAAAAGAGTCTCACCTGAATGCGATGCACTTGTCTTGATGTTTCTGCCAGTCTACAAAGACACGCTTGAAACCATTTTTGAGAGATCCTTCAAAATCGCCTCCGCAGCTTTCACCAATGCGTCTGATAATGGACAATGCCTTCCACGAAGACGTTTCTTCAAGTTAAGGAATAGAAGAAAGTCATATGGGGCTAACTCCGGACTATAGGGTGGGTGAGAAATGCACTTCACGTTGATTTTTTGCAAGGTATTCAGCAACAACATTGGCAATATCCAGCCTTCTTCATAGAAATGTGGTCTTTTGCGCCTGATATGAACTAGTATTGTCCAGTTACTGATGTGTGTGCAGGTACAACATGCTGATAAACCATTCCATGAATAACAAAAAATGAGATGACCATAACTTTCCCAGCAGAAGCAACCACTTTTGCTTTTTTGGGGGGTGGTGATGAAGGAGATATCCACACTGAGCTTTGCTGTTTGCTCTCAGGATCAAAATGATGTAGCCAAGTTTCATCAGCAGTGATTACGTTTGAAAGAAACTCCAGATCTTCCTCTAATCAACTTTAACTGTATGTTACCTCCATTGCAGCGGTAGGCGATACTGAACATGTCTGAACTTACCTGGTTCTCACAGGCGGGAACCAGGAGTACCAACAATGAAACTACTACGGCGTGTTTGTTTCACATTAAGCTAACGAATACAATAAGATTGAATTTTAGTGCGAAAAATTATGACCGTAAAAAATTATGATCATTCTTTATTGAACAGCCCTCGTATATATAAGCTATGTTGAAGAACCATATCCTCGCAAGTCTTCAGGATATTTTACACCCACAAAGACCTGAATGCAACAAACAAATCATGTTTAATATACTCTGTTCATACAATATTTTGAGAAAACTGATGTGTTGCATTCACGTGAATTTCTCTGCAAACTGTTCTTACAGAACCTTATCCTTCTATCTACTTCCTGTTAGTTTAGATAAGCCCTCAATCTACGGTTTATGCATTATGCTGTAGATAAGATCAGAATAATACAGTATGTAATGCGTTAGTCAGGTGTTTAGAAAGCCTGTTGCTAAGTGATGCCTATGTAATTGGGCGACCTCCAGACAAGAGAAACTTGGAGAAAAGTATAAGTAAAAACAATAACAAGGAATGACTCAAAAATAGTTAACCCTACAATATCATTTGCCGTAAATTATGTGGTTTACTGAGATCGACACTTTTGTATGTATATTTTGGTCTTTTATACAAAAGTCGTTCAGAATGAACAGGACGTCTCAAGCATAATTTCCAGAAGGTTCAAAATATACATTTTATTTTCCAGGCAATTAGCGACATATGGTGTTTTAATCAACGTCGGCAACGTTATTTTTGAAAAATAAATATTAGCACTTTTCCCCCAACGTAAAGGATGGTTTGGAAAGGAGAGATTTTCTAGAAAAGTTTGTGTCGCGTCCTTAGAACAGTTAAAACACCAAGTTTGTTGTTCACCCACTAGCCAATTAAACGTGTCTTGAAAAACCATACCCAATAGAGAATCGCTGCATCCTGAGAGACAATTAAGGAGCAGAAAATGACATCCCAAAGTCCCCATATCTTAAAACAGTCCACTGCGCAGTAGCATCCTGTTGAGCATATAGGAAAAACACTCGGGCTAAACCTCAGGCTGCCACGACCATGGATGGGCGGTAGGTAGAAGATTAATAATTGTATATAAATAATTTCTGTTTGTTAAACTCAATGCTATGAAGTAAGATTTTGTCATGAGAAATAATCATTAGTTAAAGGCAATTTAAATGATGAAATAAAAGCAAACATTATTCAAGGTAAGCTAAGTTATGTGAACTCAGTCGACAACATAACAACTAGCTGAAGGCATATCTAGAATTTAATTATGGTTATAAGTCAGATATGTGTTACTAAGGCACATATAATTTTGAAAAGAGAAAGAAAAGAATATTCTTATTATTTAGCAAATTATCCAACGGAAAACTGTGTTTCATTAGTGCTTAAGTTGGCAATATAAGTAAGAAAGTCTGTGGGAGGTGATATGTCGGCGGGATTTAAGTTAAACTGTCATTTCCCTTCATGTTTTACAATCTTACAGAAATGTTTATTGTGATCGATTATTGGAGTCACAGCAAACAGTGACCGTACTGGGTTATACAGATTTAGCTATGGCCGTCCGAGGACTCTCCGCTAGTATTTCAGTGAACTATGACAACTTACGCTTCTCACTTGGAATACAGAAAAATATTTTAACCATAAAGTATTTGTTGATACGTTACTTAATACTTCAACATGCTTTTTAGCTGTTAAAATAGCTTTGCTAGGACTCAGAAACATTTAATACTGCGTTCTCAAACTGTCGGTAACTCACTACAAATAGCTCATCATTAGACTCCCTTAAATTTATTAATCAGCTTAGTAAGTGTTGACCATTCTCACCCTCATTCACGCATATCCAGAACTCTCTATGAATCTCACAGTTCACCACTGGAGCAGATAGTAGCAGATACATCGAAAACCGAAATATTCGAGACGGCTGAAAAGGTGAAGTATATAAAGAGCCTCTATCAACTTACAACAGGCAAGCAGCAGTGAACGTAATGAAACTCAAAAACTGAATTTTAAATTCACAGTTTTTCTCTAAATTAATTATTTATTCAATAACAAACTGAATTTAAAATAAATTATCGATAGAAAATAATTATGTCCTAGGGCAAATGATATGCCTTGGTCCACTCCATTGTCCTTAGAGTGCAATTATTAATACAAACCTTTAGTACTAAATAAGTGCAGTGCCTGTGGCGTAGCAAAAGTGTCGACAATCTACTCTGAATGCTGTAGTAGAGGTTAGAATGCTGCTGTCCATACTCCTTTTATCGCACTCGACTGCCTCAACCAACTGGCACGAGAACGGCGCATATAGATAATCCACTCTCGATAATTCGCCATAATTAATGCACAACGTATCGATTATCCGCTTAATCCTCTACGCATTTAAGTTACAGCAATGTGCACATTGATAATACACTAGTAAATATGTACGAAATGCAATTTATATTAAACAAGCTCACAAGAAACATGTTTATAAAAATGCATATTAATTTAAGAAAAATGGTCCATTGCCCTTCTTTTTTTTTTAGGATCGTTCATTAGAAGCTGTTCCTGGAGTCGCGGGTTCAAACTCGGCCCAGACCGATAATTTTTAAGTGCGCTTAAATGCAAAAGACCTGTGCCCGCAATTTAAATGCATGTAAACTAACTCCTGTGGATGAAATTCGCTACACGGTGCCACTGACGTGATCCTAGCAAATATTACTGTCATTAACATACAAAACTTGTCATATTTATTGCAGTTTTATGAACAAAATAATGTGTGAAACTTAAAAAAAAATGACGATCAGTGTCAAGTCTCAAACGATGTCCTCAATTTCTTGCCTGTATCATCGACGTTTATCATTGGCTATTTTTTCACTATCATCGACGTTTTGCCCAATTTGTAATTTCGCTTTCTTCCACGTCGTATTCTCCTATTTTCCGTACTAAGGACTTCATTCTGACAAACTGAAGGCTGAACATATGAAATTTCTTCTTGGGATCTAACACTGCAGGATATCAGATCTTGGATGTTGATTCAGCTTTCTCCATTCTTTCAGTTATCTTTAATTTTTCTCATAGTTAGTCTTTTATATTTCAGCTTACCATCGCTCATTTTGAAAAGTCTCTCTCACATTTCGAAATTCGAATTTGACGCAGCCCCTGTCACCTTAGCAACACTGAGACGACATATAACCGGATATCAGAAAGACAATAACACAGACAAACGAATAAATATAAATAAATGACGTATACCAGAATAGACATATGTCATAATGCTGGCATATACTCCGGAGTCCGCCAAAATGACAAGACCACTCTGCGAAAGTCAGTAAACTCCCTTTGCAATCCCTGTAAACAAACAACCCTACTCTATTGTCTGTTTTGCCCTCAAGGAAAATTTGGCGCCTTCCAGTAGGAAACCAACCCATTGTTGAAATCCCATGCGTGCTTCTGACAACAGGCTATAAGATTTTGACCGACGCGCAGAGCGCATGCTTTCGCATAAATTTTTGCACGCGGACCGTTACAGAAAGCGTCTCTAATGTTAGGTCCTAAACTGGAAATTCTAAACACTGATCTCAAATTGATATTTGTTCATGTGATTTTGCTAACTCCGAGAAATGCCTAGAGTGGGGGTAATACAAAGTGATGGCGGAAAGTAGGTTTTGCTAGTAAGGGCACTTCGGTCCTGAGTTTTACGTGAGACGGAAGCGTATTTGGCGCCGCCTAAGAAGTACACCTTCGCGCCCTGCACCGAGACAAAGTGCAATATCTAACGATCGCTCCAGTGAGAGTTAGCGCAAAGAGTAATATATAGGGAAGACGATAAATATATCCAATTCGACAACGCAGTGCTACTGCCCCTGCTCTTCACATCACAACATTGACAGTGACTCTAAACACAGCAACCACACCGTCGATGACTTTACGGTGGCGAGCGTAGGAGCCTAAGGACAACAATAAACTTCTGTCTACCATATTCGAGGTGTCACCATTAACCCACAACCAGTCAGGACACACCCACTCCTGAAGTACAGATGAAAGTTCTCATGCGGGAGCTACAAGTCACCTCGAACCGATTACGATCTCCCTTTCCTTAACCTCCTCACGCCACCGATCCTAATTGTGAGGCGTTGAGCACAAGGGAAAGCTCAACGTGGTTCGCTACGGGCCGGACCGCCTCAAATTTTATGCAATAATAAATTACTCAAATGTCAGAATCTTCAAATGCTGCTGTAAACAAGGTTACTTTGCGTTTTGGAACTTAGCTCTAAAAATATGATAATCATGGCAGGCAAGTATCTTGGGGCACACCAGGTTTGAGGGGGCATAACTTAAGGGAATAAAATATCTTGCGCTATATAAAAATAAATACAAAGTATAAACTGATAGTTAACTGCCTCAGAATTTTCGAGAGCTGACTATATTGCCCAATGACACAGTATTGTTCTTTTTCTCAGTGTACGAGTGTTTCTGATAGTTTGTTAGCGTGTCTACGAAATTTGAAGTTGTATTAGTGTAAAATATGATATGTTCTGGTGATTTAATTTGGACAATAGCAATTTCGGTCCTGCGCCGTGGCGTAGCGGGCTAAGGCAACATGCCTTGGTCCCTGGCCACGGAAAGCGGCCCGGGTTCGATCCCACCCATTTGGTGGGGATTTTAGGTCCCGGGTATAGCACCGGTGCCCACTCAGCATCGTGAGGAAAGTGAGGAGCTTACGCTAGGTAAACGGCCCTGCTCACGAAAACCAACATTACGGTTGGGGGATGTCAAGATGCTGAACACATCTCCTCCACGTATTGGTTGGATGATCGTCCACCTCTGCCGTGCGTAAGTGGGCGTGAGGCCGGCAGTTGGATTGGTAGGCCTTGGCCCTCTAAGGGCTGTCGCGCCAGTGGTTTTTAATAGCAATTTCGACTCATGCTGATATTATTTAACTTCGTCATCTCCACTTCAAGCTTCGAATAAAAACAAGCATGATAAAAATATAAAATAGCTCGACTTATACTGGATCATTATCAGAAAGATGGAAAAGTGACAAGAAAAATTCCGTTGTAGTTGCCACTTAAAGTACAGACAACATAGATGTTGAGTCCTATGACAATGTTTCTGCCTTACTCCCACCGTAAGCCATAGAGAGCTAGTAAATACCCAACTTTCAGCCCAAAATGGGCTGGAATGTAAAACTAGAAATGCTATCTAAGAAGCAGTAAAGATACAATTGTGTCTGAAATCTCTCAAGGATAAGAATTAAGCAATTAATGTGACTTCTTATTGAGGATATTCTTCACCAGCAATGGCACAAATGTTTTGCTACACTAAGTTCTTACAGTGTCTACGTAATTAACTTTAAGCTAAGCATTAAAACTTCTTAATCCCTTAAGATTAATATTTATCCCCTCATTTTATGAAATGTGTATTTTTATGTGTACTTTAACATATTTATTTTCAGTGTTACTATATAACGGTATAAAACTTTGCAAATTAAACCTTGGAATTGGTTTATTTTCGATAGAATACAGATGTTTATGACTTTACAAATAAGAACTATAATAATTTCATTAGATGTTGATTTTATCTCGCTTAAACAAACTCTAGTGAGACACAAGCTCCTAAGACAAAAAACTACAGTTGTTCAAAGTCAAGAAGATAACAAAACAACTTTATTACCTTAAGATAAACGGCAAACACCCTTCATGTAATCTTTGTTGAAGCAGTGAGAAAATGAAAAATGTTAAGTGCACCAAGCGCGATAAAGTGTCAACTTTGAAAGAATTATGCAACCGACAAGGTTCAGACTGTTTCTTAGAACACGTGCCTGCTTTAAATCTCTTTACAGATTACCTCAGTGGATATTCTCAAAAACTGCATATAGTCTAAGCTTATCTCTTCGTTAAGCATTTCTTTTTGTTCAAGTTTATTTAAAGCAATTGTTCTTGATCTGATGGCGTGGACAACATAGTTTTTTAATTTACGTCCTCCAACGTTAAGTCATATCGGATGATGAAATGGATGAAATGATGCTCAAAAGAGCCTATCGTCCTTAGAGCTTAGAGTTACCAGTCATTCGTCTTTCAGAATAAGGGATAAGATAGGATAGTTTCTTACGGAGGGGATTCGGCACTGCGACCAGACTTGATCGATCAAGGGGTCACGACAATGCAGAGGTCAAGGTTCCTACTATTGACCAGTTGGAAACTCACCGGCAGGCCAGTATAGCCGGCATCCCACACACCATTGTCCTGAAAGGGGAAGACAGGCCGGTGAGGTGACCGTCTTACGGTGGAGTAAGTGTTTAGCGTCTGTCTAGTGAACGCGAGTGCAGTTTGCCCCTCAAAGGAAACTCACCCTACCGTCCACTAATGGCCGTCATAAATCTATCTCCACACTTCAGAAATGGAACACTGTCGTTGAGGACCAATAGCAACCCTGATTTTCTCGAAGTGACAGTCGCATGTTTACTCCACGTGGAGTCTCAGTTGCCAAAGTTCCAACTTCCAGTTGATCTGTTTCATTACGTGCAGAAAGTCGTTGTGTGTCACGATGTGGAGACCGTGAGAGAGAAATGCAGTGGTAAAGCAAATGAAGTAGTAGATAACTTTCAGTCAAGTAAAAATAAACTGATGGCAATAGTGTGAATAAATTGGAAAGTTTTGCTGGGTGGAGTTATGTTACTGGTAAAGCCTCAAAAAACAAAATTATAACGGGAACTGTTTCTAAGCAAAATGAAATGTGTAGTGTTTAACGCCCGCTTTTACTACATAAGGCATCGCAGGCGATGACACTGATGATGCATGAGATGAAGATGGAGCACCGATGGAATGAGATGGCGGGTGAAACCGCAGGTCCCGGAGAAAACCCGCTCCAGCGCCTTGTTGTCCACCACAATTTCACTTTGCGGTTGCCTGGGATCGAACCCGGGCCGCCTTGGTGAGATCCAAGCAGTCTAACCACTGAGCCACGGCGCGGCCTAAAGCAAAGTCAAGCGCTTGTGTTGAACACATATAAATATTTGCTGAAAAATAATCTTGGTAAAGGGTCATGCAAAGAAGCTGATGATAAATTCTGGGTATTCACAGAAATACAGTAAGCAATATTGTGACGAAAGGAATACCAAATACGCCGATCAAGTGTGAAAGTAGATAATCTCTAAAGTAGATAATTTCACATGCGATTTAATTCGTCGAGAAATTTATAGATTCTATGCAAAAGGGAGAGCGCCCACCTTAAGACGAATTAGTGGCACATTGCAAGAAATTTGTGATTTTCCTTATGGGCACGGCACTTTGCGCGGCCTCCTAAAGGAGCTACTTGCGGGCCACAGAAGAAATCGCCTGAGCCATTCCGCTCGGTTTCAGGATAAGGGAAAAGTCCAGGAAAACCCTTATACAGATAACTCACCCTGACCGAGATTCTAACTCGGGACCACTTGAACGTGAGGCAGACATGTGGCCATACTTAGGTACATCAGGGTAAACATTGTACAACTTAAAAGAAAAACAAATATGTAATATAAGGGACTAAAGCTAGAATCTTTGGCGAGATGTGAAGCCAATTTGACGCTAAAATTATTTGCTTCTAGATGATATGCCAATCTGAAGCAGAAATATTTAGTGCTAATTTGAAGTTTTGAAGTTCCCCGTTGATAATTGCGGCTATCTGCTCGAACTATAAGAAAACTATCTAGGGCATGTGTGGTTATGTATTTTTCAATGAAAGGATAACACTGACTATGAAACTTGTAATAAACCGTTTACAGCTTAACGGAGAAGTTACCGACCGATGGAAATTACGATATACATGTCCGGTTTAAAGTATTTGCTTCCTTTCATAATAGTTGCGGCAATAAGTACTTTGAAACACGACTTGAGTCCGCTATCGACCAATAGGATGGGCTTCTGTCATTTAGGCGAGATGACGCCGAATACGCCAACCAGTTTTGTCTTTATCCACGATCGATCAGGCCAAGATGTGTGTTAAAAGTATATTTAAAAATGTCCTATTAAGCTCAAAATTCTGCTAATAACCTCCCCTATGGTACAGATTCTAAAATACATACTCTTAGCCCTTAATCCTATGTTGCCACATCATTTCTACTTTTCTAATATCTGCTGCTTTTCAACTGAATAAGCCGTCTATAAATTTCTAAGAAATTCTACCTCACATTCCAAGAATCCCAAGCTACACCTAATCCGACATCCTGCATGCCGACATCCCTTCCATCAGTAATTCTACGAAATGACCTGAAAACCCTGCCGTCCCTAATTACATGTCCTGTTTTCCCGAATCAAGGCCTGCTTTTAAAGTATTGCCAAGTCTACAAACTCTTAACTTTCACAACTTTATAAAATACTCATATTTTGAGCGATTCTGTTTCTCTTTGTATCTCATTAATTATTCCCATTTAACTATTTAATCAGCTATAACCGCTTCATTTGTTTTATTAAATATTATAATTGCCTTAACTGACCACTATATTTCGGTATCGAAGTACAGAAATGAATAATTATATTGTAAATAACTTTCATACAAATGTTTTGGAATTATCCTACAAAGCACATTAAATTTCTATGAAAATGCATATTAATTATTGCAAATTGGTTTAAATTCTTCGGTGTATATTCATAATTTCAAACTTCAATTCAGAAGTATTTTTTCTAGGTATTAAAAGGCTTCAAGACTAGCAATATAACCACGAACGTTAATGCGTTCAGCTTATTGTTTTTAGTAAAGAGACTATGATTTAAAAAGATTTCTTAAGTAGTGCAGTCACATAGCATTTTCTACACATTACTGTCACCCAATTATCGGGGAGCACAACAATCGACAGCTGAGTAAGGGACCAGAGGCCGCGCCACACCCACCCCATTTGTCTCCTGTCACTAACTGAAGGGATGATTAGGAGAGGGATTGCGGGCCACTGTGCCGTCTCTTTACCCTCCCCCTAGGTCCTTCGGGAGTTGTTCGGATTGGGATGGTCTCGAGGGGGCAGTGTGTTCCCGATACCCGTGGGAGATTGGGTACGTCTTCGGACGGGGTTGAGGGAAGCCATTAAATTTCCGGGTACTAGCCTGCTTAGCTAGTAGAAGGTGTGCTAGATCACCAGGCGGCCCCATCGAGGTCATATCGGTAGTCTTCACCTTGAGTGTTGATGATTAGGAGAGGGATTGCGGGCCACTGTGCCGTCTCTTTACCCTCCCCCTAGGTCCTTCAGGAGTTGTTCGGATTGGGATGGTCTCGAGGGGGCAGTGTGTTCCCGATACCCGTGGGAGATTGGGTACGTCTCCGGACGGGATTGAGGGAAGCCATTAAATTTCCGGGTACTAGCCTGCTTAGCTAGTAGAAGGTGTGCTAGATCACCAGGCGGCCCCACCGAGGTCATATCGGTAGTCTTCACCTTGAGTGTTGACGCGCGTAAGTGGCGTATCCACTTCCGTCCCGTCTTGTGTCCCTAGGACCAGATAGGGGGGGGGCTTGTTAGGAAACTAGGTCTTGCCCTAATGGAAAGCCCCACGGAGGATGCCGGGCGCCCTTTAAGGGACAGCTCGGATAACTACCTGGTTGAAAGAGGCCCGGGTCTTGTTCTACGGGTTCAAGGCTAATGGGAGTAGAACCTCTGGACTCAACTCCTCCCCCTAGGTTCTCGAACGTGCGGGGTGTTTCGTCTAATCCGGAAACTTCTAGATTGGCCAGCTTTTATATAAGTGACGCCCCGGGCCGGAGTCCGTCAGTTCTTGGCGAGCTGTGAGGAGCGCCCAGTGAGGGGACGGACTGCGTACGTGCGTCGGAGGAGTTTACGTAATTACGAGTGCAAGTGGAACTGTAAAGAACGAACTGGTGAATCGTAATTGTGTGCATTACGTAATTCTGTGCAATTGGCAAGTGTTCAACTGTAAGTAGGTGGAAATAAAGAACATTTTAGAGTGGTGCAATTGGACTTTTCATTTCACGAACCCACAAAGTCACATTACAAACTTGCAGGCATGGCGACATTAGGTTATAGGAGCATCCATTATAACGCTATTCAAGATGAAAGTTTATCTAGAAATGATTTAGAAGCAAGCAGTAACCACTGCTTTATGCATAACGTATACCGTGAAGTAACGTGGGAAGCTGCATTCTGAAGGTCCTAGGGTGGATTCCCATTAACCGCCCGCTTTCACTTATGCTATTTTGTGTTCTTCCTGATACTTAGGCGAATGTTAGTAGTGTCTCTCATTTACCACTATTTCCTTTCCCTCATTTCTTTTTCAGTTCGTTTTCTCCTCATCTTTAATTCTGAAACACATACCTTTTTTGGGAAAAACACCTGCTGCTATAGAATGAAGTTACTAATACACGCATGAGTAAATGGGAAACTAAGTGTACGAAGGCCTGACACTAATATGCATAACAAATTTGTAATCCAAGAATACTATCGGTATCTTTACGTGCAAAACTAATATATCGTACACTAACAAAACATGCATAAAATTAAAATCTCATTCCTGTGGTATAAAGTTACAATACCTGTTGCATATGGGATACAATCTTCAACATAGTTTCAACAATTATCGCAACAATACTGTTGTCAAAAAGAAGTTTCCATGCTACACGTTCATGTTGTACGTTCTTTGCTTCACCTTTTTTCCTGGAATTCGCAAGACAATGTTTCTAGCAGTTGTACGCCCTTGACGCTTGTATTTTCTGTAAGCCATTCGTATCCATTCTTGCCGAAAAGTGATCTGAATTTACAGGTGTTTTTCCAGGTTCCTCATGACTATTGCCTTCGACACTCAATTCACTGTCTTCTTCGGAATGTACAACTACACTATCCTCAGTTTCTGATAAATCAAATTTTCTGATCTTTCTATCACTATTTTCTAGTATAAGTGCTCGGATTTTTTCACTAAGCAGGACTGTACACGCTAAACGTCATTTTAAAACCAGACGTCTCACTTGAAGAAGTAGAAGTGAAAGGCATGCAACAGTAACCCCACAGCAAAGCAGAAACACAGAACTAGCTACCTGGAAATTGCAACCACGTACCCGACCGCGTACCCCCATGTGTTCGTCAAGGCCAGAGGGTAGTAGGAAAGCCATTAATAATGGGCAGAGCCATGTTTAGGTGGCATTAGGAAAGTACAGCAATGAACGGAACTTAGTGAAACATATAAAAAGATAGGAACATTTGAATAAGCATGAGGGTTGGTTACGCATCCCCTACGTGTTTCAGGATTAATATGATGTATTTAGTTAAGGCTACGAAAAAAATTATAAAAATTAATATTTTAATGAATACTATATTTCCGAGAGAAAGATTTTGAGCATATCTTCTGGTTCACAGAAAATACAATCAAAAGAAATGTCGCTTATTAGGATACTGGTTGGAAATTAAAGATTGCCCTTTTTGTCTTCGAAATATTTTTAATGCAGCACTGAATCAAAATCATTTAGATCCGTTTTAAATTAAAAAAGTCCTTATGAGTTGCATTCATAATGACTTTCTCTACTCTTAACCTAAGAGACATATTTTAAAGCCTTCTTTTCTACCAATGTCTTGCTAATCAACAAAATATTTCATTAAGCATTTATACCTTTGCTGTGGGTAAAACAAGACAACAGTAGGTTAAATAATAGGCAGCTTTTTAAAACCGTATATTGCGCCGCTAATTAACAGCAATTTTGAAAGAAAGTTATACAATTTTAATTGTCTCCGTTGTATATACTTGTAATGTATGTTAGATCAAATCACACGGTACGTAAGTTTTACAAGTAGGATAGCCTTTTTTTTTTTAAATTTTATTTAATGGTTTTCCCAAATGTTTGGGCAAATGTTGAGTGGATTATACAGTACCACTATTTGCTTTTGTCCCTCCTTCCTCTAATATATATAATTTTTTTATTCCTCACAGTTTCAGGGCCAGTTTCTGTGGATGGTTGTAAGCTGCGCATGCCCTCTTAGGATAGAATGAATTCTTCCTGAATATCAATAACTCTTAGTATTTGGGAAGACGAAGGTGTTCGAAAGAACATTCTATTGAAACTCTATCCCATACTTGTCATGCGGATTGGATATGTGAGATATAGTCTGTTAGGGATGGTCTATATGGAAACGTTAAGGATCACGCTGAGCTGTGCCATTACTCGTCACATTCCTAACTCTCCGAAATTTAAAGTAAGCTTAAAGTAAACGTAAGTAGCCTTTGGTCCTAGATTTGAAATCCTTCCCATTCGTAATCCATACGCCATGTCTTACTCTTTTTATCTTATTTTAGGAAGAAAACTTCTACTAAAGAGTACCATAATTGGATAGTAGGCCCGCCTCTGTAGCATGGTGGTAGCACGTCTACCTCGAATCTCGGTCCGATGAGTTATCTGGATAAGGGTTTTCCAGGGTTTTTCCTTATGCTGAAAGGTAAATGTCGGCCAGCTCTAAGCTCTGAGGAGCTTATTTGAGCATCATTTTATTCGGCATCCGTTATGACTTATGTTGGAGGACGTTACTTTAAAAAGAAAAATTGGGTGGCACAAATAACTTTTCTATTTCTAAAAAACAAAGATATAACTTAAACTCCAGGAACGTTTATGTAATTTTTACTGCTTTACATATCATTACAGACCAAGTGACTGTTCTTAGGGCATACAGCATTTGCCTACCGACCAAGGAAAACTCTGAAATACCCAAAGTCAGAGTAGGATGTCGATCGGAATTGAATTTGGATCTCTCAAACACGAAACTTATGTGTTCACATGGAGCCAACTTGATCTGCAATGATAACCCCTGTTTTTATTTATTGTACTTTGCCAATGTGATAACAAGGAAAAAAGCAGCAAGAAAAGAGCTCAGGTCAGAAGACATCTACTTACCCTTGCTTCAAATTTCAAACTAAACGGACGCCTGATTTTGCGGGCCACTAAACAACGACCTGAAATAAAAATTGCAATTTATTAGTACATAATATATTCTGCTTGATTTTTTTACACAAAAAAACCATACTGTGTCATTATGCACTCAAGAGGAAAAGAATGCAGCACCTTGTTTGTTGAATATCTGAATATCAGGAGCAATATCTAGGTGGCATACATGATACGCTTTCATAATTCAGCCATGTAGAATATGCATTTTCCACACACATCAAATTCATGCAGATGCCCATTAAAATAATTAAAAAGAAACAGCAATTGTTGCTGTTCTGTATATCTGCTAATTATCTCCAGGAAAACAAAGACACAGCACCAAAGAGACAGTTACGCTACTGTCTACGTTACAGAGGTGGGCGTAGTTACTAGTATGCAACCATAATAGCAGTTTTATGCTAATTTTAGTTTTTTTTTTTTTTTTACAAACGACGGATATTTATATACATAATGAACTACAGTATTAAAAATATTACATTTTTGAAAAGTTTCATTGTATGCATTTAAGTAGTCCTATAAATCCAGGTAAGCGAACCGATTGCCCTAAAGAAATAATTCTAATATCAATTTATAGATAATAATTATTAACATTTATGGGTTTCTATACTTATTACAAAATAATTCGGGAACCAAAGAGAAATTGAAGTCTCAGGACTTTTAATTCACAAAGAAAATGAAAACCGGAAATTGCGTCGATTAATTATCGTTAAAACATTAGATTTTACACACGTGTTTTAAGAATCTACCAGTGACATTTTTTTTTCATCTGAATACAGATATGGCAATTTTGAAATGCAATATATGCACAAAGGCTAACGTAATTAGATGTGAGATCCTTAAACAAAATACTACTACGGACACATAAACGAGATTTAAAATGGAAACTTAACTAACCTGGGGGTTTTCAAATACATATCTTAATCAAATATACTTCGAAACTTTGGTTAATGTGGAATAGTAGATAGCTAAAGAAGGATGTAGCTTCCGTTTAATACTATCTGACGTCATTGATCCCTCATCCGTTCATATGATAATGGCGAGCCGTCGGTAAGAGGATAAACATGTCTGCTTCTACAAGTTTGAACACGTATCGCGGAAGGATACAAAATATTTTGTGTACATTAAGTTCTGTTCTAGCACAGATCAATTAGGCATCTTTAATGTATATATATATATATATGCACAATGAGTATACGTTTTGCGTTGATTAGAAATAGGACCGGAAACGTGGAACTTGACTGATCCTTGCGTTGCTTGGCTTCCTCTCAAACTAGATAGTGATTGCTCGCATTTGAAAACAGCTGTTCTTATTCCCCGTTCCCATTGTTAGCTATTTTAATAACAAGAGCGGGTTTGTGATAAATTTTGTTACTTACGAATTTCTGATTAATTAAATGCATCATAAATTATCTAATTATTTTATCTGCGCTTCTAGGCAGTGGTGTTAATGGTGGCCCTGACGCAATGCATCGGGCCCAGTCTATCACTGGTAAATGACTACACATGTCATTTACCAGTGATCAAGGCAATAAGAGATAGGCCTAATCCTTGTTTCACTTAACGATCACGTGACCTAGTCACCTCTCATTGGCTGCTGTTGTGGTATAGACTGTCGTGCGGTAAAAATTAGTTCGTTATTTAACATGGTGATATATCTTTATATGTTGGAAGAGAATTGTCAAATTTATATTTTCGTAACTGTTTGAATTAAATATATTACGCAACAGAGTTGATTTATCTGAAATGCATGTTAATTCTTAAACGAACTAAAGAGGAGGTTCCTTTGCTCTCAAGCTCATGGCACGATAGCACGTGATTTAGCGGTAGTGTTGACATATTTGTTTATATGACTTTTATCACTGACCTTGTTTTGAACTGGATTAGTCATATCGCCATTCGAAGGTGTGCTGTGCCGACTGCGAGAGCTAAATTATTTTATTGATCATTTATTGCACTTGTACTTATTATATGTATAATGGCAGAGTTTACCGCCAGTTTTTCGCTGAAACATCGCAAGGGTAAAACCTTTACAAAGCGGCGAAAAAAGAATTGTGGTGCATGTGTTTAATGCACTCACAGATAAGAATCCGTCTTTGTCAGTGAGAGAAGTCGACCAGCTGTGCTCTGAACTTACAGGTGTGAGTAGTTAGATGCGTAGGAACATCGCAACATAAAATTGAGACAACAGAAAAAACTTACCACTCCAGGGGCGATATTGCTGTGTGGCGAAGACGTTATTTAAGGACAATTAGACTGTACCGGGATACAAATCGCATATTATACTACCTTGACGACACTTAGGTGAATGGACACACGACAAGTATGGCGTGACACGACTTTTAAGACTGAAATACAAGAATTTTTGCAAGGTATGTGTGCTGGTTTTAAAAAATTCCAGTGGAAAAGCCCGAAGGCCTTTCATTATAAACTTGTTTCAGTTTCACTGCTCATTCATTCAGTTTCAACTTGCTCAGTTTCATTATAAACTTCATTATTTTTGCATGCCTTCATATTCTTATTTGTATGATTTTATCTATCTTCCTGGCAATTATTGTGACGTTTACTGCAGGTTTAAATGTGACGGGAAGGCACTGCCTATGGCGTATGGTGCGAAAGCATTAGCCAATTAGGGTGATGGGGAAGGTAGTTGCACGCGGAGTGATACATGTCAGCGGGGCAAGGTTATATGAAACAGAGATTAGTAATCAGAGGCGGATGAGTGTGTACAACTTTCATTTCCTGTACGTATGATAACGCAGTGCCTTCTCTGGAACTCAGTAACCACGCATAAGTGGGTCATTCTGTCACAACGGGTCAAAGGAGGTGATCTCATCTTCCCCTTTCTTGCCTGCAGTTGAGCACAGCTCTGTATCTGTACTATGTCATTCTCCTAGCTCTCCTCCTGCTGAAGGAGGATGCGTTTTAAAAGGCATTACAGGCTCCCTTGGCTAATTTTTCAGAAAACAAAAATAAACATATTTGTCTCGAAAAAAATATGCCGTGTTTACAGATAAATGTGTTATGTAAGTATTTGCATAGACAAATATAGGTAAATCACATGAAAATTGAAATACGTTTCTTTCCATATTCCTAATTAATTTTAAACTAAAAACAAACTGAATGCGTTTTGAAAGAGTGCATTAGAGGTGAATACATTTTGTTTCACTCATGAAAAAATTAACATTTTAATTCAACAAATAGTTTGATCCATCTAAGGCATCTTACAATTACGTTATACCTTAGTCTATGTTTATGTAAAACTATTGTAATAAAGATACAAACTATGAGGATTTGAAATAAGAAAATAATAGGTGTGGGTACTGTAAGTAGGGACGCACTCAGCTCCAGCTAAAAGGGCAAGTGACGGCTGATAACGCTTCAGCATCCATGTGTCTTACGGCATTCTGTGTGCAGGCAACATGTGCCCAGTTGTGCTCTGAACTTCACTTAACCTTGACACTACTAGCTCTGAGGAAGTACCATTCAAATTGTACTAGCTTTCATACAAAATATGAGTTTTAAGCAGGGGCGGCTTCTCAATGGGGTAGCATGTTTGCGCTACAACCAAAATGCTGGGTCTCCCTTTAATGCAAGGGCATGTTCCATTTGGCGTTCAGTTCATCCTTGTCTTTTGCAGGGGCCCTCAGCGCGCTATATTGTTTGCAGGTGCCAAGTAGTTCACTCTCAGTTGCAAACCACTGGTATACAATAGAGAGGTATAGGGCAGGATGAACCTAGGGCGTGCCGAGGCAAGTAGGGGGAAGGGCGGGGCTTATGGCTGCATACGGTTGATTAACCTAGCAGCCAGAGAATAGTGAATGCCAAGCCTTCTCCTTCTGTTTTCAGCGCCACCTATTACTCTCATATTAAATGTTCGCATCGGTCAAATATTACCACAGATTACTATTACCTACCAGAGCATAGCCACATGTTTTGTGTCGTGTTTTGTTAGCTGTGTCGTGCTTTGAGTAGTGAATAAGTGATTTATTTAAATACAAGTATATTGTGTTATATAAGGAGAAACAATGAATTCCATAAAGGGTCTATTAGCACATCCTTTTTAAAAATGAGCTTAGAAGAAGAAACCGAAAATAAGCGACTTGGAAGTCCCACGCCAAATATAAAAATCACATAGGTACTCAAAACAAAAACAAGATATTTGAACAGGAACTTTAACAACAGTGTATATGAGAAATATAATTTGATGCGTGGTCGTAATATTAAAAATAGCCTGTTTTGCTTTCCTTGCGTTCTCTTTGGCGGTGAAGATCCGTGGACAAAACCTGGCGTGAATGCTTTGTAGCATCTTCATGATCGCGCTAAAAACACGTAACTTAAAAACTGCACATGAAAAAACACAGTTTTGCTATGCTTGGCAATGTAAATATAGCAAAGCAGATGAAATGTGTATTGTTTAAAGCCCGCTTTTACTACATACGGCACCGCAGGCGATGGCATTGATAATACATGAGATGAAGATGGAGCACCGGTGGAATGAGATGGCGGGGGAAACCGGAGATCCCGGAGAAAACCCGCCTCAGCGCCGTGTTGTCCACCACAAATCTCACTTTGCAAAGTAGATGGACAGTGCATATCAGAGAACAATTAAAGAACACAGCCAGAAAGTGGCTCAAAATAGGTATGTTTTAAACATTATTGTTAACTGCATTAGGTTTTGTGGAACCTTTGAGTTAGCTCTACGAGGACACAATGATTCAGCTACATCAAGCAATCCTGGTATTTTTCGAGGACTGATAAACTTCAGTGCAGAGCTAGACTGTGTTCTGAAAAACCTATCTGGAGAATGCTACAGTTAAGGGTATATTAAATACCTTTCTATCAGGTCGAAACTGATTACAATTTATTTGCTTCTTTTTAAGGGGACCTCCAAGGCAATCCAGAACGAAATCTTGCAATGTACACTTGAAGTCTGCCATGAAGAGATATCAAGTCCATTTTTAGCTGCATAAATAGAAGAGTGTTATGCTCTAGAGTGTTTCTGAAATACGCATGTTGTGTTATACGCTGTGAATTACCGTTAACTTGTGTATACAGCAGTCTATAGTGGCAGGCTTAAACAACCGTTTGTTACTTTAAAAAATTAAATTGCATGGATATATTTGTGAACCACCGATTTTCAGAGCCACCAGCCGCCCCTGGTTTTAAGGCACCAGAATCCAAAGTAATATTTTCAGAACGCATATTATGTCTATGTGAACAGATCTAAAATACAACACTTTAGTTAAAAAGCACATTTTATATTGAAATTAGGCACCTCTTAAGGTTTTAATGCGAAGACTTTCGGAAAATGTCCTTATCCCAAAAGTTGTGTACATAAAAACTGTTCTTTTTTATGTATATAGGAGGAAAGGGTAATGCAGTCCGTCCAAAAACGGATACCGACATTTCAATAGAAAAACCAGTTCCGAGGTTCCTTCAATCCAAAGAGACCACTTTTCTGGAAAAGTTTCGCAAACGCATGTGCGTGTGTATTGATTTTCTCAAAAATGGCTCTATAGGTTTAGATTAAAATATAGATGTGTGTTTAAGATTAAGATCGGTATCGAAATTTTGCGTGGAATGTAATACCTGTACTTACTGCAATTACGTAGTAGAGAAAGTGGAAAACATTAAGTAGGCATTTTTCTTTCTCCTTAAGCATTTATGCATAGTTGCATTTTAAACTATCCCAGTGAAATTAACTTTATTGTAGGTATTTCCAACTCAGGCAGAAAAAAAAGGAATGGGGGAAAAAAAACGAAAGAAGGGAGAGTGGAAAAAAGACTGTGCATACAGGTAACATTAAATGACGTTAAGTGCGCTGTAAGTAGAAACATATAAAACTTGCTATTTAATTTATGGAACATCACTTTTCAAATATGCATGAAGGACATGTTTCAGACAGCTGTCGTCAGCGCTGAGATGGTCACGAGGCATGTTTACAACACGCAACATTCATCGAAAAATGACAAGCATGAAAGGTTACTTCCCGTGAGAGGAAGTTTGCTCAGACAGCGGAAATATGCCGACATACATGGAGGGAGAATGTTCGTTACGTCAGCTGTCTTCCCTCTTTCTGACATTGGCTTTGAGGATTGTCCTGCGCCGTTATTGCAGCTATTCAATATCTAAGCCAGAACTGCTTCTATTAGAACTAAATTATACTCGCTAATGAATTATAAGCATTATTTTCACAAGAGAATGCAATTCAGCGTGGACTGTTTTTTTCCCCCCATTTCATGAACGCATTTTTCAAATTAATTTATATTTTCTGCCAGTACCTTTCCACTTCCTCTGCTACGTGTAGACCCAAACATTCAATTTTGAGTTTTCACGGGATATACATGCTTTGAGAATCCCTAAATCTAAAGAAAAACACAATTTACCACAGCAAAGAAAGTCTCCGGTGCCTGGGACGCAGGGGGGTTGTAGTAGGTTCCCATATCCTCTCTGGATAGGTTTATGACAGCCCATGTCAGTTCAGTTACATACCATTCAAAAACATTCTGATGACTTCTACTTTTGTGAATAAATCTTCTCGGTTTTAGCGTACAGAGCGAACATGGTGCATGTTTTTAACGGTTCTACTCCTTGTGTAGCATGCGTTCTGTGTCACAAACATTCGCTGTCCTTATCCCACTGTGTAAGGGTAGCACTGGGTGGCACATTCCTTTCAGGGACTTACTTTGCGTTGGTGGACAGTATTTGCTTTCTCTGCTACATGTTTTTTAATTTATGTCCTCCAACGTTAAGTCATATCGGACGATGGGTGAAATTTGTGAAATGATGCTCAAATGAGTCCGGGGTCCATGGAGCTTAGAGTTACCCACATTCGTCTATCAGAATAAGGGAAAACCCCGGAAAAACCTTATCCAGGTAGCTCACCCGGACCGAAATTCGAACTCGGGACCTCTTGAACGTGAGGCAGACATGCTACCAAGGCGGGCCTACTACGTGTAGCAGGTAGAGGAAGCATTACATTCCACCAAAAAATCCGTTAACGAAATTTCGTCGGAAATATATGTTTTGGGCGTTCCTGAATCTAGAAACAGCACTTTTAGAAAAAGGTCCATGTCTGAAGTGTGTGTCTGCGCGCGCGCGCGCGCTTGCGTGTATGTCTACCTGTGAATAGAATAATTAAAACCAAATACTAGATCATGTATTTAAGTTCATCTTTCAAGGATGCCACATGATTTTCAAAAAAAAAAAAAAAAAAAAATTCCATCCCGGACTGCCCTTTACACGGAATACTTTTCGAAAATCTTTATTTTCTCAAAAAATTGTTCTAATAATTTTGATTAAATTACCACATGTTTTAAAGATGTTCGTGATATATGAAACATAGGTATGTATTTCCTGAATTTTGTAGGAATGTTCTAAGATATTCTTTATTCTGAATGAGATTTGCATAACTGGTAAGCCGAAAAGTTGACGAAATCCTACTACACAAAAAAAAAAAAAAAAAAAAAAAAAAAAAAGTATCTCTCGTTAAAATACACAATGCGAGATATACTTTCTTGTGGAGAGTTCCGTTTCCGAGATATCCATTGATATTTGTCTGCGTTTTATTTATATATTTATTTATAACGTGAACATTCCAGGTACTCCAATTACAATGCTCCATTAAAAGTTACAATACAAAAATAACAAAGTTAAGTGTACAAAGAAAAATTATAACAATGTGAAATAAAAGCACCACATGTTAACTACAAATAAAGTAATAACAAAACACAAATTTAAAAAACAAGAAAGATATTAAGAAATGACAACATTGGTTAATATGTATAATTAATCTATTGTTAGCAGTAAAGAATCACAGGATAAAGCAAATATTCTAATACTCATACTATACATAAATATTTAAAGGATGTAACATTTTGTATAATGGTTGCATTCTAAGCACAGTGAAAACTTATGTGAATGAGTATTAACCTTCAGAAGAAAAAAAATTATTATGAAATCAATTAGATGCAATATTTGGAATATAAAAGCATTATTCGTTGCCTAAGATTAGTATCATCAATCATATTGTGCAGTGATTTGTAAAGGAAAAGTAACAATTGGCGATTTCTTCTAAGTGACTGACTTTTAAACTCAAATAAGTAAAGCAGTGAATCAATCATTCAATACAAATTTATGAAAATAATGAACAACTTTGAAGAAACACGTATTTTAGGAATTTACATTGAATAACTTCAATAAGTTTAATATACCTGGCATTCAACAAGTTTTTCAGTTCTTACACTTTTTTCAAATGGCCATGAAAACGTAACAGAATTTCAAAAGCATAGTGATACCGACCATCTCTTTAAAGGTGTAATCATCCCTTAAAAATTGAAACGAAGTTTTTATTTATGGACGCTCTCTAATTCCTGTGGGTTTTAGCGTCCTATTCTATTTTGGGCGTAAAAACCGGTTAATTGTGCATAGAGGACTCCTTATCACATTTGAGGTTCCTTTTTATGTCATTATTGCTTTAAGTATATTATATTCCCTTTGCACCTACAAGTAAGAGAATTTCTGCAAATGTTAATCCGATTAACATGAAGTGGATAAGAGAATATGCGTTTGTAAGTATAGCTTGTACAGTAGAGAAACTTCAGCGTGTACATACATAATATTTTTGGTTACTTAGCAGTTGGACATACAGATAATTGTTACACAGGTTCTTTGGAAACGACATCGAACGAACGTAGCCATTTCATAGTTTATAACTTAACTAGTCCGAATTTAAGTGTCGCAGATTCGAAATTATCTTAGAATTAAATATTACATTATTTTGTGATTTTGTGATTATGTAGCGCAGAAATCACTGGTGTACGAACCTCAAAAGTTGCTATTGAGACGCACCGGTTACGAAAAAAAAGCATTGCTCTTTGTATTTTTTTAATCCCATTTATACTCCATTTAAATATATATATATATATATATATATATATATATATATGTAGCAGGAGACGCGGGTTCGATCCCAGGCGACCACAAAGTGGGATTTGTGGTGGACAACATGGCGCTGCGGTGGGTTTCCTCCGGTTTCCCCCACCATCATTCCACCAACTGCTCCATCTTCATTCATCCCAGGCGTTGGGCCGACCCCTCAACCATGATCTCATCAGGTCAAAATGCTTCGGCTCCCTCACTCTGAGGGAACCCAAGCGACTCCTAACACCAGCAATGGTGAGAAAGGGAGACATTATATATTATGTATATGTATATATGTAGCACGTTAGATTCGGTTACCGCTACATACGTCAGCACATCTTTTAAATTAATGTCCTCCAACGTTGTCATATCGGACGATGAATGAAAGGGTGGAATGATGCTCAAATGAGTCCAGGGTCCATAGACCTTAGTTACCCAACATTAGTCTTTCTTTCAGGATAAGGGAAACTCCGGAAAAAAAAACCTTATCCAGGTAACTCACCCTGGCCGATATTCGAACTACGGGCCTCTTGAACGCAAGGCAGACACCCTACCATCTACGCTACCGAGGCGGGCTAATAATGCTATTATATGCATACTTTTAAATGTAAGTCCTTCTCTCCCCCTTTCATTTTTCAACCTAATACAGCAAGCGTCAGATAAGCCTACCGCTACAGCGTGCATCCTATTTACTGGCAATCTATCCGGCAGAATCCGCAGAATTCTCGCCAAATACAACATCAGGACCATCCACAAGCCACCTCCGAAGATTAAACATCTGTTGAGACCAGTGAAAGACAAACATGGATTTCCTAGTTCCGGGAGTGTACCGCATTCCCTGTGAATGTGGGACACCGTATATAGGATAAACCGGAAGGACCATCGCTTCTAGAATAATCGAACATGAACGGAGCATTCGTTTAAAGCAACCTGATAAGTCTGGGCTGGCAGAGCATTGTTTTGATAACGACCATAGAACCAATTTTCGGGAGACGACCATCTTGGCAAAATGCAACAGTTACTGGGAGCGGAGAATTAAGGAGGCTTTGGCGATTTCCTCTGAAAGGAGCACGCTTAATCGTGATGCTGGATTTTAGTTCAGCTCCTCTTGGAAACCGGCCTTAAAAATGGAAATCCGTCTATTTAAGAAGCAAATACCATTACAGTTTAATAATCAAGTTAAGTAGTTACGTTTCTTTGACACCATTTCCTATACTCGCGCCATCTCCTGAGCTGGCATTTAATTTACTGAAAACAGTCTTTTGTTCAGTAATGTGAATTTTGATAGTGTTTTGTCTTTGTTTATAGTTGTGTTATATCCAGTATTTCATTTGTGGTTATAACATTTTATAAATATCCTGATGATGGGAGAGATGTACACTCCCGAAACGTTGATATCTTATCATCTTTTCACCTGGCTGGCTGCCCGAGAAGAAAGTGAGCGTATTCGTTGCCAGGAAAGCTTCAGGTCTTATTTTATATGAGTTTTTCATTTATTTTTTTCTAAAATTCAGTCACATATTTCCAAAAGTCGGTTAAAATAGGTGCCTGTTTACTTTAAAAAATGAATTGATTTTACATAAAAAACTTAAGTGTTAAAACGATGTAAAATTTAGCTATTAAGATACAAAGAAACTCTGTTAGAACGGCTTTAGAGACGTAAAAAAATTAATTGCCTTTCCTGTAAATAGTTAATTGAGACTGAATAATTTTCTGAAATCATTCAAAGTGTCCCCTTTTCAAATCACTTTCAAATCTGTTTAGTTACATTTTGATCTAACGCAATATTTCCTGTCTTAAAACGTAAGCGATATATGGAGGAAGGGTAAAACGAACAATCGTTGACAATGATTTCCTTGTAATAGCTATTGGCGGGCATTACTTTCATTATTTCTGTAGGTCAGTAATCGGAACAAAACCACAAAGAACATTATAACCGTAATACGGGCTTAAGCAGCGTTGTGGAATACCAAGGGAGTTTCCTCATCTCACATGACGTCAATAAATCCAATCGTATTTTCTTTTCAGAACACTTGCGGATTATTTATTGCTTCATCAAGAAGTCGTAATGACTAATTAGCAAACGTCTGAACTATTAGCCGCAGGTTTATCCAGAGCATGCGTTTATTTTGAGAATTACTGGCCTACATCAGAAGTTACAATAGAATCTTTAATTGCTCTTCCTGTAAATGCGCCCATCCCAAGAAACTGTGGAGGATTTTAACAGTACAGAGGGTTTAACAAGATGTTCAGGAATTCACGCATAGCATGATAATATATTTGGTTTAACTTGTTTCAAGAGAAAGAGATATGCTGAAAAGAGAAACAAGTACTCATCCAATCTGTCAATACTGAACAGCAAGTATCATTTGGGATTTGAAGCACGGATCTTCTGGTTGCCGTCCAGCTGCTCTAACCCTTGAGCTACCATTGCCAACGTGCCGAAATGACATTAAATTCTCCAACTGAGTCGTGTTTTTTGTTGGAGTTGGAGAATTTAATGTCGTTTCGGCACGTTGGCCATAGTAGCTCAAGGGTTAGAGCTGCTGGACGGCAACCAGAAGATCCGTGGTTCAAATCCCGGCTATGGCATTGAATTTTTCAGTCTGACTCTATCTTTCCATACTTTAGCCTACACACGGCCAGTGTGAAAAGAACAATTAATTTCCAAGTATCATTTGATTTCCAGTTTTTTATGTCTTCTACTACATGTCCTTAATTTGACTGGTGGTAGAATCTTTCTCTTTTATGGTCGTCCAGACAACTAAACCGACCGATAAAGGTATATTTTACGCTCACAAAAACCAAAGAACTGTTTTACGACTTTTTTTACACATATTAACACATTAATTCTAGGAATCTTTGGACTGCTTTGATTGTGGCTTTAATGATCAACAGGGCATTTCTACAAGAAGAGCTGCGTGTCTATCACCTTCATGTGAGAATTGCTGCTCGGTGAGGATTCTTGCTTCCAGAATAGATATGTTTGAGACTTTCACAATCCTAAGGAGATTTCTCGAGGAATGATTAGCTTTACAATCATAACTAATAAAAACACCAGTTTCTACTGAACACACTTCAGGCACATATTAAGCGCTTAGCGTAGTGAAACATTACATTTGAAGCACTAAAACACTATTGCACACACTAAGAATAAACCACATTTGATCCATTGAATCACAGCTGAACTACGGCTTCTACTGAACTGCACTCGGCACTGTCTATTGAACTCAAGTGTCAACTGCCCATCCCGTTCCATCATCAGCTCCTTCCTTATATATGGGCACTAAATATAAAGCAAGAGTTCGGGAAAAGGAAACTACTGAAAATGACCCAAACGAATCCTCAGGAGCGGTATGTAGGTAATGGCTGTAGTTCTGCAAGGGACTCAGGTAGCCGGGCGAACATGCTCTAACTTCGACGACGGCCATATAGTTTCTCCCCAACGTTAGTTATTGATGCTCTTGTCTTCTGAATTACTGTATGGATATATTTGCATTTTAACAACTCTGAGGAATTTTATCGACGAATGATCAAAAGCACGGAATCTTAATTACTATATATGTGAATGTGTTAATACTGAGAATAAATATAGTTCATTTTTCCGCAATAAAATCCTGCAGAAGTTGTAAATCTAACAGCACGCGGCCGGAATTAGGTAAGGAGCCAACAAGGCCAGCCTTTAAGAATCAATGTTGACAGAGTTATTCTTTCCTTTTCGTGGGGGAAGGCTTTCTCGATCAATCGCTGAGTCACACCAAGAAGTAGGAAGTGAAGGAGAGAAAAAGCATTGTAAAATGCAACAAAAATTACTGTTATTCTAGATGTGTTATAAGATAGAAGCAAAGGTAAAGTTATTAACTGATGAAATTAATAGTGAGAATTTGTTGAAACTGTCGTTTTATAGCGATTTGTAATGACTAATATAATTATATGCCCACATATCAATATCCTATTATAATTATTCGCGATATATCCTTCTGACCTCCCAAATTCGCAACACTCGGTTTATTTTATTGTTGTGCATGCGGAACTTTCAATACTCATTCAGTAGCTCTTTCGAATTCCAATATTATCCTTACATATGTATACTAAAGAACATAAAAATCACCAAAGTGTGTCGCTTTTACCATATCCCCAAGCAGCCATTCTCCGTACCGCCACTATGTACCAGAGTGAGTAATCTTTGTTGCTACAGCCCCCAACGCAAAGTAAGTCCCTGAAAGGAATGTGCCACCCAGTGCCACCCTTACACAGTGGGATAAGGACAGCGAATGTTTGCGACACAGAACGCCTGCTACAAAAGGAGTAGAACCGTTAACAAAACATGCGACCTGTTCACTCTGTACACTAAAACCGAGAAGATTCATTCACAAAAGTAGAAGACGTCAGAATGTTTTTGAATGATCTGTAACTGAATTGACATGGGGGTCATAAACCTATCCAGGGAGGGTGTGGGAACCTTCTCCAACGCCCTGCGTCTCAGAATCCGGAGACTTTCTTTGCTGTGGTGTACTATAACTGCATCAACTTCCGCTACACCTACCTCTGTAGCGTAGGTGTCCCAAGCTCGAATCTCGGCCAGTCTGAGTTATCCGGATATGGATTTTATAGGGTTTTTTCTTATCCTGAAAGATGATTGTCGGGTAACTTTAAGATCCATGGACCCTGGACTTATTTGAGCACCATTCATCGTCCGATTGACCTAAACGGTTGAAGGATGTTAACTTAAAAAAAAAAAAAAAAAAAAAAAAAAGAATTTCTGCTACCCTATCACAAAATGTCCTCTTCAGCTTCCCTAGTGCGACCTGCTGAACATATGTTGTATTCGGCGATACGACGTCCTGTGTTTGAACTAGACCAGCTAGGACTGTACTTCACTCCAGCGATCTCTCTTTTCCTTCTCTGCTATCTGGAATGTATATTTCACAACAATTACCCCTCTTTCTATCCTTCTTCTTTTTCACACCTTGACTTAGCGACATCCTCTCCTAGTGCCAAGCAATTTATCAAACACTAGTTTCGATACTTTCCAAAATTTCCCATTTTATAGTACCTTCTGTTCAACTTAGGTGTTCGCTACAGTTTTCTCTCATGTTTTTACAAGGTCTATATATTCCACCAGCATCAACAGCGCTTCCTTTATTACACAGAACTGTTACAGAGAAATTGTCGTTCCCTTTATGCTAATACAAACTATTAAAATGACTTGGTACGTGCAACATTTCTATTGCTGTGAATCTTCCTTGGTACCTGGCACAAATTTAAACATTTCATCCTACACTTTGTATCGCGACGATCATGATGAGTTATATGTAGTAACAATATTATTTAACTTCTCTAAAACACCGTGTTCTTAGGAAATGATTAATAGTTAATGGCTGGGGAGAGTTGGGGATTCTCTTTCATTCCTACTGCCTCATGTTATGCCTACAAATTACACTGTATTACACTGTTTTTCAAGCAACAGCAGTCAAGGCAATAATCTGCCAGAGGGGGTCAAATGATTTCCTTATATTGTCCATAATAATAGAGCACAATCAGCGAGGACAAAGCTGAAAATATAACCCATGACAGAAAGAAAAGGTTGGACTGTATGCCACTCACAGCAAACAAGTGGAATGAACAAGAATCTTTAATACTACAATCTAAGAAAAACATTCAATAGACATGCAATGGACATACAAATTAAGATAATATTGCAGTGTAAGAAAAGCACTTAGCGGACATATATTGAACATACAGATTAAGATAATATTACAATGTAAGAGAAATATCCAGTGGATATACAATGAACATAGAGATTTGCGGCAGAGTGGTGATATCACTAAGAAGTAAATTTTGCAATGGCTTACATCTTTCAACTCAATTCAAGTTTATCTTTTAACTTTCTACAAAATTACTCCTTCAGCAATCGTTATAAAATATAATTATATTCCAAAAGAACATCTCGGATAACTATAGTTTTCGTTTGCGAGTTGCAAGAACGCAATATCATAATTAAATATGATTGGCCAGTATATTAATTCTAGTGACTGTTGTCCTCTATTAAAATTTGGACGGAGGGAAGTTTTCAAAGTCCCGCATCATCTAGTGTTGTAACGTAATGTACACTTCCCAATTTCAGAATGTATTTCTGGAACTGTATAAATGATTCTATGGTATTTGTTCCAACCTCGGAAAAATCTCAAAATAATGGTTACATTAATTTTTTCCCATTGCAATTTCACCTCCGGCTGTAAATGGTTGCATCTTCTCCTCCCTCGTGGACTAAAGTGACACGAGGGTCATCATCATCATCTTCTTCTTCCTCCTCTATTTACTTCCCTGGTATGGACAACTTGACCCTCCTCCAGGATGTAGAAGTGCGCTCCTGAAGTCAAACGCTTCTGGAGGAGAAAACAATCTCTGGAAAGAGTCGCCGGGATGGGTGATCGGCCTTTTGAGTGACAAAATAAATACGAAATGAGAGCGAAATTAATGAAAGGGGGGTGATGATTAAGCAGTTGATGCAATAAATGTCGGGATAAACCGTAAAAATCGAAGAAAACTCTCCTAGACACTGCTTTTGACACGGGCACCACTATTTTAAATGTACAAAAAGGCTTTGGTTGTCAATAGCGCGCGCTGTTAAGGCACTATTCAAAATAAGTATGAGGATATTAATGTTGTATCTAGTTATTCAAACAAGTTCCAAGACCTTTTATGAAGCTTCGTTATAGTTCTGTTACCACACTTTTCCATACTTGGGCAGGTTGAAGAAGCTGCGTGACATTATGCTCACCAGAAAAGTTGAACATGAAAAACTTTTACGTTTCCTACATTTTCACAAATGACAATGGCGAGAGAAGCACCGAAATTCCATTCTTGTCAGCCTACAACCAATTCATACTACATACAGCCAGGCCAACATGAAATTAAGGGATAATAGTTGGAGAAGAAAATTTAGAAAGAAGTTCCAGACCTAAATATAGGGTATCTCACTCGAATTTTCCAGTACAGCTACTAAACTGATCGATCAAAAGATGTTCTAGAACAGAACAGAGAATAGTGAAAGTTCGCTACAAAATAATAATTTTGATAATATGAGTTGCATAACCATGGGGCACTGCCCTTAGTAAATTTCAACCTACATTTTGAAACACTCCAGGTGGCTTTAAATTATGTCACGTTGTTGTACAAAGCCTGGTAATAGTATACATTATTACACTCATTTCTATTCTACGCTTGGGGCGAAAATAAATGAAAATAGAAAGGCAATTGAAGCTTATCGAGTAATACAAGATCTTAATAAAAAAAATCTGGTATGAGCTGTTTTATACCTATTATGAATTCACGTACAAACTATCTATGTTCATCATTAGAAGCTTGCGTTACATAATCAACATAAATATTTATAAGAAATGATTTGAAATTAAGAACTAGAAACGACGTTGTATGTGCGATACGAAACTGTATAACTACTTATATTGCAAGTCAGTTTTTAATAATAATTCTTGTGGAAATATAGAGCACTTGGGTACTTTAAAACATGCTTTATAGATGCCTGCCACAGTTCACCGTGGGAAACGTTAAAAGATGTAACGGCAAATGCTATGAAAAATGTTATTGAATATAAAGTATTGCAAATATATTTCCACGAGTTCTACATTTTGTCTAAAGGAAGTCTTTACTCACAAACATTTTGTTCGGGTTCTAGATTAGGTAAAATACAATGAGAATTATCAAGATCATTCACAGAGTTTTTTTCCCTTCAGAAAACCCTTATCTAGGACAAGTCAAACTTCGGATTAAAGGACTATTAAAGGCATATTCCCAGGACAAAAACTGATTAAGTTAGAAATTAAACAAATACATTACCTGATAGACTGAACACAGTAAACAAAACATTTTAATAAAAACTGTCATCTTAAATAAAAAAATAACAACTAACATACAATACTGTACAGAACGCAGAAACTTTTATTAATTTCTGATATGGTGCACTCACATAAATTTCTCTATTCTTGCACAAACTATTCCTCCAAACGCTTATTCCTCTGCTTAATATTAATCGAGATAAACATTTGTACAAATTATCTTACCTACTGATAATTTATTTACCTTTAGATGCAAGGGAAATTTGGGAACACAGTACGCTGAAAGTGATAGTTTCAAATCTTCTAAAACTGGTCACAATGTGAGGATTTGAAATTCCATAGAGATAAAAAATATCCGATGTGTTGCTCTCACGTGGCTTTCTCTGCTTATGACCAAAAAATTCTTACAGACATTTATTCCTCTGCTTCAAGTTATTTAAGATAAATATTTGTAGAAATAATATTATTACACATTTTCTTGTAGGTGCAAGGGGAATACAACAGGCTTTAAGTGACACTCAAATCTTTAAATGGCTGTCGCTATGCGATAGCTTCGAAATTCCATTCTCGTTGTATGGTCAAGAGAGAAAGAAAAAGGACAAGGAATTACTCTCCATGTAGCATAATATAAAAATTAGATAATGCCGACAAGCAACAAGGAATATTTCGGATAGTTCCATCCAGAAAAGAAAATGTATCTTACATAAGTTGTGTTGTGAGAGATATACATTTTTGTGTAGTAATATTTTCTTATCTCTTATAGTTTCCGGATTACGCAAAAGTCATCCCGGATGAACAGGGCTTTTGAGAAGATCCCCAGAAAATAGAAAACATATTTGATATCTTAAATTTATGATATATTTTATAAATCGTTAGAGACATCCTGCAGAAAAACAAAATTAAAAAATATTCCATGTAAAGGTTTTTTAAAAGTGCTGAAACTCTCTTCTCCGTCGTTAAAACACTTAAAAAGCCTATTATTACCTTGTTGTTACATCGACCTACCGGATAATGGACTTCCCTTGTTCTCGTAGGTATTTGCTGAAACCACAGAAACTGTGTCAGCGATGTCCGCACTGTTTTTCTCTTCTTGTTAAGCTTTCCTCCCCTATCATTATAACACCAGTTCTTCAATTTGCAACATATTTCTTCTCAGTTGACAATCACTTCAAAATCAATAACCACTCTTTTTTTTAATAATTTCGCTATAATTTTAACGTTTAATACAATTTAGCTACCTTCTGGCGATACCAAGGTTTTCTTTCTCCATTCATATGACCAATAGCCCACTGTCACCAATATTACTGTAATCAAGTCGCAAAAATGGGCGAAATCGTTGCATTGAGTTCAATTTGATGCACACTAGAAGAGAGCAGCCAGTCTCGAACCTTAAAACAATTGAACTGTGATAACTGGAACGAGGTATTCATTTATTCGTGTGAACTCAGATAACAGGGAACCTCGGTTAATCGATATTCCGATAGCCGCAATTTTAGTCTTTGGCTTCACATGACTTTTATTTAGGTAAGCAGAACATGAGAATGAAATGAGGCAAATATAATTGGGTTTTTTCAGGTTGATTAAGACGATGGATACGTGTCCCCTTGAAGCCATCTCCATTCTCGTTCTCCGGTGTATCTGCTGTCAGCTGCTTCAGTGAAGAACGGAAGTCTTTATCTCCGGATATGGTTGAAGATAAACAACAGTAAGTGACAATTTTTGGAGGCTTTGATATATCTGAAGGGAGTTGCCGACTGTTTGGGATTGGAGAATTAAACTGTTCGTGAATCTCATCGCTCGAAATGGTATCAATTAAATTATGTCTGCTACTCCTGATGTGTCCAGACGTTATGATTTAAAAATAACTGTTTCCGTAGTAGTAATAATAATACGCTATATGTAGTGCTCTTAATCGTAGAAATGTTGTTACAGCTAAAACTAAATAATTCGAGCGCGAACTTTAGCGTTAGTGAATATGCCGAAGTAAACACTTCTATAAGACTAATACTGGACGGGACATACGCAAGTTTTAGCAATATAGATTCTTTTATTAACCTAAGTCCCATCTAGAAGCATTACGCTACACCAAGGTCCTACACACACTGCCAACTCTTAAAATGCTAACTTGAATCTGAAACTCAGCCGTTATCATTTACCATGATAATTCCGAGAATTTCCACCATGTGTCCTGTCGACAGACTCACTACTTTAAAATTACTTAATTCTATGTATCTCTACCCTAATGCTTTTCAACTGAATTCACTGAGCTACACTAACGAACTCGCCAATGACCTCATGACATTTTACACTGCCTAATGACGTAACGCTTATGACAGTATGCATTAATTCTAAGGTACAAAAATTATTTATTGCATCTGCTTATCTATCTCCCTATTCGTAAACCTGATCCGTTATTAATTCTGGTACCATTACGATAAAGCTTTCAAAAACCTCATTTTTAAAAGTTTGCTTCAATGGTTATACACATAGTAAAATACGAACAGAAAGATTTTTATCAAAAGTTATCCCAGGCATAGCACGCACTACATAAATTTACATAAACTGAAAGATGATGTATATCGTGGGCTATTAATTATTCTGATTTTACCAGAGTTCAATGTACAAAGTTTTGCAGGAAGGACGTAGACGAAACTGATAACGCAAATCCTACCTACATAATTGTAGCATGAGACAATTGTCTGAGGTGAATGTACTAGTGATGAAATGTGAAAAATGACCTCACTCTCCTATCAGCTCTAAGAAAAATCGATCTATTTATCCATTTACGACTTTATTTGCATGTTGTATATGCTACACAAACTAATCTGAGTATATGGATACATTCATGGCCGATTTCACCAACAGATGTTAAAATCGACGTTAACAAATGTAACGTAACAATTGACACAGCTCTAAGACTAATGTTAAATTTCTTGCATTTCACCAATCTGTTTTCTGAAAATGTTAACAAACCTGTGTTAACGCCAAGAAACTTGTATATATCTCAGCTATAAAAGGCTATGGATGAGTCGTATTATTTTCTGAACGTACTGCGATGCGCTTTTGTTTTCATTTTCGTCTGCACAAGCTGAACAATGGCGGATGAACAAAATGATAAATAAAGCCGTGAGACAAATTTCTCATCGACGGAGAAAGAATTGTTAATTGAAATAGTGACGAAGTGTAAGGATATCGTGCAAAATAAGAGGACGGATGCAGTGAATGTAAAAGAGAAAGATGTCGCGGGGAAAATATTGGAAACGAATTTAATTCAAATGCATGTGTCACTACTACAAGCACCAAACAAATTGTCAGTATTACGTAAATTTAAAACGAGGTGCGAAGAACAAGTGACGAACGTTTCAAGACGGCAGGTGGACAGTGTATTATCCGCATAATTCAGTGAATTATAAAATCGCAAAGTTATTAATACTTGAAGCTAAGGTGAGATAGTCATATTCCTTTCGATGCATGTTCTAACTCAGTATTACGTATATTTAAAACGAGGAGCGAAGAAGGGCAAGTGACTTGAACGTTTCAAGACGGGAGGTGGATAATGTATTTATCCACATAATTCAATGAATTATAAAATTGCAAGGTTATTAATACTTGAAGCAAAGGCGAGATCGCCATATTCCTTTCGATGCATGTTCTAACCTCTCTTGTACTTCCGCAGTAACCTTCATAGCAACATGTTTCGAGTATATACCTCTGTAGGAAATTTTCTTCTGATAGCTCCTCAAATTCATTTCTCCTCATAGGCCGTACTCTATTACTAATGCCATTTAGACGGTCTTAAATATAGCTAATTGGCATCAACACTTGACTTCATGCCCGCCATCTTGACTACTTACAATTGTTAAGGACTTAACAACGGACACTTGGCTGGTTAGATTAACAAAAGATTTAACACGAGTGTTAAGCTAATACTTGTTGGTGAAATGCGATATTTGTTTTAACTATTGCTAAATTCGTGTTAAGTCTTAACATCTGTTGGTGAAATCGGGCATCAGTGCCTTTGTGGTGATAACCATAGTCACCAGACATACAGAATTATACCCAATTATATATTTTCAAAGTATTCAATGACTGGATAAGCCACGGCAATGTAACATTTGTAGATGATAACCACAATACAACTTCATCGCTTCTTTCACTTCATTCTCAGAATAAAATGAAAGGAAGGGGAAATAATATCTACAGTGAAATGTTATTTCTTTTGTTAAAGTCACCAAAGTTCCCCTCCTCCCCCACAGCCTTATTAGATGTCCAAATCGCAACTATGCTCCAAAGGAGCAACTGAAATCGGGCAGATTTTCCAGCAACATCCACAAATAAGCAGAAAACCTGGAAAATTTTAGACCACTTACAAAACAGTAACCTACATTAAGGACAAATTCGGCAAAACACAGTTTAAATGTAAATGTAGTGCAGCTTTGTCATAAAGTTTAGCTATATTTTAGCGGAGCTACAGTTACTGTAGGAATGCTACGAGAAGTTTTAACTTGAATACAAAACTGTTTCTATCGTCACTAGTTCTATGTAGACAATGGTGAAATGGAATGTTTTAGTACGTTCTCTTACGTCGAGCACAATAACACGTATTTATTATTAAACATTATTTGAACGCAAAGTAATTGCCATCAAAACATAACTTCAGAAAGAAAGAGAGGGCTAGGGACAAGATTAAGAAGAAACTATCTACATAACTGTGTATTTCATATAAGATTGTGACAAAGAATAATTTTTTTTTTAAGTGTTCAGTGTATTGCTGACATTCATGTGTGTTAAGAACAGTTCTTTACCCTTAATTCAACTTTATGAAAGGATTACAGGACTTCTAACTCCACAAATAATGATTGCTATGGTTTATTAAAATTTAGGGTAGTTTTCTTATACGGACATATCACAGATGCATTAAGTTGAACGTTAAAATAAGATCAAAACAAAAACTACCACCAAAATGAAATATTTTCGGTGTACCCAAAAATAAAAGAAAGGTAAATAGTAAGGATAAAAAGCTCAGTCCGCAGTATTATCATGAGCTGAGTAGACTTTTGAAGAGGTAATTGTTAATATAGGGATATTTAAGCTAGATCGTTCTTTATTCTATGCACTCATCTACGTGTAAGTTGGATTACTGACTGCTGTATACGAGCTCAAGGATATTGGGACGATGGATAATTTGAAAATCAATATGACGAGATGGGAATCCCAGTAACAGAGTGGACGAACTTCAATAGTTCCACTGCTGGTTCCACCGAACCACTGTGAATCGGTCTTACATCATTACGGATGCTTTTACATATGCATTCCATTCACTCTTGTTTTAGCAATCACAAGTGAATATTTGAATGACATATTCGGGTTCATTCTAAGTAGAGTTGTGGTTATCCTCAACAAATGTTATATTGCCGTGGCGTATCCAGCCATTGAATACTTTGAAAACACGTCTTTAGTGTTTGGCTCAGGAAGGCCTTTAATTGATAGTAAGTGACCTTTATTTCTGAAGTGAATAAAGTAACATAGAAAATGGTCTTGCTATTTGGGTGCAAGTGAAACGCATAGGTTTTGTGTACACCTCAACCTGTAGCAAGAAGTATATAGGAAATGATAGATACATGGTAGTCTTTTATTAACTTATCTAGAGAACAAGCAAATGGAAACAGTTTCACGTTGGCATATCTACTATTTTCCGCCATAAATCCGGAAAGGTGAAACAATGACAGCTTGACTCAATAAAAATTACATAATACGGATGACTTGTGTAGAACTGACATATCTCTTTCTTTAAATCATTATTCAACTGAGGATTCACCTAATGAATAGTTTGCAATGTCAAATTAAGCAGAATGTTCGAGAGTTTCGACTTTTCCTGTAACAAGAAAAGCAGATGTTTTATTCTTCATTCCTTATTTTTGTCCTTCGTCTTATGTTGGCAGTTGTTTTCGATATTTTGTACTAGTCACAGGAAATGCAGTAGATATACATTAAATCAACGGCTGAAGTTGCAGCTACTCGAAGGACATATGTACCACAGGAATAGTGGTGTTCGCAACCCTTCACAGAGAAACACGATAATGGAACTGTAAACAAGTGAATCTCGTATAAGTGAAAAAGGCAAACAACCTTCGTCTTGGTTGCTCACGATTGTTGTTGAGTAAGAACACGACTGGACAAACGTCTTAATAATGGTCAGGCTAACCTCTCCAAAGACCAAGAATTTAGATGAAAATTAGTTTTTTCCATAAAAACGTCAAAAATGCATTCTAACATAATGTTCTACTCAACTACCAAAATTCTCCTAATAACCTCTCCATTTGCTAATGACTCTCAGACACTGCCCTCATTACTAGCTCTCACTCACTCTAATGTGAAGTTATTTCATTTCTATATTACTGAAATTTTCTGTACTCCATCCTAAACTCTCTCTCTCTATAAATTTCTAAGAATATTCTCACATAATCCACGAATTCCAAACTAGCCTGCCATACCTAATCTGGCAACTTTGGATAGTAACTTTGCCCTCACCAATATAATCTACCTATTTCTGCGAATTTACTTAACTAGTCCTCGCTAATTACCTTACTTAATGACATCTTACCTTGAGCCAAAGTGTACTTATAATTAACTGCCAATTTTAGCTCTTATTTTATTTAACTTATCCAACGCTTTGCGCTATGAGGGAAACATAATAATTATTTTAAACCGTAAGGTATGAATTCGTCAGAAGTTGCAGATATAATTCTGTAGTAGTAGTTAAGATTTCGACTGATACTTTGTACAAGAAGTCACGTGAGTGCACACATCAGATTTAAGTCATTGCACCCTATTTTTCGACTTTATGCATCACCAAAATAACCGTCTGTTTCCTTCAACCGTTTCTTTGCTACATACCTCGCACACCCAGCAACCCAGTTCGTACTTATTCAATCGCGTGGACCTTGTTCGCTCTAGCGAATGCTTTCCATGCGATTTGTGACGGCACTCTTATCTCGTGTACACTTGATAAGTAATTCTGCTGAATATCTGACATAATTTCTCCTAGCTTCCTGAGAATACAGAGTAACAATGCGTTGAATGAATGCAAGTTCTGCTTGTCCAACTTGAATTTCCAGAAAACAATTGAAATCATGTCAACGGTAATCAGTGGTAGCATATTTACCATCAGTGAACCCCGGAACAGTGTAAAATCAGTATAAGTACGGAGAGTTTTCTGCGTAAATGCCGGAATTCAAAATCATAAACGTACCTAAAATAAAAGCACAAAATGGGACCCCAAGTCATAAACATAGATAATAGAGAGTACATCCACAGTGCTTAAACACCATTTAGAGGGAGAAAGAAACCAAATAGAACAGTAGAAGACAGCGATGGTCGTGAAATAGGTCAGGGTTGCGTAGTAAGCACAGAAAGAATTGATAAAAATTGTCTAATACATCTGCTTGGAGAATTTAATGTCTGTTTTCTCCTTTTCCTTATTTTAGTAGTATTTAACATCGTTTTACTACGCACATCACAAGCGATGAACAAGGATGAGAATGTGCAATGTAATTGTATAAAGGAAATTTATAGGCCGTTTAGTGTATGTCCCGCGATAATGACGGATTTGAAGCAGGGGACCTTTCAAACAAGCCGCAGACGTCCCCATGGAGCGATTATGCCGACAATTTTAGATTCAAAACACATGTTTGATACTTTCTAGTTTCTCTTAAGATCGGAACTACATGAAAAGGAAGTTTTAACACCCGGTTAAGTTTAAGCCATAGTTTTAAATTTTACTTATATTCAATTGTTAATCTTGAGTTTGACTTTACGGAACTCGTTCTACCGTTTAACTATCGTTTAATGCAATGTTGTACAGTGGCACACCCATCTGTGCATATGCATATCGGGGAGGTATCAGAGAAATGCTACGTGATGGTCAAATCATCCGGGTAATTCACTGGCGTCAAATACACAGAACTTTTTAAAATATATCTGATCGCTTTCAGATGTGGAATGACCGTGAAGCTTTTAAACAGACTCAGACTTTCAAATTTAAAACTGAATTTAGAATGCAAACAGATTGTACAAGATAGTATAAACTACATGTAACCATAATTTTATTCCTGGATTTCTATTAAAATAACATATGCTTGAAAATTAAATGTAAACACGAAGGCTAGAGACCTCATAATGCAATTAAATCCATGCATTACCTAAACATACGGCACTATTAACAAACTTTATCTTGAGCCCTGAAATCTGGTGATATGAACGGTCCAAGTCAAGATGATCCATGCTTTGCCAAGGTAACGTGGTTATCCACACTAATCTCTGTTTCATATAACCTTGCCCCGCTGACATGTATCATCCGCGTGCAGCTACCTTCCCCTCATCCTAATTGGCAAATGCCTTCGCGCCATAGGCCATAGGCGGTGCCTTCCTGTCACATTGAAACGTCCAGTAAACGTCATAATAATTTCCAGGAAGATAGATAAAATCATACAAATAAGAATATGAAGGCATGCAAAAGTACAAATTTATAATGAAACTGAGCAAGTTGAAGCTGAATGAATGAGCAATGAAACTGAAACAAGATTATAATGAAAGGCCGAATTTTTTTTTAAACCAGAACACATGCCTTGCAAAAATGCCTGTCTTTCAGTCTTAACAGTCGTGTGTCCTTTATTCACCCAAGTCTAGTCAAGGTAGTATATTTTGCGACTTGTATCCCGGTACAGTCTGATTGTCCTTAAATAACGTCTTTGCCACACAGCAATATCGCCCCCGGGGTGGTAAGTTTTCCTGTTGTCTCAATTTCATGTCGCGATGTTCCTACGGATCTAACACTCACACCTGTAAGTTCAGAGCACAGCTGTGCGACTTCTCTCTGACAAAGACGGATTCTTCTCTGTGAGCGCATTAAACATACGTTTTTCGCCGCTTTGTAAAGGTTTACCCTTGCGATGCTTCAGAGAAAAACTGGCGGTAGACTCTGCCATTATACATATAATAAGTATACGCGCAATAAACGATCAATAAAATAATTTAGCTCTCGCACCCGGCACAACACACTTTCGAATGGCAATATATGACAAATCCAGTTCAAAACAAGGTCAATGATAAAAGTCATATAAACAAATATGTCATCACTACCGCTAAATCACGTGCTATCATGTCATATGAACGGTGGGCTTCTGAGCAAAGGAACCTCCTCTTTACTTCGTTTAAGAATTAACATGCATTTCAGAAAAATCAACTCTGTTGCGTAATATATTTAATTCAAGCAGTTACGAAAATATAAATTTGACAATTCTCTTCCAACGTATAAAGATATCTCACCATGTTAAATAACGAACTAATTTTTACCGCACAACAGTCTGTACCACAACAGCAGCCAATGAGAGGGGACTAGGTCACGTGACCGTTAAGAGATACGGGGCGAGCTTATGTGAAACAAGGATTAGTGTTATCATTTGTGCATTATATCACATTACCCTTGTTGCTGTTCTCTTGCGTCATCATACCGGTTTTATTTTGTGTTTAACCAACTCAAATAATAATTTTAAGTCTTAAATGCCAGAAGGAGACCAGCGTCGACACAGCAAATTCCTATAAATAGTAAAAGGTGAGCTCACGAGTTTAGCCTATAAGAATAGCCGCTAGCTAACCTGGAAGAAAACAAGCGTAGAAACTACAACTCACCGTCCTCTACGATAGCATTTTAAGTACGAATTAAAACACAGAGAAAGCAGTTTTAATGAATAATTCGTAAAAATACAGGATGTTAATAACTACAACCAAATATTTTCAGAGCTAATGAAGATATTTTAAACCAGTAATTTGAAATAGGAGACTTAATGACCTGTTGGTTTAAACTGTGGAAGTTGCTGCTGTAAGTTTCTAAAGTGGCAGTACCACTGGTAATGATGATACTTGAGGGCATAACACACGAAAATGAAGAGACGTGTGGCAACAATCCCTCTCGTGCAATGGTTATGGCATTGGATTTCAAGTGAAAGGTAAACTAGTTCGACTCTTCTTCACTTTTTTTGTCCTTTTTGTTTTAATATTTTGTCTAAGCTTTTAATTCTTGTATAAATTTATGCATTTTACGGATTAACTTCACCTTGTCAGTGCAAATAACTACAAATCTTTCTAACATTTTTTTTGGAAATTACGGCACGTTGGCCATAGTAGCTCAAGGGTTAAGCAGCTGAACGGCAACCAGAAGATCCGTGGTTCAAATCCCGGCTATGGCATTGAAATGTTCAGTCTGACTCTAACTTTCCATACTTCAGTCTACACACGGCCAGTGTGAAAGAACAATTAATTTCCACGTTGTAAGTCGCCATTAAGGTAGTTGTCTCATGTGTTTGTGAGAACTCCTAAGGGGTTTACCGGGGAAAACACGAGTCAGTTGGAGAATTCAATGTCATGTCGGCACGTTGGCCATAGTAGCTCAAGGGTTAGAGCGGCTGGACGGCAACCAGAAGATCCGTGGTTCAAATCCCAGCTATGGCATTGAATTTTTCATTCTGACTCTACCTTTCCTTTCTAACAAAGCTTGAATGCTGCTTAATGCATTCATATGTTGTACGATGGTTTAAAGGATGAACAAACTTATATAAAATAAAAATTAAATGCGACTCTTTACGTCAAGTTTATAGGAACTGCTCAAAATGAAGACCTGCGCTTTCAATGCAGTGTCCCGAGTCAAGGAAATCATAGTGGTGTTACTCCACTGACCAATGAGATTCACGTTCCTGGTTATGAATCACTCCATTTCTTCCCATTAGAATTTACTTATTGAAAAGAGGAAGGGACACAACTACACAAACCAACAACCTCTACAACAGCAGTTTTCGTGGCTACGGATTTCGCCACCAGAACAGTTACAGAAACACCTCTAGAGCAGACTACATGATGCATAGGTAATTGCACTGTCGCACTGGCAGGTGATTAGTTCGAGATTTGAGAGACCTTTGAGACATTAAATCTTGAGAACGCCAATAACGAGCTACTAAGAATCTATCTTTCTATACTCGGGAAGCAGTTTTAAATACATTCTAATCCAATAATTTTGCCCACCTTGTTTAAATACCAATTTATCAGCATCTGATGCCAATTAGATCTAATACAATTAACTACGTTATGCTTAGCCGCAGAGCATGCATTGTCTATCTCAACTTGCTTATATTAGTCACAATCGCTGCAATTATTTCGATGTAGTTCATTAACATCCTGTATATGAAAATAAATCTTAATAAATAGTTAAAAGTAAGTGATTTTGTTTAGCGCGAACAAAATCATAAGCGAAAGGGGAAAAGGTACCTAAGTTGCTACAAACTTCGTTATTGCAAACTATTATTATTACTATTATTATTGCTATTGTTATCCTTTTTTATCGTAAATGGTCCAGCATTGTTGATCATTAACCTTTTTTCTAGGATGGCAAGTATACCAAACAGTATTTAGTTTTGAAGAGAGAAGTCATGTGAGCCTGCAGTTAAACTTTTTGATTAAATCTCCATTCAGCCTACGTTTATATAAACAAAATATTGAACATTCGATTTATAAATTCTTCACTGCGCTTTCATTTGAATATGAACCAGTAGTCAGCAACTGTGTGTACAATAGGTATCTACACTCCTGGAAATGGAAATAAGAACACATTGACGCCGGTGTGTCAGACCCACCATACTTGCTCCGGACACAGAGAGAGGGCTGTACAAGCAATGATCACACGCACGGCACAGCGGACACACCAGGAACCGCGGTGTTGGCCGTCGAATGGCGCTAGCTGCACAGCGTTTGGGCACCGCCGCCATCAGTGTCAGCCAGTTTGCCGTGGCATACGGAGCTCCATCGCAGTCTTTAACACTGGTAGCATGCCGCGACAGCGTGGACGTGTACCGTTTGTGCAGTTGACGGACTTTGAGCGAGGGCGTATAGTGGGCATGCGGGAGGCCGGGTTACGTACCGCCGAATTGCTCAACACGTGGGGCGTGAGGTCTCCACAGTACATCGATGTTGTCGCCAGTGGTCGGTGGAAGGTGCACGTGCCTGTCGACCTGGGTCCGTACCGCAGCGACGCACGGATGCTCGCCAAGACCGTCGGATCCTACGCAGTGCCGTAGGGGACCGCACCGCCACTTCCCAGCAAATTAGGGACACTGTTGCTCCTGGGGTATAGGCAAGGACCATTCGCAACCGTCTCCATGAAGCTGGGCTACGGTCCCGCGCACCGTTGGGTCGTCTTCCGCTCACGCCCCAACATCGTGCAACCCGCCTCCAGTGATGTCGCGACAGGCGTGAATGGAGGGACGAATGGAAACTTGTCGTCTTCAGCGATGAGAGTCGCTTCTGCCTTGGTGCCAATGATGGTCGTATGCGTGTTTGGCGCCGTGCAGGTGAGCGCCACAATCAGGACTGCATACGACTGAGGCACAGGGCCAACACCCGGCATGATGGTGGGGGGAGCGATCTCCTACACTGGCCGTACACCTCTGGTGATCGTTGAGGGGACACTGAATAGTGCACGGTACATCCAAACCGTCATCGAACCCATCGTTCTACCATTCCTAGACCGGCAAGGGAACTAGCTGGTCCAACAGGACAATGCACGTCCGCATGTATCCCGTGCCACCCAACGTGCTCTAGAAGTTGTAAGTCAACTACCCTGGCCAGCAAGATCTCCGGATCTGTCCCCCATTGAGAATGTTTGGGACTGGATGAAACGTCGTCTCACGCGGTCTGCACGTCCAGCACGAACGCTGGTCCAACTGAGGCGCCAGCTGGAAATGGCATGGTAAGCCGTTCCACAGGACTACATACAGCATTTCTACGATCGTCTCCATGGGAGAATAGCAGCCTGCATTGCTGCGAAAGGTGGATATACACGGTACTAGTGCCGACATTGTGCATGCTCTGTTGCGTGTGTCTATGTGCCTATGGTTCTGTCAGTGTGATCATGTGATGTATCTGACCCCAGGAATGTGTCAATAAAGTTTCCCCTTCCTGGGACAATGAATTCACGGTGTTCTTATTTCAATTTCCAGGAGTGTATCTCACATCGTTCTCCGTAGTCTAAGGGTAACATACCAGCCTCTGGTTCCCGAAGTCGTGGGTTCAAACCTGGTGGAGGGCGATTAATGGTATTTTTCAGAAGGGGCATAAACATCCTTCACATGGCTTCCTTCGGAAGGGAAGTAAAGCCGGTCGTCTCATGCTGTAGATTTACGGCACGTAAAAGAACCTAAGCCTGATAAAGAGGCCTATGAGCAACATTAAGCTCTCTTTCACGTCCCAATGTGGAATGAAACGCTGAGAACCACAGCAGTTAATGATCAACTATTCATCTGATATCTCTGGAATCAAAAGCTTTATTAAATTATTGTCAGGGTAACGGACATAAAAAATTTCGGCACAAATAGATAACAAACAGCGTATTATTTCACAGTAATAAAGAGCTTGCATAATCAGTTTACGATCGCGCGGCTAGTGTACACAAAGGAACGGATAGGCGGCTAGCGTTCATAAAGCGCCGACAACTAACGATAGCGCCGATAAACAAGAGACGGATAGTATGAAAGACTTGCCGGCCCAGGTAGGGTTTCACGTTTCTGGAAGGTGACAGAATATTCGGATTACGTCATTAGATGCCTTGTTTATTCCAGAAACACCTAGTGATTGACAGAACAGTCTGAAATTCATGAATGGGTGTATAAAAAGAAGCCATGGCTAGTGATGAGTCAGTAGTTGTGTGTAACGAGAGTGTAGTTGTAACACGAGAGTCAGCTGTGGAATGCTGTAAACTGAACGCTGTTTGTTATTGACCTTGGAAGACTGAGTGTATGTGACGTAATGTTGTTACGTGAGAATTGAACAGTGTATTCCTACGCAAATAAAGAACGATTTTTAATTTCTCCAAATTGGACTTTTAATTCTACTAACCCACAAAGTCACATACGTAGTTATAAAATGCATTGCGAATCTATGACGATGGACAGGGATTCATGTAAGTTCAAAACAATTTACATAACAGCAGACGTGCAGGTCGTCGTTGTATCCAAATGTTTAAGTATAATGGGTAGATAACAGTATTCAATAATATAGAAGGCAAGAAGAGACGCTAATAAAGATGAAAAGCATGCAAATAAAATAATCATTTTATTTGAATTACATGCCCGATTTCACCAACAGATGTTAAAATCGACGTTAACAAATGTAACGTAACTATTGTCACAGCGCTAACACTAATGTTAAATTTCTTGCATTTCACCAACCTGTTTTCTTAAAATGTTAACAAACCTGTGTTAACGCCAAGAAACTTGTAAATATCACAGTTATAGAAGGCTATGGATGATTTTCTGAACGTACTCCGATGCGCTTTTGTTTTCATTTTCGTCTGCACAAAGGGCGGATGAACAAAATCATAAATAAAGCCGTGAGACAAATTTCTCATCGACAGAGAAAGAATTGTTGATTGAAGTGACGAAGTGTAAGGATATCGTGGAAAATAAGAGGACGGATGCAGTGAATGTAAAAGAGAAAGATGTCGCGGGGAAAATATTGGAAACGAATTCAATTCAAATGCATGTGTCACTACTACAAGCACCAAACAACTTGTCAGTATTACGTAAATTTAAAACGAGGTGCGAAGAACAAGTGACGAACGTTTCAAGACGGGAGGTGAACAATGTATTACCCATATAATTCAGTGAATTATAAAATCGCAAAGTTATTAAGACTTGAAGCAAAGGCGAGATCGGCATATTCCTTTCGATGTATATTCTAACTCATTATTACGTAAATTTAAAACGAAGTGCGAAGAAGGACAAGTGACTTGAACGTTTCAAGACGCCAGGTGGACAGTGTATTATCCACATAATTCAGTGAATTATAAAATCGCAAAGTTACTAATACTTGAAGCTAAGGCAAGATAGGCATATTCCTTTCGATGCGTGTTCTAACCTCTCTTGTACTTCCGCAGTAAACTTCATAGCAACATGTTTCGATAGTCTATACCTCCGTAAAACAATTTTCTTCCGATAGTTCCTCAAAATCATTTCCCCTCATAGGCCGTACTCTATTATGAATGCCATTTAGACGGTCTTAAATATAGCAAATCGTCAACAACAGCTGAGTTCATGCTCGCCATCTTGACTATTTACAATTGTTAAGGACTTTAACATTAGAAATTCGGCTTGTTAGTTTAACATGAGATTTAACACGAGTGTAACTTGTTGGTGAAATGCAATTTTTGTTTTAACTATTGCTAAACTCGTGTTAAGTCTTAACATTTGTTGGTGAAATCGGGCATAATACAGTTACTTAAGACTGCACACTATATAACGCTTCGTACGTCTGCTGCAACAATGTTTCCAAAACAGTACATTTATATCATTTATATAGCTTTTGCCAGTTGAAGTTAAAATCTGTTACTTACTAAACAATAGGCGAGTTTCTAAAGTTGTTTTTGTGAAATGTTCAGTTTCTTTTTTCTGTAGGTAGTGAGTTACGAAACAACTGCATTACTGCAAAGTAAATAGTATGAGCAAATCCCGTGACTTTTTGATAAAATTTACGTTCTCTTTAAGCAAGATTAAATATTTACAATGCACTTCCTTAATGTAATGCAATCTTTAAAACCAGTTGGGCAAGGCCACCTGCTTTGACCACGTGCATATTTTAAATATCTATAAACCTGTTCACACATGGAATTGTTTCAGGTGGTAAAATTAGATTCTAAATCAGCTCAATAGTACTTGATATACGAGACCATTTGCCTTTATTTCATCTAATCGACTTTCTGTGTAGAACATTTGAAAAGCTATGGTTATACTTAACACATTTAGAGAAAATATATCAAGATTTCATGTACAAACTATGGGTTTTCTTTACAATATTTTGAGGAGTTTGCTGGTTAAAATAATTGTTGCCGATTGCAGAAAATAATGCAAATGGAGTCTCATAATCTATTCCTTCCATATCACTGTCCGCCTTAACTGCTCTTTTCTTTCGCTTTTTAGGAGAATGCCATTCCCCAGGCTTTTTGTTCTGGAGGTTTCCTAGGTACTAAATTATAAATAATACAATCCAAAGTATCAGACTACCCTTGAACTGTATTAGTAATTCCAGTTACGTAATGTTAAGAGTAGCTGTGCTCCCATAAAGTCCCTGGCAATAGCAGCGATTCCAGTTTGTGAGTCATCCAGCCGTCACATGCGCAAACCTATATTCGCAAAAGTTGGTGTGTTGTTGGTTACAGTAGTGTATGGGACCAAGCTCTGTGTGATTGCGTGAAGCAGGGAAGTCAGGTTAAGGGGGAACGAGGATAAGCTCGTGACGTCAGGCAATGTCTGCTTAAACAGAAATAATAACGAGAGATTGTTACTGTTTCTTACACTAGCAAAGCAGACGATGATTTGGATGACATCACAGAGCTTCCTCAATCCCTTTCGAGTAGCACACCAGCGTCATACCTCATACCACTCTCACGGAGTTGGATGGAATTCGCTTCCGAACTTAGCTACTTTAAATGCAGGGACTTTAGAGAAATGCGGCTACTTTAACGTGGATTGTCTGTATCCCCGTCATAATTAGGAGTCATTTTGACAAGCAGTAGTCTTCAAATGACCTTATTGACCTTCGCAACATTGTGATGACCTAAAGAGTATTAAAATCACATTAAAATGATGACTTTATGACCTCCAAATTTATTAAACGTTATCTAAAAAGAACAAAGAGTTACTTAAACGCTATGTTTACATAGTGATTCCCTTGCGCATTTCACTTAACGCTTACATCACTGGATACTAAATTACGTTACGAGCAACTCCTGTAAAATATTTCAAATGTGTCTTGTAAACTATTACGCATTTACACATAGAGAAGATAAGTTCAGAAGAAGACTTCAGAAGATACAGGAGTATGCTTATACTAACAAATTACTCCGATTTGCAGCTCTTTTATAGTGGGAGAGTACTTCAAGCAAGAAGTACATCAGCAATCCTGCACTTTGCATCGCGTTCAACATATTTTCCAGCACATTTTAAGAAATACTAGTCTGCCCACTTTAACTTCCACAAGACATAGATTCCTTACAACCGATTATTCGTTATACCATACGCAGACACGTGAATGATGATGCAAATGCAGTGATATCTCCCTACCAGTTTTTTCAAACGAAATCGCACGTTAACTATAGCTTACTGTTACATTTTACTTTCTACCAACTTTTTTGTAATACTTTCGGTTTTACTTTTATTGCAGAACGAAATCAGAGAACAATCGTTTGCGTTGTCTATAATATTATATGTTTGACAAATCACGATCGTCAGAAATGAACAGGTGAAACGAACGGAAGTGACACAAATTTCTATGCTAGGTAACTTAGAATATATATATTTTATATAAATGTGTTCACATTTTGGAACTGGCATTTCTTTTCAACAATACATGAACAGTGATTTATACTTAAACATTAACAAGCTTCTACATATGCTGCACATCATCAATAATTGCATACAGATATATTATTCGTCATTCAGTTCTGTCTGCAAGAAAAGTACAAATGGCTACTACAGATATATTTGCTGATGCCTGAAAAAAACTACAATAATATATCTGCAGCATAATAAGCAGAAAATCTCGGTGTTATAATTAAATATCATTATAATTATATAGTTTTGCTTTAATACCAAAATCATCAAGGCCCGTGTTCGATCCCAGGCGACGGCGTTGGGGCAGGTTTCCTTTAGGATCTCTTTCTCCCGCCATCTCATTCCATCGGTGCTTCATCTTAATCCCATGTATCATTAGTGTCACCGCCTGCGGTGCCGTATATAGTAAAAGTGGGCATTAAACACCACACATTTCATTTTTAATACTGAAATGGAAGTTTTAGGAAATGCCGATTTCTCTTTCAATATACGTAACGATATCTTTCTATCTCGTCCCCGTAATTTGTTACTTACAAGTTGTCAGGTTTCATTTCCAACGCTCCTCTGAGTTTTAAATCAAAATCAAACCAAGACTAACATGAAGAAATGGGTAGTGAGACATTTAAAAATTTTGTTTATTAATCAGTTGTTACCCATCATTCCCCCCCTCCCCAATAGTGCTATAGTAATAGACAACGCATCTTCTCATTCTACTCAAATCAACAAGACTCTGATATCATCATCACTTAAATCAGTAATGCAATCATGACTCCGTGGCCATAATATTGATTTTGATCTGCGTTCCACCAAAGCTGTACTTTACGAATTAATAAAGCTGAAAAAAATACGGTCTCAAAATTTATGAAATAGTTCATATAGCACGAATGCATGGCCACGCTGTAATACGACTACCTCCGTATCATTGTGATTTAAATGCTATACAACTTAAATGGGCACGGATACAAAATTTGTCGCGAAACACAACATATCACTTAAGCATAGTGAGGTAAAAGTGTTGTTTGATAGTGTAGTACGTAAAGTGTTCGAACAAAATTGGCAGGGAGCTTGTGAACACGTTGAAAATATAGAACAGTTTTTTTGGGAGAAAGATGGATTAATAGGTGAAATTAGTGATGGGTTCATAATTAATTTAGAAGATTTAATTAGATTAATGTAGAAATTACAGATAGTGAACACGAGGAAAATTTTGAAATTTCTGACAATGAAGAAGGGAACAAGAACCAAATTTGGAGGACGAAGAACAAATAGACGAAGAAGCATCATCCGCCACTGATGCGTCTGCCCTGCCTGGCTGGCCATAATAGAGGGGTGGGTTAGAAAAAGATGGCGAAAACGTATTTCTTCCTCTTTCTACAAACCAGGGGCCAAGTTAAATCTCGTGCATTATAGTCATAACACATAGAAGATGAAAAACCATAGCACTCGGGAGTTGTTGTGGATCACAGCCGTTTTGCATTTGCTCTTAGAAAAGACAAGAAGTTTCCAGCTATGTACAGAATCCATTAGAGAACCAAGAAGAGGGGAAAAACCTGTTTTGTCGTTTTATTAAATCGCCCTAGAAGACTTACGTCAGGTATACGAACATATACCGACGGTTTAATTTTTAAGGGGACCTTAGTCAAAGAAAGAGACGGGTTGGCCCACCAACCACACCACGAAAATAAACAGAAAAAATGCAATCCCTTCTTAAGGGGAACACCTGTAAGGAATTGTAGCAGTTGGGCACAAAGCAACATTATCAGATGTGCACATGGGTCAAACAACCAGCAAAACCGGTTTCAGTGATTGAAATTAAAAAAAAAACAAAAAAAAAAAAAACACACAGCACTGTTAAGTGGTCACGGTCATGTTTGTTATTTTGTTCAAAAATGTTTTTAAGGGACTCTTGACTAGCTATTGCCTAATTAAACCATACTATTTCCGGGGCATACCATATAGAGGTGATTTCTTTTCATATGCAAACATTATTATTATTATTATTATTATTATTATTATTATTATTATTATTATTATTATTATTATTATTATTATTATCATTATTATTATTATTATTATCATCATTATCACTGTTGTGTAAAAGCTCGTCATTGATTTATTTTTCTCCATTCATCTGCAAACTCATCCAACAAGAATTCATCAGAATTCTTCACTGTTCAAGTTTATTCTCATGCACGGTTTTCGTTTAAAACAACACGTTTCCGAAAAAAAAAAAAAAAAAAAAAAAAAAACTGCCCTCTACTGAAACTTAGACAATTATCTGTAAGCACAATTGCTATGCATCCCCTCTAAGTTCTTGTAAAAATAACTTTGCTCAATGTCTCAATTGTTGACATGTTTCTGCCGTTCAGTGGAGCTTAAATGCTACACAACTGCTGTAGACCAAAGTAAAACATTATGTTGCAAAAAGTGCTTGTGGTGCACTTGTGCAAAATATTCAGCAATTTTATTGGAAAAAGTACGGTTTAAAAATCTATATTAGTGGTTACTCAGTTATTTTGAAAGGTTTAGTGACAATGAGAAATAATCGTAAAGGTTCAGAACTGGATGTATAAAACGGTCTGGCGGCAGCTTCGTAAGAAAATGTATCGATTATATCGGCTGAACAGTTCAGATTTTATGAAACGTAGCTTAGAAAATGCATGTGGTAAAACATATGCAACAATCACTTAAAATTGTTGGAGCTATGTCAGGAATCTTCGTTTCCTTAGATTGCTGATTTAATTTACTGGGAGCATATTGGTCAAACAGAAATACTTCAAAAACATTTTCTAAATGCAAATTAACAATACTGTGTGTAGACGACGTATTTTAAATCGGTATGAATCACTTTTTTTACACATCCAACACTTGTAAACAGGATTTGTTGAATACCAAATCTGATTCTGGTAGAGAAAGGGTTCGAATCTAATTCTATACCAAACAAGATATGTGAACGGGAATTGCACTCAAACCATACTGAAATCACGCATCAATAATATTTATTTCCATTGTCAAATCTCAGTATATCGTCAAATTACATTTATATGTTGCTAAATTAAAAAAATTAACAATTTCTGTTTTACTTCGATATTCTTAAGTAAACCTTCAATGAAACAGAAGTACCGCAGTTGCTACATGCAGTAGTTCTACTGATATGGGGCTATCGCTTTAAAGCACACTTAAACAACCATCCTTCAGAACCGGATTTAAACCCACGACCTTCGGAACAGTGATGCGGCATTTCCATACAATGATTCTCTGATCATTTGGGCACATTTCTGCGAAGTAATAACGACAGTTGATAATTATACGCTAAGGGTTGAAATTCCCGGAATAGTTGTAAATTTTTAACTGTAAGATACAAAACACGAAACCTTCACGTGTATTTCTTACAATAAATGTGCATTTGGCATTCAAAATATACCTAACGCGTTTTACTTGCATAACTTTATCAATCAGGTTCCACAGACACTATTCATAAAAAATACGATTCTTCCATTGACTTATCTTCAATATTTTAAAACTTTTGGCTAGAAATAATTTCTGAATAAATTAAATTAATTATTCCTACATGCCTATATTTACAGTGGGCTGTTACAACTCGTTTTTGTTTCGAGGTCCTCGAGATTAAAGAAAAAAAAAAAACTCAGTTAACTTAAACTTAGCAAAATGTAAACAAATATATATAGGAAATATTTCGAAAACTGTGGGGGTTAACAGCTATTTGACAAAATTATGTATTTTAAGGAGTTTATGATTCTTTGAAATATGAAAACACTTTCCTGGCTAAAAAATGTAGCCTTTGAGTTTTGTGTGTAAGGGGAATGTTGAGAGAAAAGCAAACCTCCCCGTTCTAGCAAACTCAGCCCTAGAGGGACCAGTTTCCATTGAACTCAGGTAGACGACCCAACTGTGTGGAAATGACAAACTTCTTTGTGTAAAGTCTGTTTAGTTACCTCATGTGCAGTCGGCCGCTGCTTTTGACGAACCCTTATAATCGTTTTACAACCCTGGCCCTCCTCCTCGCAGTCCTTTCTGCAAGGTTGCCACCTTTCTCGATACGTCATGGGTATCGTACGAGGTTTCGTCTAAATAAATTACTACAAAACTTTCTTAGTTTTGACGATATATATCACCAAGCTACAATTCTACTGGATTCCATAATAACCGTTAAATTATTCAATGTGCAGTATTTGAAACCGAGCTCCTTTAGGAGACCGCGCAAGTGAAGTTCACATAAGGAAAATCACAAATTTCTTGCAAATGTGTAACCAATTCGTCTAAGGTGGGCGCTCTCCCTTTTGCCTAGAATCTATAAAATTCTCGACGAATTAAATCGCATGCGAAATTATCTACTTTAGAAACGTTTCCTTTTGTTTTCACACTTGATCGGCGCCTTTGGTATTCCTTTCGTCACAATATTTCTTACTGTATTTCTGTGAAGACCCATAATTTATCATCGCATGTACTGCTGATCGATCATTGAATAAAATAAAATAAAACAAAAATAAAAAAAATAATTTATCATCATTGCATAGCCCCTTACCAAGATTATTTCTCAGCACATATTTATATGTGTTCAAAACAAGCGCTTGAATTTGCTTAGAAACAGTTCCCGTTATAACTTTGTTTTTTGAGGCTTTCCCAGTAACATAACTCGGCCCAGTTATTCACACTATTGTCTTCACTTTGATTATTTTCACTTGACTGAAATTTATCTACTACTTCATTTGCATTTACCACTGCATTTCTCTGCCAAGGTCTCCACATCGTGACACACAACGAATTGCTGCACGTAATGAAACAGATCAACTGGAAGTTGGAACTTTGGCAACTGAGACTCCACGTGGAGTAGACATGCGACTGTCACTTCGAGAAAATCAGGGTTGCTATTGGTCCTTAAAGACAGTGTTCCATTTCTGAAGTGTGGAGATAGATTTATGATGGTCATTAATGGGTGGGAGGCTCAGGTTCCTTTGACTCCGAACTGCACACGCGTTAACTAAACAGACTTTACGAGATTATCACTGCAGAAGTGTCATAATACCGGCGTTAGTTCGTCCGGTATTAGTCTACTTAACGTTGAAGGAGTAAATTAAAAAAAAAAAAAAAAAAAAACGGCATCAGTAAACCAGGGTCACCTATGCTGACACCCAAATCAGTTCGTGTAGAATATAACCTGCATAAACGTAGATCCTATTCAGTGCCGAATAGGAGTCAAGTCCATTTCAGCACTACTTATTAATTATTAATTCCTTGTTGTATAGAGATAGATTTCAATATTTCTTTTTTTCATCGTTGACTCCTATACACGTTTGAGTAGGAATCAAATTAATTGTTTTTATTGCTTCACTTAGGCGTATAGCCCGCTTTAACTGTATAGAGATTCTTAGAGAAAGAACGGATTGTCCACTGAACTGCAGGTTATCTTAACGTTGGATTTTAACACTATTATTCAATACATTCAAAATCATACTTTCAGTCTCTGCGGGGGATAAGGTTAAAACAAAATTTCCCATCCCATCTAGAATCCAACTCGTATCTATAGGTTGAGAAGCGAGAAACAAAGATCGAATTGACGGATTCCACTCTTATTTCACCAATTTTGCTTATTATTTTAATTTCCCAATTACCAATAATATGACGATCAACACGAACTATCCACATATACACATTGCACTTTTCGTTAATAGTTATGCAGTTTCAATTAAGTCGAATACAAAATGCCAATATTCGATCCTCTTTTCTAGTAGAATCTAATTTGAGATGAATTTTGAACTCGTGTACCTCATCGAATATAATGATTTCACTACACTATGCAAAAGTGTAAATGAACTGAATGAAACCGGTTGGAGAGTTATGTTATGGCATTATGGACGGTGGGCGAGACGATTAAGGGTAATACTATTGCAACATTCCTTAATAGTTACAAATATAACCTCCTAAACTGTCAATGCAGCTAATTTAGTTATGTAGACATTACTCTCAATTAAATGTCCTCATTATTTTTTTGGTAAAACGAAGTATCGTATTATATTTTACGATTCTTAATTATAAAAGATATTTTTCACTGAGTTTCTTGTCAGCACTACATTGTAGGCAAATACTGCACTTGTAATATCACGAGAAATGTTGTGACTCCTCAGGTTACCTACACACACATGCAGCTGTTTAACATACCTGTCAGGCAGCACGCTGACTCCGTCTTGTTGAGGTTGTGGTGCTGCTTCCGTCACAAAGTGTATTCCCGGTTAAGATAAACACATCGGTAACACAACAAAGTTGCTGTTAACTCCTTTTCCACAAGCACGAACTGCAGTGAGGTACGCGACCAGTTTAGCTGGCGTACAGAAACCAGCACGCTCCCCACACGTCTTCTCCCGCCAGCCAGCCGCACAAGAATAGAAGGTAGTCCTGCCCACTTCGCCATCACAGCGCATCTTTTTTTCTCTTCCAAGCACGCCGATCACGCGGATTATGTCATTATGACTCCTACTTCCGATAACTCAGCTATCAGTTTTGCGCTAAAATATAATGGTGGCAATTTATATTGGTTTGTTTTTGCCGGGGTAATTTCGGGGAAACTAACGCATAATGGTCGAAATGTACAGTCTGTTACGTCAAAATTACAATTTGGCAGCATAAAAACCAATTTTGTAGGCTTTTTTTTTTAACCAAAATTACAGATCTCAGAAATGAATCACGAAAACATTTTCTAGTACCAGTATGTTTATATAAGGGAAACAAAATAAAATACTTTTTAAATCTGCATCATATGATACAATTACTTACAATCAAATTGTTCTGTGCTGGATATACAACTGATAACATCGCATTTGCTTCACCTGAAACAAAATACAGGGATTTTAATACTTTTAATTTAAGAAAATTGTTCTGTGCTGGATATACAACTGATAACATCGCATTTGCTTCACCTGAAACAAAATACAGGGATTTTAATACTTTTAATTTAAGAAAATTGTTCTGTGCTGGATATACAACTGATAACATCGCATTTGCTTCACCTGAAACAAAATACAGGGATTTTAATACTTTTAATTTAAGAAAATTGTTCTGTGCTGGATATACAACTGATAACATCGCATTTGCTTCACCTGAAACAAAATACAGGGATTTTAATACTTTTAATTTAAGAATAAATGAAAGAATAACAAATGGAGAAAGAAATACAACAGGATGAACCATACATGTGATTGAAGTATTAAAAACATGTAAACACCGAACTTCAAAAACCTAAGTTGGAAACTGGAGTTTTCAGTTAGTTTTTCAAACGGATAAACAAATAACGGAGCCATGTAAAACAGTACGAAGTGTGATTACAGAATTGTACGAATAGGCATTAAAAAAACGTTATATGGGTATCCAGAGAGGCGAAACAAAATGAATAATTTAACATTAAATGTACCCAGCGAGATGGCTCAGGCGATTTCGTCTGTGGCCCGCATTCCGAAGATGCGGGTTGGATTCTCGTGGCCGGCCTACCTGATCCATGGGATCTTTCAAGTTTTTTTCCCGGGTCGCCAGGGATCCCCGAATTTTCTGTCCCTCCATTTCATCTCCATTATCATGGATACTTTCAGGGTAGAAAGTGTCACGTAGCTGCACAGCAGGATGATATGCTCCTGGTAAACACTTCCTCCTCCGGTAGGAACATCTCAGGGTCGGCCTGGTGGCCGTTTCAGGACAATGGTGGGTGGGATGCCGGCTGTACTGGCCTGCCGGGGAGTTTCCAACGGGTCAGTGATGTGGACCATGCCCTCTCCACTGCCGTGACTCCTTGGTCAACCGCCCTCTGTCTCCTCTCGCCTCATCCTTCCTCCCAAGGATGCTCCACTTGGGTTACAGGCATAATAGACCGAGACTGGTTGCAGTGCCGAATCCACTACATAAGAATCTATCCTATCCAACATTATATGTAATAATGCTACATACTAGAAAAGTAGATATTTAGAGTAGTTTCGTACCATTATTTATATCGAGGATGGAATTAAACATAATATATTAAACATCAGTAGAGCCCGGAAGTTGTTGACCTAAATATTCTCTAAAAATGAGCTCTAAAATACCCTTAAAATATAAAAAAATGTCCATAAAATGTAAAAAAGTGACTAAAATTAATTTCTTTCATAATGATAAATTAACTATTACAGACAAATCATGAATATATGGTTCGAATAACCACATTTTAAAATTAACTTTCTTAGTAAATAATGCAATTATTGCTACTAAATAATAAATAAATTCAAAATTCATCAGGTCATTTTCAATTTTATAAAATATGAAAAAATAAGTTACTGTACCATTAGCCAAATCATACCTTACCTAGCGTTGCAGTACACCACCATTGTCATCTTAAAGTCATCAAAAGTAAAGGAATGGCGGTTGTCAGCTAAAACTGTTTTATACTGTTCTATACTCCACTTCCACAGATGTTATAGGTGCACATTTGAAAAACGCTATGTCACTGTTCAAAAATATCAGTTCTTAAGTTTTCTCCTGACAAGATATCAGCAATCTGATATTCATATTCATTTATTGCATCCGTAAATCATACATTCATGATGTGGAATTGTCATTGATAAACTGTTTGGTATTCTTTATTTTTGTCCAACACAAATTTTAGTTCTTCCGCAATCCTCACTAACTCAATCGACCTATCCACTCTTCAAGGTGAGTTATGGTTTCCATCAAATATGTAAAATTTGATTTAATGAAAGCTAATTTACCCTGAACTTCAGTATCAGAAAACAGATCATGTGCGCTCTCAATTCAATTGCCTTAGAATCTACCCTATCAAAACTATTCACTATTTCTCTCACTATTTGAAAATTGTCAGAGTAGTATATACATGCAGTTAACCACGTACCCTAGCGTGTTAAAATTGGTATTGGGGACAAAGCTATATTAGGGGCTTTTTCTTTGAAATACACAGTTCGGGTTGGCGCTTTCAAAAACATTTTCTTTGCTGTGGAAATTAGTGTTTTTACTTCTGAAAATGTTAATCTGATCTGTTCCGAAATTCGATGAAAAACTTGGGTTAAACACGTAACATGCACCATCTTACTGTAAAATGATTGAATCGATTTTGTCACCTTTACCATGTAAGGCGCCGTGTCTGTTAGGAAGAGGAGCATGTTGTCATGCTCTATTCCACTAGGCCACAATAAACACATGGATTTATTTAACAATTTGCATATCTGACAGTGGTTAACAGCTTCCATGACCTCTGAGGTCAGAAGAAACATTTGTCCGGCACTAGTAGCTTCTAGCGTACCTATCACTACAATAGCTACATAACGCCCCTCTGAATCGCTTGTCTCATCAAGTGATACATCAATTTTTTCACACATTCAGGTATTCGGTTTAACCTGTCGTCATACCATTTTTGTAGGTAACTTTTACGCAAAGTTGATTCATCTAAAATTGTATAACCAAAGAGACGTTCAAGAAAATCTCGTAATTTAGAATGACTTAATTTTCCTAGCGGAATATTTGCACTAACAAACACTTCACATAATTCTTTATAAAAGTAAAATGACTTGTTACTTGACGTCGAAGCCGTTTCTTTTAACAGTAACCGAGACGCTTGTCTTTTTTCACATTTTGAAGAGCTCACAAATGTTTTTCCCACCCAACATGTTGTACGGTGAGCAGTTTTTCTGCAGCGACTTTAATTTCGCACACTTTACAGAACAATGCAGTTCCATAAGTAGAGAACATGTTTCCGCCAAACTCTGAAACACACTGTTTCAAACAGGACGCAATTGACTGTTTTTGTTTCGGCATTAAAATTCCACAACAAAACAAATTTACACACCTCACAAACTACTCTCCTTACTGCACACTTCTAGCTCCTGAAGTCCTGACTGATGCAATCCACACGTATTGCATGATGTAATTGGCGATTCCTCGAACTGATACGTCATAAATTCACCAGCACTGTTAGGACGCTGACCTGTGTTAATTATATGTTTACAACACTTACAAAGATACTATTTCATAAAAGATGATGATGTAAATGAACTTTTAATCGCAATTATTAAAAAAAAGGCCCATGGGTCAATGTCAGGTCGGCTACGACAATTGAACCCGCGTCTCCCGAATGCGGGCTACAGATGAAATTTCTCAATAAATTCGTGAAAAAGAAAGAAAATGACCGGAAAATGCATCTAAATGTTAAAAAATGACTATTATAAAAACGTGGAAAAAATGCATTTGATGACCTATAAAAAACGTATATAGCTAACGTATTTGTTCCAGCATGCACTTAATTTTCAAAAAGCATCGTTTGTGAATACTCAAAAAAAAAAAAAAAAAAAAAAAAAAAAAGAGCTGACTTTTCATCAAAATCCGGGCCCTAAACATCAGCTACCAAATAAATGGGGAAAAATAATTTAGTATATACTCAAAATACTTATAACTCAACAGTAAAACAAATGCTTTCTAGTTAAACGTGACCTCCATAAGATGAAAATAAAATAAACGTATTAGTTGTAGTAATCAATTAATACAAATGACTTGTGGAGAAGACTAGTAGATATAAGATTAGAAATGAAAGAATAAAAGTGAAGATAAAATTAAAGAAACAAATAACGTAAGTTATGGAAGAGGAACAACATGTGATTTATCTTGGAAAATGAAAGGTTATTTAATTCCATTGCGTAATTAGGCAATTGTATTACTCCTTGGAGTATACAACTTCCTTATACCTCCCATTTAGCAAGTCACGAGAATTTGCGTATCTCTGATACGTACATAAAAGTGGCAGACTAATATGGTAGGCATTCGTCAATCTGCGTATTTTGGCAGGATTTGTAATTGAGTGAACTGAACGCAATAGCTGTATAATCCTATTTTCAATGTCCAGATTCCTCCACTCAATAGACAGACGGGGATCAGACATAAAAAAAACTCCCAGACTTAGGCGATCCCAGAGTCAGGGGGAATTGCTGAAAAAGCAGCAAATTCCTACATTTTGAGGAATATAAATATTTGTGTTTTATTTTCAAACTGATTAGCATCTCAAATATTTGTTGAAAACAGTAGAATTGCTTTGCTATTCCTGTACATCACGCTAATATTCAAAGATAATTTTTTTTTGAAAAACAAGAATCTGCAGAAGCTGCAGTTTTGAGCGTCTTAGTGTATTAAATTTAGAGATCTGTTTTGTCTCGCTTCCTGTGAGTTTCTCATTGCTCCTCGCTCTCCTCCCACTTTCGCCTTTCCCCTCTATTCTCCTCCTCTCCATCTCTCCTCTATTGTTTTATGTGCCGAGTAAGATAACACCCCGGTATCATCTGCGACTTGTATTTGGAGGTCCAGGGTCCCATCTCTGGGAACCGCCCATTCTGGCCCTTAGGTTTTTCGTGGTTTTGCGAATCGGCGGGCGGATGTTGAAGTGGTTCCTCTTCTACTGTGACATTTTTGTCAATTTGCTGTATGTATAATGTTCTTCACTGTCATCTATTTTAAGTTTGTAGGACCAGGCGGCAGTGTTCGGTGGGTTACAGCTGGCCGATTGACGTGTACAGAGTACAGGATTTTTCCCTGCCGTTGATTGGGACTGCCTGTCAGGACCCGCCTCCACGAGGGACCTCTCATCAGGAGAGCTCAGGGGATTAGAGGGACTTGGGTGGCTTTAGCGGCTAGGATGCGTTCGAACTGGAAAAATTAGGGACCCCTGTCTTTGATTTCGTCCGTCATCATCAGACCTGGTCGCCTTTAAGATCTTTCCTCTCATCCTTCCCTTCCAGAGAACACGGTAGAAACAGAAAATATTGGATGCTCTGCACCTCCGTAGTATGTACAACGTGAGAAATAACTTATATGTCACATGATTTTTTTAAAACCGGTAATAAGGCTATTTTTTCTGGGCTGCTAATACAAACTAAACCATAAATAAAATGCTGAACAAAGTGTACCTTTTCTCATGCTTGTAATACCTACATTTCAGTGCACGATTAATGGATATTAGTAGTCATGAATTCATGCGAATTACCTGAATGGTCCCTTTAATGACCTGAATTCCGTGCCGTTGGTACCTGAGTTGCTACCAGTCGAAGAGATGAAAATAATATAAAAAAGGTGAGGCATTCTGTTAATGACACTGAGAGCAAAATTGTGGAATTTACTACTGCAAAACTCTATGATGCCTAACAAATTTATTTGCTGTCCATCACATTTCTGCCAGCTGTTCAACCTTGCACGCAGTTATATTTAACAGTGCCACTAGTGTTCTGCTTATTACCAAATAAAAGGAGTCTTACAAACAAATATAACTAACAAATGTGGTTCTATTGACCTATGCTTTAGCCAAAGGAAGTGTTTATAGATTTCGAAATGGCCATTCACAATGCCGTGCAAGAGATGTTGCTGGTCTGAAATTTGTGGATACCACTTTCGCCTTCGTCAGGGAAGACAAGGAAGTTAGCAAATTTTTGAAATGTTTTATGGTTACCATTTTAAAGTTAAGAAAAAGCAGATGAGTGTTTCGTTAAGGATCTTATGGCAATACTACCACCAGAGGAAAATGTTCAGATGACTACATACTGGAAAATTTCATCATCAAAGAAAGCGTTTTTCCACCCAAGATTTGGGCAAGATACCTCAATTAGTGCAACAAACGGATGCGAAGCGTTCCATTCAAAACTGAACAGGATGTTTTCCACAGCACAGCCAAATATATTTATATTTGCGGATGTTTTGAAAAACAACCAGTCTGAAGTATATATGATTCTATCAACAGATCAAAGAAACAAAGGATCCGTTATTAAGGAAAACTTCCTGAGAGGTCAATGCTGCGTTAAAAATGGTAATAATCGAGGATAGATTTCGCAAAATCAGTATCATTTAAGTTTCTACCAAAACTGCAAATACTACTGCCAAGGTGACAACACGTAAAACTGTTGCTAAAATAATGTGGCGACAAGGTTTAAAGTCCTTCAATTGTTATAACTTTTATAAGCATTTTAATATTAAGTATTAAACAACAAAAAGTTAAAGACATAAAATAATAATAATAATAATAATAATAATAATAATAATAATAATAATAATAATAATAATAATAATAATAATAATAATAATAATAATAATAATAATAATAATAATAATAATAATAATAATAATAATAACAACAATAACAATAACAATAACAATAACAATAACAATAACAATAATAATAATAATAATAATAATAATAATAATAATAATAATAATAATAATAATAATAATAATAATAATAATAATAATAATAATAATAATAATAATAATAATAATAATAATAATAATAATAATAATAATAATCATAATAATAATAATAATAATAATAATAATAATAATAATAATAAATAATAATATAGATATTTATAGAATTAAGGGAGACTAAGCAGGTAGCTGCACGGAATTCAGGCAGTTTTAGGGATCTCGCACGAAATTCAGGATCCTTTCGTTTCATTTATATTCCGCCTTTAACTGCAATGGTCATATCGGATTTAGGATCCGCGATTATTATCTGTAGGTAGTAGCGAAATATTGGTATAATTCGTTAAGTATTCATTTTATACAAATGTTATAAATAACCGTACTTATTGGTAATGTGTTTTGAAATGTTTATGCAATTAATAAGGTAACCAAAAAAATCACGTACACTCATATTGATACCTGCATTGAATAATTATGAACGTCTCTTGATTTGCTAGAAGTTTCCCACCAAACACAACTAGGACAGGATTTCATCATAGAAACAGTGATTTTCGAAGAGGATGGAGTTATCCTCTATCGCACTGGCCAGGAGCAGTTTCCGCCACGTTTCCGCCCAGATGGAATCGAAGATGGACCACAGTGAATCTGAGATTCACTTTCTCCTCATTCCTCTTTACTATTTACTAAAGTCACCAAGTTCATTGCTAAAGTTGGGAAGCATTTTATGAGCGCTGCGAATTGGTGAGGTGAGTTTTTTATTTTTATTTACTTATTTTTAAGGAGAGAACAGCGCTGGATGTGATAGTTGTGAGTTTGTTAGTTTGAGTCTAGTACATACAGTGATTTAGTTGGAACAAAATATTTACAGGAACTCACCTTATTAATTCAGCAATTTCCAAATGGAAAATGTTACGTCATTCTAAAGCGGGAAAATATTTTCCGGAACGGCGTTCCAGCCCGTTCCGGTCCAACTAAACCATTGAGTACATACCATGGCCACGTAGCGGGAAGACTCAGTTGGGCCATGTTCGGCAGGTCATGGCTTCAATTCCCGATACCCCACCTTCCTGGCCATTTTTTTATTGGGAAAGGGGAGATTTCCTCGACGGCTCGCTGGGAAAATGGTGGGAAGATTCATTATATTCCCCAATTTGTTTTTCTCAATTTCATTCTACTCTTCATCCGATTGGTCTTCTCTACCTGTGCCGACAAGTAATTCAGGCACAGCATGGCCGGGAATTTCTCTCTGTGAACCCTCGTTCCTGGGGGTACGGTCTCCGATTTCAAGTGCCACGGAGGGTGAGTCCGGTTCCAGAAGGGATACCTACCGGAATTTTAAAGTTTCAAACTGAAAATGGTATCGTTGACCCTGCCCTCTGCTATCGGTCATGTCTCCTCTCGCCGCACCCATTCCACTCGGGACGCATCTTTTGAGGACACAGGTTCAAAAGGGCGCAATGCCACCTTACCTCCTCTACCATGTATTTAAAGGATAGAAAATGTATTACATTCCAAAAGTGTAAAGGTTGAAAATTTGCTAAAGAGATCCGAGATCCACGGAGTTCAAAAGGGCCCAAAATACATCCTCTTAAGACAAGGGAAAGGTCCATAAGGAATTTAACTCACCTCGACAGAGATTTGAATTCGATACATCCCGAGAAACTGCCTTCACATCATAAAGCTCTGTGTTATTAATATATTTTTCAACATCGCGCCCTACAGAGGCCATAAAATGCTCATTACCACGTGCAAAGAACTATAAGTAGGTATTTGAAAATTTAAGCTAATAAAAAGAATATCTCGGAAGTGATTAACAGCAGAAAAAGTTCACGTACATGAATTGTATGCTTTAATAAGATCTACATATTTTTATTCAGTATTTACCGAGCGGGATACTCAGGCGGTTTCGTCTGTGGTCTGGATTCGGAAGGTGTGGGTTCGACTCCCAAGGTCGGCCTACTTGACCCACGGGTTTTTCAGGGGTTTTCCCTGGTCGCCAGGCGAATGCTGGGTAGGTTAATTACATCCCCCGAATTTCCTGTCCAGTTTCGAACTGGTCAATTGTAGGGACTCTTCCCTCTGCAGTCGTGTCCTTGAGATGGCCGCCCTGTCTCCTCCTTCCTCCCAGGAATGCCTCACCTGGGGCATAGATACAACAGACCAAGACTGGAACTCCTTGTGGAATCCCCTTTGTAGCTTAATACAATCCAATGGTTGACTTAGTTATGAATGAGCTGCATCTTCAGTTTTCCAGTTGGAAAACTTTTTAGCTCTAGCGTCCGCAGCATAGAGAGTCGCGGGTTCGAGTCCCGCCTTGGGCTTGGGTGTTTATACGTGCAAATAAACAGTAAAAGAAATGGAAAAAAAGGGGTGGTCAAATAAGGAAAAGAAATTATATATATATATATATATATATATAATAACCCACGGCGCGGCAGCCCATAGATGTCCAAGGCCTGCCAACCCGAGTGCTGGCCTCACGCTCACATACGCAAGTTAGAGGTGGGCGATCTCCAACCGATACGGGGAGGAGAGTGGTCATCTCGGCAACCCCAGCCGGGAAGTTGGCTTTCTTGACCAGGCCCACTTACACATAGTAAGCTCCTCAATTTTCTCACGATGCTGAGTGGGCACCGGTCCTATTTCCGGGACTTAAAATCCGCACCCCCCGGGGCGGGATCGATCCCAGGCCGCATTTCATGGCAAGGAACCAAAGCATGCTGCCTTAGCCTAATACACCAAGGCACAGGATATATATATATATATATATATATATATATATATAAATTATAATAGTCCTTTTCAAATAACTATACCTAACCTAAGGCAGTACAATACTTTCGAGATCACCTTGGATACGCAGACACAAATAAATATAACTCCTCTCTCTTAATCGCATTTTCACAGATGCAGTCACCCAACTCCCCTGAACCAGTTCTTCTTCTATTGGTATGGGACACAGTTCGGTTCATTTATGGTCCTCTACCCCTTATGCCATTTTAGGCATTGGGTGAGGGATCCACAACTATGGATCAGAGAGAGGAATCCAGGTATGGGTGATCAGCCCGGTCCCGGAATGACATTGAGGGAAGTAGACGAACGGAATGAGGGCGAAGTGAATGAAATATGCTAATGGAGTAATTGGTGGAATTATGGTGGGGGAAACCGGAGGTCCCGGAGAAAACCTGCTCAGCACCATGTTATTCACCACAAATTTCACTTTGCGGTTGCCTGGTATCACAACACCAGTTAAATTCACTAATACATTTAATGGAGGCTTAAGTTAAGCTGTCTAAAGAAAGTTGACAACTATTTGAAGATATAAAATTAAACAGTTTCCGAATCTCAGCACTCAAAATAGTGCTGAAGTATTAAATGAAGTATTATTTTGTTAACTTCTGACACAACAGGAAGTTTAAAATAACTTTTCCATAACAATGCAAATGTATGTTGTAGAAATGGTAAGCGGAAGATTACCTTGAGGTGACTGTAAGTTTGCAAAACCGTAGTGGTCTTTAGGCGCTAAGGACTGCCGATAATCGATCACGTTGCTATACTGTAAACAATGAAACCGTTGTTTAAAGATATTCCCAAGCAACAGTTGTTTGTTAATTTTAAAATGTTAATTAAAATTTAAGAAATGTTAGAGTAGTTATCGATTAAAACAAAAAGGCATGCAGTTAAATAAGTGAAAAAGAGTATATATGGAACTGTTTGGAAAGCTGATCGTGAAACTTGAAGGGACAGGAAAAAACTTCCGGAGACACAAGAAAATTTTTGCGGTGAGGAAGAAGTATTCCTGTGAATTATATGTATAATTGTATCTCCAGCTTACTAATCGCATTACTCAAAAAACAGTAATCTTTCACAAATAAAGGGAAATATTATTTCACGAATAAAGGTGAGATAAAACATGGATCAGAGAACTGAGAAATAGATCATCAATCCCCGCGACTGCAGCTAAGCTGGTAAAAGAAGATAAAAAGCAATATAATAGCAACAAATCTTTATTAAATCAGCATCCCAACGTGGACCAATAAAGATCATTATAACATTGACGAACCAACTTGGGGCAAAGAGAAGCATACTTTTTATCATGTTAAGATTGGTCGGAAGCCCAAATTCCTACCAAAATTTCTACATTATATTGTACTAGTAGTTTGAAGCTTCCGATTTTTCATTCAGTGACTTGAAAATATTAAGAACTCATTCGTCTTTGTAGTTTACATTTTTTTTAACAGCTTATTTTAGGTCGCAGAACTCCTAGGTCTTATAGCCACCACATTGAAAATTACAATATTACAATAATATTACAGCACACTGTGAGAACCAAAAATCAATTTGACATGACAGCCACTTGAATTCTGAGAGTTATATACTGAGAGTCATATAGACAAATTTCCTTATGGAACATTAACAAATTAACTACTTGAAATACTGCGCCTTTTTCTGGCATAACTGTATTTTGTGCACTGAAATACAGTATGTTTAATTGTAAGAGGGCATGTACATATATCACAAGATGGCGGTGCTTCTTTTGACAAGAAGTAGCAATGTGTTTTTTTTTTTTTTTTTTTTCCAATTTACGTCCTCCAACATTTAGTCATATCCGAGGTCCATGGAGCTTAGAGTTACCCGACATTCATCTTTCAGGATAAGGGAAAACCCCGGAAAAACCTTATCCAGGTAACTCACCCTGACCGAGTTTCGAACTCAGGACCTCTTGAGCGTGAGGCAGACATGCTACCATCCACACTACCAAGGCGGGCGATCCCCAGTTGTTCGAAGAAAGAGATCTTAATATATTTATCCTCTGCATGCGGTTGTTTTTTAAATCTTTTATGCGAGGAATCCATGATGATCTGTTATCAAATGTGAATCTAAGAATTTTAATTGTTTTTACTATTTGCGGTTTTTCTTCCTCAACATATACTTCTGTTTGCCTACGTTTATGTTTATATCTTTTAAAGGGTGTGCATTTAGACTTAGATTTTGAAATTTTGAAATCTTTATCTTGGAACCATTTTGTTGTGTCTTTCAGAGCTTTTTGTATAAGCTGGTTGTCTATATCTGGATCTTTTCCTCTACAGTAGTGTTAGGTCATCAGCAAATAGATTTGCTTTAACTGGAGCTGGAATTATTTCCATACCACTCATGGCAATTAAAAGCAAAAGTAACAATTATGACAGCACCCTGAGGAAGTCCATTTTGCATATTTACTGTTTTCCAGAGGGTAACATTGATTCGCACTTGCATAACTCTTTGCTGTAAGAAATTATATATATATATTTTTTTTTATTTATTTGTGTACTAAGCTATTACAATTGTTGAGCTGATCACCAGTATTTGGCCCAGGCCATTAATTGGTGGGCAGCCCATTGAATTACAAAATGTGTAATACACTACTTACATTTCTATTACTACTAACATTACTACCATTACTACTATTGCTTACACACTATTGTTCATTTCCTTTTCTCACAGTCCACTTCCATTTATTTTTCACTTTATCTAAGAACTGTCCTACATTCTTGAGATTTTTATCTATAATTTTAAATATATCAGGGCTACGCTTAATTTTTCTCCAGATGTATTCTTTTCGCCAAATCTCTGTTTCCCTGCATTCAAAAAGGATATGTTCCACATCTTCCTTATCCCCACACAATGGGCACTTGTCTTGCACAAACCCATTCCGCTGCCCTTTTAGCCTCCACACTCCTGCTCTCAGCCATGCTATCCCCTTCCTTTCTTCATTAATGGTTTTATCTATATACTGCTCCCTTCCCCAGCCACTTTTTAACTCAACATAATATACCAATGACCTCTTTTCACCTAACTGGCTGAACAGTTTTTGAATCTCTATATCTTCAAATCTTTTTCTAACACCCCTCCAGAAACCTTTATAATTTCTATATCTTTTTCTCCAAATATCCCCTAAGCCATTATTTTCTAAATTGTTTCGTAGAGTGCTTGCCCAGCCCGAGCTTTGCAGACTTGCTTCTTGATATTTTAAACATTGTTGCAATAAGCTGCCTTCATCCAAATTCAAGATCCTATGTCAGTATTTCAAGGCTCTTTCCATTATTAACCCTTTCCTTGTTACTCTCCCCATTTCAATTTGAGCAACTTTGTTTGCTGTTGCCATTGGCAGCCCCAAAACTTCCTTACAGAACATCCTGTGTATCTGATCCACAACTTCCCACCCATTCTCAAGCCCCCATATTTCAATGCCATATAGCATTCTGGCCTCGACTACAGAACTATATACTCTTTCCAATCATTTCATCTCCATCTCCGGTATTTTATATAGACACCCTCTCACAGCCATCATTGCTGCTTTCCCTTTTGCCAGTGCTGATTTCTTTTGTTTTTCCCATTTGCCTCCTGCATCTAATTTTAATCCTAAGTAGGTACAGTCATGCACTACTTTGTATTCAGCTTCTCCCTTCTTCCACTTTTCATATTTACTCAATTTAGTTCCTTTTTTAAATACTACAATGAGTTTTTTCGCTGTTTACCTTTAAGCCCCACTCTGAACAGTATTTCTCCACCTCTTGCAAAGATATTTTTAACCCATTAACTGTAATGGACATAATTACCAAATCGTCTGCAAAAAGTAAACCTGGGACTTGTAAGTTGTTTATTACTGGTATGAGACTATTATTCTTACTTATATAAGAAATTATATATGAAACTTAATATATTTCCTTTTATATTGTTATCTAAGAGTATCTGAATAATATTTTCTCTCCATGCCATATCATAAGCTTTCTCTATATCTAAGCTTATAACAGTTGAGTGCTGGCAGTTAACAAATGCATCCCATATTTCAGATTCCAGTGCAATTAGGTTATCAGTTATAGAATGGAATTGACGAAATCCATTTTGTTCCTTAGTAAAGAAACTTTTGTGCTCTAAGGTCCACCTTAGCCTATTGTTAATTTTTTCCATTAATGTGCTTATTGTGCATGTTAAAGAAATAGGTTGATATCTCTGAGGGTTTGCTTTGTCTTTGTCCGATTTGAGGATAGATACTACAATGCTTTTTGCCATTGGTCTGGAAAACATTTATTCCTCCTACAATAGTTATATATCTGCAAAACATAATGCAATGTTCTTCTGGGTGTATGGTTTAGCAACTCATAAGAAATGTTGTCTGGTCCAGGACTGCGACTGATGCAGTATTTAATTCTTCCATTGTGAGTGCTTCATTAAAATGTTGTTTATAGTCTTCATGTATTGCATTTAGTTCTATCTTTTTTTCATATTTTCTTTTCAAAAAATCTTGATTATAATTTGCAACACTGGAATAATCAGAGAAGGTTTTTGCTAGTAAATATATTTCTTGAGGTATAATTGCTAATCTGTTGTTTACTACATCTGACAGACAGTTTATTTGTTTTGTGATATTGATTCCTTGAATTCTTCTGATTCCATTTCAGACTTTAGGAAGTGGTGTTTGACAGTTTACCTGTGATACAAAATTAAGCCTGATAAACGTTTGCTTTCTTTTATTTCTTTTCTTGCTGCTGCTCTATGTTTCTGAAAATTAATTTTGTTAGCAAGGTTAGGATGTCTTTTATACTTGTTATATGCAACATTTTTGTCTGTAATTGCCCTTTTACATCTCTCATTCCACCAGGGAACTGTTCTTTTGTTTCTATCTAGCTTTAATTTAGGTACGCTATTTTCTGTAGCTTCTATTATGCAATTAGAGAATGATTCCACTATGTTATTAATGTTTGTTTTGTGGAATTCCCAAAAGCGTATTAAGCTCTCAATTTTTTTATCTAAACTTTTTTGAAATTTTTCCCACTCAGCCTTTTTGTAGTTAAAGACAACAGTTGGGTGTGTGGTACTTGAGATGTATGTTTTCAAGATTATGGAAAAGTGATCACTTCCATATGGCTCTTTGCAAACACACCATTCAAATAAGTGGGATATATTTTTTGGGGTACATTATGATAAATCAATAGCACTAAGGGTGTTGTGAGGCAAAAGATGTGTTGGCTCATGAGTGTTTAAAAGCAAAGATTATTTTTCTCAATAAAATTGCTAATAATGTGCCCTCTTCTATCATTAGATCTGCAACCCCATTTTGTACTGTGACTATTAAAGTAATCCACAAGAATGAAAGATTTAGGTAATTGTTTAATCAGTTCTGTTAATACATCTGGCCTTAATTCTATGCTATTTGACATGTAAACATTACAGATACATAAGGAGGATGGATAAATAATGGTAACTGCAATGGCTTCCAGAGTTGTATGTACAGAGGCCGACAGAAGTATTCGAATAATATAACATGTAATATTGCACGTACTATAAATACTGTGATATTTATTTGGCAGTGTTGAATTGCTATACATGTAAACATTAACCTTTTGTGTCTTGGAAACAATATTTAAAATATCACTTTGCATTTATTTATTACACAATCAGTACTGTATTTATTCTATTATCTCTCTTATTGGAGGACATAAGTATTCGAACGTACCCAATTGAACAGAAAGAAATGGATGTGCCTTACATGCCTCTACCACATAGCAGTTGTGTTTATGCTATGCCTCGAGACAGTGTGCTCAAAGTTATTCAACCAATTGTGAACTTACAAGTAATATGGGACGTAAAGGTAAGGAGGCAACGGTGGCAGAGAGGAATATTGTGATAAATATTGTGACTTTGTGGGTTCGTGAAATGAAAAGTCCAATTACACCACTCAAAAATGTTCTTTATTTCCACCGACTTACAGTCAAACTCTTGCCAATTACACAGAATTACGTGCTGCACACAATTACAATTCACCAGTTCGTCCGTTACAATTTCACTTGCACTAGTAATTACGGACAATACTCCGATACACATACACAGTTACGTACAGTCTTCCGTTGCACAATCTTCTCGTTCATTAACACGTCACTAACTCTTACACCAAGAACTGCGACTGTCTCCTCACTCACACTAAACTTCTGACTAGCTGCAGCCCTTTTTATAGGCATCTCGCCGTCTTCTCGGCTTTTCTTGTTCCCAGGCGAAGATTCCAGTAGATGAAAGATCCCGTAATTTCCAGAACAGGTGGAAGAGAAACAGACCGCACAATCATGTTTTTTTCCCCCAGCCATCCCTGTCACCACTATAAGACGGACGAGGGGGAGGCGTGGCTAACACGGACCTCCCCTGTCTTCCGCTCTCAGCTGCTTCCATAGGGTGTTCCAACGCCCGGGTGACAATATGTAAAAACGAAACAAATCTCTCTCTGAAATTGGCAAAACCATTAACATAAGCAAAACTATAGTGTACTGCATAGTTCAAAGCTTCAAACAGACAAATACTGTTGTAAATAAACCTAAAAATGGCGCTCCTTCTAAACTCACCACCAGAGACAGGAGGCAAATAATAAAATGGTGAAGCAGAATCCGAGAGTCACTGCATCTGAGGTTAGAGGATGTCTTGAGCAATATTCTGGCACTGTGATTCACACCAAACAGTTGAACAGGTTTTAAATAGTACTGGGTGCAATGCCTGCATTTCTAGGAAGAAACCATATGTTAATAAGGTGAATAAGAAAAAGCGTATAGAATATCCTAAACAGTATGTAGTGAAACCAACATAATTCTGGGATAAGGTTCTCTGATCGGACAGAGCAAATTTTGCTTACACAAGAGTGATGGACGTCTTAAAGTGTGGAGACTGCCAAATACAGAATGGGAACCTAAGAACATGGTAGCTACAGTGAAACATGGTGGCAGTTATGTGATGGTATGGGGCTGTATAGCTTCATCTGGCTTTGGGGAACTGGTGTTCATATATGGGATCATGGACAAATTTGAATACAAGAGGATTCTTGAAAACAATCTTAAAAAGTGTGCAGAGAAGATGGAATTAGGACATGATTATTACGTTCAGCAGGACAATGATTTGAAGCATACTGCTGAAATTGTAAGGCTTTGGATCGTGTACAACACTCCTCACACTTTTAAGACACCGCCCCAATCTCCAGATTTAAAGCTTATAGAAAACATCTGGAAGGAACTCGAGGAGCATGTGAGAACTTCTTCAAACAGAGTGGAGAAATATGGACTCTGCAGTCACTAAACAACACATACAGACAATGCCCAAACGATTATCAGCAGTAATTCAAACAAAGGGGATGATAACTGAATACTAGCTGCTCTCTCTTCGAATACTTATGTCCAGATGTAAAGTAACCATTTTATTTCTCCTCGTACTGCAAATTAGTTTCAGTTGCTATTTATGAGTTTATATGCTTAATGGAAGACTCAAGTTTATTTTGTACCAGTTGTATTTATGTATGCTTACAATGCGTAGGTTTAAAATAATATAAGCAATAAATATGTTTACATTTGAATACTTATGTCGGCCTCTGTATGTCAAGTTGCTTATTTACAAGTGAATCCTTAACATATATGACTACACCACAGCTAACACAGCCAGCATTTAAATGCATTCTGTTTATAGCCTTCATAACGTTTAATTTTACCAACTGTATCATTTTTAAAATTGGTCTCTTGTAAACATATTAAGTATGGAGAATGATTGTTAATAAGGATTTGTAAATATTCAAACTGAGCTTTGAAGCTATTTAAATTCCACTGAAATATTGAAAGAGCCATAATGCATGTATTAAAAATGATAATTTATTTCCCATTTGTGTAACTGTTTTCTATTGCTTCTATTGCTGGATTCCTAAAAGTTAAAGCTGAGTTGAGTACTTTCCTTATATGAGTGAATCTGTTTTTAACTCCCTTGTCCTTAATGAGTTTAAGCAGCTTTTTTAGTGTTTCAACTAAACTATGAAAGTCATCTGTGTAGTTTAGGGCTTTTGCTGCAATATCATGGACATCAACTGTGTTTTGTATGAAATCAGTAAGATGGGTGAAACTAAGGATGAAGTCCTCTGGTTTCTCTTCTATGATTTGTTTCAATGGAAGCATTCCTTCGAGAATTTGAGTTTTTATGTCTAAAGGCTTTGGTTTCTTACTGACAGGTTTAGGGATTATCTTACAATCTTCTTTCTCAGAGTCTTCTTCTGAAGTGGTATCAACACACTTTCATTTTCAGTGTGAGAGGTGGAAATGGAGTTTATTGGTGGGTGTGTTCATTTTATGGTAAGAGTTGGTACTTGATTTTTAGTTATGCTTAGAAGGAGTCTGGGAGTTGATGGTCATTTGTTTCGGAATAGATATGCTCTGAGTATTGAGGTTAGGAAGCTCTGTTTTACCATGTTGAGTATTATATTCACTAGGAGCACATTGTGTATTGACAGTGTTTTGTGCTTCGGGGTTATGTTGATTAACCATTTTCTCACCTAGTGCTGGAAATTCAGAGTCGATAGGGTAGGTATTGGCAGTTCAGTAATTTGTTGAGTGCATTGTTTAGCCAAATGACCCTCCATCTTGCACATAAAGTATGTTGGGGCATCTGAAGATACATATATCCAGTATGCAGTGCCCTCATAATGCACCTCAAAGCCATCTGGAAGCTTTTAAAAATCCTCAGGTTGAACATAGAGTTGACGCCAAAAGCTCAGTATGTGAGAGTAGCCTGGGATGTTAAATCCTGCTCAAATATGCATTATTTAAGAGGTGGTGTTAATTCCAAAATTGCTTAAAGCACGTTCAAGAAAAGAGTTTGAGATAACTGGACATATGTTTGACAGTATGATCCTATGTTGTTTAGTCAGAAGTGGTTGCAATGTCAATGTAACGTTATTAACTTTAATTTCAGGTGTTGGTTACATACAGTTTCAGCCAGTTGTTTACTAGCCAGGTAAATGCAAATTCTATTATTTGAGATTCTGGATACAAATCGAATTTGAGAAGGATCAATGAGTTCGCCAATAGCATAAATATATTATTTAAGAGGGATACCATCATGGCTTCAATTACAATGGCCTGATCTTTAGTCAGTCCACTCTTAGCAATTGAGGAATAACTTTGAGTTGGGTTAATCGTTTGAGAAGATATTTTAGGTTACCTTAGTTTGCTGCAGGATTTTTGTTGAAATCCAGAGTCAAACCTGGACCGGGTATGGAGAAATCTCTTCTCACTCGTAGCACAAGAATAACAGAAAACATACACTTTAAAAGTCTTAAAATACTGAGGAATAAACAACACTTGCACCTTTCAAGCAATCGTCCAAGGCTTCCTACCTTTACAAAATTCTGCGTGAGTATTTGCAAGGTCTAATCTTGAGCTAATGGATTTTCTCCAGTTATTTAATTAGAATGTTAATTACCTAGTTACACTGCTTTATTAATTGCTTTTCATTCAACTCCTAAATTATCTAGTATCTCAGTATACGGATGCACCGCTGGTATTTTCGTTGGATTAGAAAAATAAGTAATCCATAAACTGTAATTAACTTTAAACTAAATATTTAAAACATTTGCGTA